>NC_069422.1:42422964-42455464 GCF_026875155.1 Cherax quadricarinatus
GTATTAGTTCCGTGCTCTTCCAAACATTTCACAGGTAAATTCATTGTATTTGGTGCTTGTAGAGTGAGTGTAGAGGCCGTGGTAGACGGCAGTGGGTGAGGAGTGGTATTTACTACATATATGTTATAAATTATAATAGTACATGTTAATATTAATATACATTTATATATTAATAATAATAATAATTAATAAATGTGATTCATATGTACTAGTATTATATTTATAACATATTTTAGTAAATATCACTGCCTCTATCACTGCCTCATTCCACTGCCGTACCACGGCCTCACCCACTGCCGCATCTGTTGCCTCACCCACTGCTCTTACCACTGCCTCTACTGCTGCCTCACCGCTGCTTCACCCACTGCCTCTATGATCGGCCTCTACCACTGCCTCTACCACTGGCCTCTACAACTGCCTCTATCACTGCCTCTACCACTGCCTCTACCACTCCAGTCACACTCAGTCTACAAGCACAAAACAATGAATATTGTGAAAATGTTTGAAGAGGCACGGCGAGACTAATACTCCAGCATAAACAAAGCCACACTGAGGATGCGTCAACCACTTCCTCCACCACTGCTTCAACCCTTAGTTATGGCAAACAATGAATCCCTTGTTAATAATTTAGAAATTTCAGAGGAACGGGTTGCTAGCGACCACAAATCTATTACATTTAGCATTGAATGGTAGTCCGATAGTGCGTAACTCTGTAACAGTCCCAGATTTTCGCTTAGCAGGATTACGAGGGCTTAGAGAAATATCATCTGTTGACTGGGGTACGAAGAGAGCTATCAATATGACCAGTTTCTGAACACCTAATACTTGCTGCTCCAAAGAGCGTTTATCCCTTAATAAAGAAATTAGCTCAAATAGAAATGATCCCCAAAATGGGATGACTAATAGGTCCAAATCTCTACTAGGGATAAGAAAGGATTTAGTGTCGTATAAAAGAGGTGGGGTCTTCTTTGAATCAGTATATTGACATTAAGAGGGACCATTAAAAGGGATACGAAAAGCTAAAAAGGGACTATGAAATTAAGTTGCTAGGATCTAAACTAACCCCCCCCCCACCCCAAAAAGTTTTTTCCAGGGTCTATAGAACAAAGTTAGAGATAAGATAGGTCCCATACAAAATAACTATGGGCACCTTACTGACAATGAGAATGAAATGTCTTGATTTTTAAATAATTATTGTCTCTCAGTTTTTACACAGGAAGACACTAACAATATTCCTGTAATTAATTTTTACAGTGGGCTAGAAGATAAATTATGTAACAAGCACAGTCACTTGTGAAGATGGTTGTGAGGCGATAGACAGACGGAAGCAAAATAAGTCGCCGGCGGGGGGGGGGTTTCCTTTTGATGAGGGTTTTTTTCAGGGTTCTTAAGGAATGCAAATGGAACTTGTGAACCATTAACAACTATTTTTATTTATCTCTTCAAACAGGGGGTGTGCTCCTCTGATATGTGGAAGATGGCTTAATGTAACTCCTATTTTTAAACAGGGGAAACAAGTCGTTACCGTCAAATTACCGCCAAAAAGCTGACCTCATTGTAGGCAAATTCTAGTGTCAATTATAGCTGAGATATAAAGAAAAGCCATCTCGATAAGCATAGCTTGATAATGTATACTCAGCATGGATTCACAAGAGGCCGGTCTTGTCTACTAATTTATTAACTTTCTTCAGTAAAGCTTTTGAGGCTGTGACCACATAAAGAAATTGATATTATTTACTTAGATTTTAGTAGGCTTTTGATAGAGTTCCGCACCGTAAGATGTTAAAGAAAGTGGCAGCTCATGGCTTTGGGGGAATGTGCTCTCGTGGATCGTTCATGGCTCACTGACAGGAAGCAGAGAGTGTCCATAAATTGGGTTAAATCCGAGTGGGGGATCTGTAACAAGTGCGTCCACAGGGATCAGTCTTGGGCGTTGTTGTTTATAATATATATCAATGATCTTGATGAGGGATTTACTAGAGATATGAGCACATTCGCGATGACACAAAGGATAGTAGGTAATTGATTCAATCGTAGCTGGTAGGGAAACTTAGGAGGATTTAAACAAAAAACTCTATTTTGGTCAGTAAAAGTGGCAGATGCAGTTATGTAGATAAGTGCAATGTTCTGAAGCTTGGGAGTGCCTAACCCTGTACGTATAAATTAATGATGTAGAACTTAGCCATACAGATTGCGAAAAGGACTGGGGGCTGTATGGTGAGCAGCAACCCCTTAAACCCAGTCAGGCATTGCCTAAAGCGGTACGTAATAAGCCAAAAATAGATTACTGGCTTTCTTCAAGAGTCGTAAGCAAACAGATAGGACAGCGGTCATACTGCAGCTTTATACATCATTAGATAAGGCCCTCACCTTGATTATGCAGCCAGTTCTGGTCCGTATTACAAAATGGACATAAATTCGTTAGAAAACATCAGCGTAGGATGGGACTAAATTTAATACATAGCATCAGAAAATTCCTTATGAGAAAGGATTGAAGACTCTTAAGTTACATTCACTTGTTAGACGAAGAATGAGGGGAGGACCTGATCGAAGTGTCTAAGTGGAAGATAGGTATTAATAAAGGGGGATATTAATAAGGTCTTGAGGATGTCTCTCAAGAGGAGAAACCGCGTAATGGATTTTAATTAGATAAGTTTAGATTTAGATGGACATAGGAAAGTATTGGTATTGGAAATGGGTAGTTGATTGCAGTGGAACAGTCTACCTAGATGGGTTATTGAGGCTAGGACTTTGGGTAGTTTCAAATCTAGGTTGGATAAGTACATGAGTGGGAAGGGTTGGATTTGAGTGGACTTTCACAATCAGAGCTAATTTCATGGGTAGCATTGAAAAGTTGGGTTCGGGGGTAAATGTTTTGTTAGTGGGAGGAATTGTAAAGGACCTGCCCTAGTATTGGCCAGCAGGGCTCCTGCAGTGTTCCTCTGTCGTATGGTCTTATGATTTCTTATGTATTTTTGTACAATTTCTTTCTTCAATTCTATCGTATTTATTTATTATTATTATTATTATTATTAGCAGTAGCAGAATGTTTGATTCTTAGCTGTTTTCAAGAGTTCAACACATGTGTCATTTTCCAATACCTGTCTGAACTTCTAATATGTGTCATGGCTGGGTTAAACATTTATTTATACTGTCGTTTAAATAGCAAATAATAAACCAAAACATCACCCACACCGTGGATAGTGGAGGGCTGGCTGCCAGTTGGCAGGGTCAGAGGGGAGGGTAGTTGTAAGGACTATGGCGGTAACTTAAATATGATTTGGTCGGATGGGAATTGGCGGTTGGGAATTCGCGAATGGGTGGACGGCCCGCGGAAAGTTGAAAAGCGATGTTGAGGGGACCTGTTCAGTACTAGTAGGCACCCAACCCTGAAGAGTTCAATTTTTATATGAAAACCAAGTGTTAAACCACAGCGAAGTTGTTATAAAGTATGTGTATTAACCATTTTTAATTATTTCTAATATCTTTAAATATATATTTAGGATGCTGCTGCTCACTGCAGCTTTCCATCATTTTTTCTTTTTTTGTACACCCACCGGCCCCCTCCCACACCAAAGCAGGGTGATCCTTCTAAAGAAAGAAACAAGGTTTTTCTTTTCACCTATAGCAGTTTATACAGACGGGGTTACTAGCCCCTTGCTCCCGGCATATGAAAGATTGCCTTTAAGACACTTCAAGGCTTATGAAGGAGGTGACTCTTCTCCACTTTCCATGTGGACAGTAAATCTCGGCATGTTCTAATATTATAATAGAAAGTCTGCCTGTAAAAATTACTGAAATTCTAATATTTTTTTTTCCTCTGGAAGGTGAATTCAGTGATGAGACTATAGTGGAGATCACAGTCTTGCCCCAGAACCAACACAAACCGAAGTTTATCTCTCCAGCTGTGCCCAATGCTACAGTGCTTTTCCAAGATGTACGTTTAACTTGTGCTTTTTCACTTCCAAATGGAGGCATTTGGCAACTTTAGTGTCAGTCAAAAAACAATAAGATACTACTTAGAGCATGTACCATAGGTAGTCAGTAACGAAGACAATATGAGGCTGATTTTACATCCAGCTGTTTTAAGTTAATAATGTTAATTTCTACTTTTAATTTTTATATGCTCATCTAAAATGTTAGTGGCTTCCATTATTTGCCCATCTTGTGTGTCTCTTAGCCACTGTAGTGATATGGGATAGTTCTCCTATAGACCCAAAAAAAAACTCATGAAGAGAAGAATGCTCTTTGGAAAGAAGTTTAGAAGAAACAGTTGTGATGGAGGCAAAGGATGCCAGTGCCATCATTTTTACCAGTTGCTTAGTAATAAACAGGTGGACAAGTAAAAAACTTAAAGAACAGTGAACTTCTGGCCTCATGTGTCTACTTTGTCATTCTTGTTGGTATTGTATACCATCATGTAGGTGACAAGTAGAGAATGTGTACATTATGACCCTCTATCTGCAGGGATATATTCCAAGGACCTGCTGCAGATACCAAAACTGTGGATAGTAGCACACCCTATATATAAGTCTTATACATACCTATAAATTTTAATTGATAAATTTTGCCAGTCAGTGGAGAATTATCACTTTTTTCTGATGGGAAGCACTTCTTCGTTCTCCGCTTTGTGATTTGGGGCCTTAATGTGGAAAATTAGGAGGTATTTTTGAGCCACAGTAAACTCGATAAATGAAACTTTGGATACAAAATCGGTGAATACGGGGGGGTTCTGCTGTATATCAAAAAATGATACTGTACAATATCTTAATATTGTACAGGTTATTATTAGATGCTTAATGTGTGAGATACCTGTAACATTCTATTTGTTAATTTGTCTCAGAACTGGCGTTAGCAGTGCAGGAGGTAATAGCCAGTGAAGCGAGGATATGGACTTGGGATGCAAATGGGAGGTGCGTTATCACTTGGTGTTGGGAGAGAAACTCACGGACACATCAGAGTTCCACTTGGACCCCATTTACTGGCTTGTTACTACGGAAACTTGTACTTGACAGAGAGAAACAATCCAAATATGAGGTGAGAAGTTAATTTAATTTACTTTTCCAAATGAGGTGATGTGTGCCAGAACAAACATGTGAAACTCTCACCAGAGAAAAAATGTAGGATAGGAAGATCAGAGCTACAAGGTCAAGTTACAGACTCTGTTATGGCACTCTGGCCTATATACAGATGTGGAAGACATACCACACATTAACACAAACAGATGAAACAGAAGAAATTCCTTTAGTTCAAATCTGGATTTTGGCCAGTGGTGGCAATTCTTCACTTTGTTTAGATATTAGCCAGCCATCCTAGCTGAAGTGATTATGTCATGTGTTATATTGTATATAATGCCTCATACCTAATGCTAATCGAAGTGGTTTCTGTTCAATCAGTTGGTATGGTGGCCAAGGATCAAGGTTCACCAATCTCTTATGAACCGTGTGCGGTTTCTTGACGGTTACTTGTGCGACGACGAATGACAATCGCCCAGGTTTACCCAAGAGCAGTGTTGCCTCAAGCTTTTCGCTTTAAATGTACTGGAAAAATATGCTAAAACACACACTTATTGGTGGCTTTTGTATGTTAATAATGGCAAGGCTGATGAAGGTGTCTCTTTTGCTATAGTAATGACGTTAATGTGATGATCTTCCTTCCTTTCAGAACAAACTGGCTGCCTTATATCACGAGCAGGTGTGTTGCCCAAAAAGAAAACAAAAAAATTGCATCTTTTCAAATTAGTATTTCATACAGAGGCAATTGGTTACTAGCCTCCTTGCTCCGCGCAGCTGTTAGCCGCCGCTTACACAGCATGGCTTACAGAAGGGGAAGAATTCTGTACCACAATTCTCAGTGGAGATACATTGAGGAAATAAACAAGAACAAGAACTAGAAAGAAAATAGCAGGAAACCCAGAGGGGTGTGTATAGGTATGCTTGTACATGTATGTGTAGTGTGACCTAAGTGTAAGTAGAAGTAGCAAGACATACCTGAAATCTTGCATGTTGAGGACAGAAAAAGGACACCAGCAATTCCTACCATAATGTTAAAACAATTACAGGTTTTCGTTTTTCCACTCCTTGGCAGGATGGTAGTACCTCCCTGGGCGGTTGCTGTCTACCAACCTACTACCTAGATGTGATGGATCATGTACATTTATTTTTTTTTAATTTGTATGGTTTTTAATAAGTAATTTTTATTTTATTTAGAAACAAACTTGATAAAATTTCTGTACACTTAGTCAGCAAGGTATTTTGTCAAATAATCCGGATTAATGTTCTGAGACAGTGTATTATAGCCACAAAACTATATCAAACAATGTAGAAGTAGCTGCAGGTATTATGCACATGTCAAGAGGACTGGAAACAATTAGAATGCCTTCGAGAGTGTATAAATTTATAGTGGAGGGAAGGCAGGGTAAGGGTCAGCCTAGGAAAGGTTGGAGGGATGGGGTAAAGGAGGTTTTACATGCAAGGGGCTTGGACTTTCAGCAAGCATGCATGGGAGCATGTTTGATAGGAGGAAATGGAGACAACTGGTTTTTAAGACTTGACGTACTGCTGGGGGGGGGAGTGTGAGCAAGGTAACATTTATGAAGGGATTTAGGGAAATCTGCTGGCTGGACTTGAGTCCTGGAGATGGGAAGTACAGTGTATGCACTCTGGGAGGGGTGTTATTGTGCAGTTTTATAACTGTAGTGTAAGTGTGCCTCTGGCAAGACAGTGATGGGGTGAATGATGAAAGTTTTTCTTTTCCTGGCCACCCTGCCTTGGTGGGAGATGGCCAGTGTATTGAAAGAAGAAAAGATGCATGATATACAAAATACTCAGTACTGAAGGTACAGGGTCATATGTGATGAAGATTAACTTAGGGGAACTCTACAATTTACAGGTCAAACTTCTTTCTGAGATACTGATGCTGGAATCAATGCCAAGATTTTCTATTACTTGGTCACTGGTAATGCTCATGAGAGCTTCTACTTGGACAAACTTCATGGTAAACTTTACACTAATGCTGTTCTTGATCGTGAGCAGCAAGTCCTCCTGCATCATTGTGGTTAAGGGCTTCGAAACGACCCTAAAACTTCACAGTAGACCCTGATCAAGAAGTTGTGTATGATGAAAATGATCCAACATTGGCAATTAATCACTGTCAATATTTGAGATGAAAATGATACTCCACCACGATTTTTAAATCAATGAAGCTTATATGCAGGTAAGAATCACAATTTGAGATCTGTAACTATTATAAAATATATATGTGTTCTGTGAGTAGTGTACCATAATAGACTTGCATATAATTAACCTTTTATAATTATGTTTGAGTTTGTATACACTTAGGATCTAGGCCTTAATCTCTACTCTTGACATTCTATTGGCTAACAAGAATTAGGTTTATCATATTTATAAATAAACCAATATGTGAAGCTTACCTCTGTTGTCTAGTTCATTCCACTTCTATATGAAATTTATTAGTAATTCCTTGTTTTTATCATTCTTATGAGGTTCTTTTCCTTTTGTATTGTACTTACCTATACGTATGTGGTTCCAGGTGTCACGTCTCGGCTCTTAGCCTCACTTCTTAACTTGCTATTTGCCATAAATGTCCTATTATCTGAGTAACTGACCTTGGTGTTCAGTCACTTTATGCCTTAGTCCTTACCATATCAGTCTGTCTTTCTCTACCGTATTAATACTCTTGAGTATCTTGTATATGGTCATGTCACTCCTGAATCTTTCCATCTGCAGTGACTTGATGGTCCTCTAATTTAGCATAACTTGTAGCAGGTGTGTTGTGACAGTCATGTAGTTTCTGTAATGCCACATCAGTTGCACAGATGCAACTGGTGTGGCATTTTATTGTGGCAGCATTTTGCTCTCCAGCAGCTTTGTCAAGCCATTAATCTTGTTTCATCTTCCTGTTGCAGGAGTGTCTTACGAAGGCGAAGTTTGATAGTTTGTCTGAGAATGGGTGAGTGCTGTTGAATGAGATGCTGGCCTTAAATGGAACTCTCAGCTACTCTATTCGAGCATCTAATCTTTTCAGACCTGGTGAGCAGCATTAACACAATGCACATAATTTTGTTTACAGCTATAATTTTCTTTTGCAAAATCTAAAGTCCAATTAGAAAAACATCATTTAATACACCTGATTCTTATTATCTTGAAGATTAAGATATTTTAATTAATATCACAGAAACTGTAATTTTCAAGGACTGTGTTGCAGTCCCAGAACTTAAGGAATTAAATTATAATTTTACTTTGAGATGTATCTAAGCTCAAGGGGTTGAAAAGCTGTGACCACAAAAAATTACGAGTTAGGCTTAATTTGCATTGATTTGTGGAGGATAAGTTGAATAACATTTGTATTAAAGCATTTACCATTTTATTCTGTTTTCATTTGTCTCAAGACACTGATCAGCATAATGGAATACAGTATTAAGTGGTTGAAGACAACTGCAGTGTAATGTGATCCTTTATTGACAACATTTTGCCCACACAGTGGGTGAAACATTGTCAGGGAAGGATTGCAGTACACTACATTTGTATCTTTACCCATCGTGTCTGTGTTTTACATCATTTCCCTCCACAGTATAAAGTGTAATAGGCAAATAAATTCTACACATTTTTATGAAGGTAAATTATTACTTATCTTTTGTAATACAGGAGAATCTAGGGCTGTTGGCTCCATTATTCCATCCCCTTTCAACATCACTCAAGATGGCAAGCTCACCACAGCCTCCCTCATGTCACAGTATAGGCGCCACCGCTTTCTTCTCCTGTTACATGCCAAGGAGGAAGCGCCACCTTTCCGCATTGCCACGTGCACCGTCAATGTGAGTTGGGAAGAGGGTGTATTATGGCTTCTCTTTCCTTTTTTTACTGTTTGTCTTGTTTTTAGTATCTGTATGACCACCAAGGGGATCATACAGCCTTGGCACTTAAAACATTTATTTAAAACAAAGTAGTGCTCAAATGTTTTAGTCAACTTGATGCTATCATTTGCCAGGTTTTCAACATTTAGCTGAATTACTGTTATCTTATGTAGTTATTGTTTTCGATTTACCGATCTCTTCATTTTTGCACAGTTTGGCTTGTCTGCCATTCATGTCATTTATGCCTGGTGACATATTCTACATTATAGTTATCCTTAAATGGCTTTTTTATGCCCTCTTGAGTCCCATTCTTAAAGGAGTAGCTTCATAAAATAATCCATCATCATCATATTCATTATTGCTGCATTTCTAGTGTTCAGTGTTAAAACAGCACTAGGGTTTTAAAGAGGCAAGAAGAGCAATGCTGAGTCCCAACTCCATTGTTGATGGTAATTTGAATACAAAAATTACATTTTTCATCAGGTTTGGGTTTGGGAGAGGGAGGACCTAGTGAGAGTTGTACTAGCTCAACCTCCTGAAGAAGTGGTGCATCATCAAGAAGACATAGCTGCTACTCTCTCGCAGGTAATTACCTAACTGTAGTTACAGAAGCAAAATTTTCCTCATGGTGTTCCATTTTCAGGTGCATTAGGGAGAGTGAATGTGTATCTCTACTCTGGAAATGCTGATTGCTTTAATTTGCTATACAATAATGTATAAATTTGATTTATTATTATAATAAAAAAGAAACACTGAACCATTTTTTTTTATTTTGAAGAATTTTGGAAAGTCCAAGATTGTTTCATTAAGTTTTAAGATAGTTATAGTTTTTGTTTATCATCTAGCTTTATTCTTTATAAAAAATGTCTTGCATAAAATTACCTTTTGAAACACTGGAAAATCATGATTATTATTACTTTAACAACAGGTTACAAAAGGCATAGCAGTCGTGGATGAAATCAGATACCATGTAAACCCTGACAATACAGTTAATCGTGAAAGGTAAGAAAAGTTATGAATTTCAGATAAGCTTAAAACTTGGCCATAAATTGTATTTAATACTGAAAGTTTATTTTAAATGGCTACACAGTATTTTAAGTCCCTTAAAAAAAATTACTAAACAAACAAAAAAAATCGCTAAGATAAAATTTAATGTTAGCTTTCTGTGCCTTGTAGGGCTGACATGCTGGTCCACATTGTGAATCAGACTGAACAAGTGATGCCTGTACACATGGTACTGAAGAGACTTGATCAGGGATATGCAACACTCACCAATAATTCCAACACATTCTTCATTGAAAATGTCTATGTAAGTTTCTCACTTGAAGACCAAATAATAAAATTTACACATCTCTAATCGAAACTTTGTGACCCAGTCCCTGGACCCATTATGTACCTCTATATCCTTTGACTACCGGCCCCCAACAGAAATGGGGTATTGGTGCATAAGAAAGATGTTAAACTCGACTAATAATACTCTTGTAATATATGAAACATAAAACTTAGTTTTCTTAAGTTTGAGAAACAGTCTTGTATAATTTTATGTCCTTATAACAGAATTTCAAGTCCCCAGTGCTCATTTAAATAAAAATAAATAAGAGCAAAATGGAACATACCTGAAATTTTAGTAACTTGAGCAATACTGTCCTATGTAATTCTTATTATTTTGAAGGCAACTTGTTGTATGCTGTATTTTGTTTTAGCCAGCGTCGATTGAAACGGTTGAAGAAGAGGTGGATGCACGCCTGGCTGGACTCATCGCTCTTATGATTGTACTCTTCATTGGTTTCATCTCCTTCATTGTTGTGTGTTGCTGCCTCAGATACTGGTGAGTCTCTTGTTGTGTTGCTGCCTCAGATACTGGTGAGTCTTTCATTGTTGTGTTGCTGCCTCAGATACTGGTGAGTCTTTCATTGTGTTGCTGCCACATACTAGTGAGACTATTTTAGGTGAACAGTGAATTTATAAGAAAAGTTGTTTGGCTTTTTTTGTGGTGGCATGGTATGTTGTCAACTGTCACCTTTTCATGTACACCTTCATTTTTCTGGAATGTATGTTGCATGAAAGGTAGTTGTCTACTGTATATACAGGATTTTTTCCATGCTTGTGAGAAGCAATTGATCCAACAAGCAGTTGATCATGTCATTGCCCATCTTTAGAGAAGGGGGGACCCCCCCCCCCAAAAAAAAAAAAAAATAAATCACAACTAATCAGCATTTTTAGCCAATTTTGGTTTGGATTTTAAAAATTGCTTTGACTCACCCCAGAGTTACTGTTTATGCTGATTAAAACTTTTAAAACATTTGTATTTAATAATTAAAAAAAAAGAATTTTAGCATTATTCAAGGGCCCTGTTTTCCTTGATTTCCTGTTTTGTGTATAATTTGCCAAACATACTCATTGAAAACTTTCTAACCTTCAATGAAAGCTTTATATTTTTTTTTTTAAAACACACTTGCCATCTCCCCTGAGACAGGGTGACCCCCAAAAAAACAATTTCATTATCATTGACACCTATACCATCTTGCCAGCGGTGCAGAGATGTGACAGTTTAGATGTCACACTAAAGAGGAAATACCCCAAACCTCTCCTTTAGAATGCAGACACTGCACTTCCTGCCTCCAGGACTCGAGTCCAGCAAACAGGAAAATATAAATATTTCCCTTTTAATAATCAATCATATTTTGTATTGTTTTTCTGGGATATTCACTTGAAGTGATCCTCAAACAAATGTGACCACAGGCAAGCATATAGCCATTCAGCAAGGTTGAATGGTACTAAACTTATATACAGGATATTTTCATGTTTGTGGAACAGTAATTAAATCAACAAACCAGTTGTTACTTTATGCGTATTTCCCATTGTTAGCATATAAATTTTTACTATTTTTAGCCAATTTTGGGTGGATTTTCAAAATGGCTTAAAATCACTCTAGGGGTACTATTTTTTTTATGCCAATTAGGAATATGCAGGTAAGCCTAGACAAGCCTGGCCTATGGCTGGGCTCTGGGAGTGGAAAAACTCTTGAAACTCATCAAAGGTATATCAAAAGCAAAGGTAATATGATACAAGGCCCAGTTTTCCCATTGATTTCATCATGTGAAGCCCTGCTAGAGCATACCATATCAGAACTATTCTTGCCTTCAGTGACAGCTGTGGATGTACAGTATATGGATAACAGAAGGAAGTACAAAATGATGGAAAGAATATGTATGCATAAGAGGGAGGTTTGGACATTGTGTGGCTAATTTTAGTATATAAGAAATAGTACATATATAAAATAAGGTGGAATATATTGTATCTCCAAATATTTTTTTTTTTTAATTTTCATGTTGTATATCCTCAGGGTGATGACACAAGCAGATCAGTGAGATCTTTTCAAACGTAACATTGATGAAGATTTTAGGCTTGCATACATTTGTAAACCCCTCTTTGGGTTGACCAGTAAGTAAGTTTGTCTGTCAATATTGGCATTAATTTATAATTATGTTAATAGGAGAAATTTTTTTGTGTCCATTCTGCAAAATATGAAGTCTTTTTTTGGTTATTAATACTGAGTCAAATTATAAATGGGTTACTACCCTATGTCTTCGACAGTTTTCTCGTACAAAAATATCTTGGTCTTCAGACTGTGTCGGATCAATAGGTCTTTGTAATTATGTACAAGGGGAAACGGACATTGCCTCTATAACCCTTAAAACGGTCCCTAACGTTATTACGTTTTTTAACACTTGAAAGTATGTAAAAAAGTAGATCTTTTTGTTTTTCTACATTTGAAAATGTGTAAAAAAACTATGATTACTTTTGTAGCAATACAATGTGAGTAGATCTGCTTGGACCGTTTACGGGTTAAAGTGCATCATAATTTATTATCTGTGCAGTGTTGTAATTTACCTCTAGTAACTAGGAGTCCCAGAGTGATCACTGTTAGGATTCATAGTGTTCCTAGTGTATATTATTGACATAAGGTTAAAAAGACATACACGTCCTTGTTTGTAAAGGCTTCAAATAATTAGATGGAAGCAAACTGCGTTGGATGGACCAAGACTGCGGCGAATGTAGACGGACTTAGGAATGTCATAAAGTGTTGGAGGTTAACTCCCCCGGTTAAAGCAGTGTTATGAAACTGGAAAACTGGGAAAGCCAGTAACAGAACCATTAATGGCAGGAGGGGGATGGAGAGGATACACACCTAAATATGCAACAGGCGTATCTGATAAAGGTGAATGAATAGTCTAAAGCTAAGATGGGAAAAATGACTAGAGCTTATCTCCACATTCTAATAGATAATTATATAGTTCTGGTAATGATTACAAATAGGTAATGTGAAAAAAGATTTTTTAAACACTCCATGGCAAATACTGAATAAATAAATGGGGAGAATGATTTTGTATTTTGATTCAAAAGTGTACATAGACTGAATTGCTTTATTTTCTTGAGTACTTAAGGCAGAAAGTAGGGGGAAAACTTATTCCTGGATAATACTTATGAGATGTTGAAAACCATGAAATGACACTTTGTATCTCTCCTGTTCGTTAATCTGTTTCATGTAATATAAAGTAATTTATTACACAATGCTTGCAAATAGTCTGACTGATCTAACTTTTCTAGGAAACTCAAGATGTACGAAGAACAGGAGCTCACCATGCAAGTGATGAGCGAGTTCGATACAACGCAAGTAAATGTTCCTCCCAACACAAGTAAGGGTCCAAGTGTCACTGTAGATGCAGAATGGACTCCCGAGCGTAGGTCCAGCATTGATTTATCACAGGTAAGAGTTACTGTAGATCATGTGAGGCTTATTAATGGGTCATACAAACAGAGGTGCTTTCCAAAATAGGAACTGAACAGTACCAAAGACTCAATGTGACTATTGATGATTCATGGTATGTTGAATTTATTTTTATCCTAAGCAAATTTGAAATGGAAAGCTTATGAACTGCCTCTATATATAATATTGTACCATCAAACTTAGTAGAGTTAGCAGGATGGTTGTATCAATTCAGCTAATGGGTTCAAAGAGGGAAGATAAAGGAAAGTATATTGATTATGGGCTTTAAAATTGAAAAATTAACCTGCATATTTTTCGATACAATCTTCATATACAGTATACCAATTTTTAATTTATAAATACTTTATTTTAGTTGGCATGGGAGCTAACATTTTCTTGGGAATGACCTTTTCCCAAGTGAATCAGACTTGAGAGGCTGGCACAGTGCTCAGTTGCATTTACTCTCAAATTTTTGTTTGTCGTAATTTTTTATTCACATTTACGGTATATTCTGTGAACAATTTTCCTAATCAGTAATTTGGAAAAAAAAATTAATAATTGAAAGTTATGAATAATGAAAAACTATTAACAGGAATGTTTATGTGCATTGTATTTTTAAATACTACCAGCTGGATGGCCAGAGCAATACATACGCAACTATCCAAAAGTCACATGGAGGTACATTGCGTTCACTACAACTTCGAGGTCTACAGCAGGGCACACTGAAGCTGGGAGAAGATCCTGGAGAAAGCAATGATTATGCTACTCTGGACCATCTGCATCATCCAGCCTCAGCTCAGGGTCCCCGTGTCCCTGGAGTAGAGACTCCCAGGTCACCACTGAATCAGGTAAACTTTCACTGTCATTCAATCGCTGTCTGCCAGGGGCATGCTGACAGTTCAGATGGGTCTCAAAATTGCAACATCCTCACCCCTCCTTTAGAGTGCAGGTACTGTGCTTTCTACCTCCAGTCTGGCTAACCAGTTTCCTTGGGCACCTTCATAAACATTGCCTTGCTCAGACTACAACAGCACTGAACCTATGTAGATCATTCAGTGCATGGAATGGAAGACTGCACTTACTCTTGCTTAGCAGCAAGAGGACTGAAACAGAAGTAGAGGGCTCTGTCAAGATTCATTAGAGGAAAACAGTCGAGACTGATGTGGTCAGAGTAGGTGAGACTATTCCATTTGTGGAATTGGAAGACATTTGAAACTAGCTACATAGTGGTCTATGGAAACTGACCACATTTGAGAGATCACTTGTGGCTTGTCAAGAGCCACAGAAAGCAGCAGGCTTAGAGGAAAAAGCTTGTTGAAACATAAGTGACTGGATGTCAACAGTATTAATGAGTCACATGAAAACAAGGGAAAAAGAATTTTACACTGTCAGAGATTTTTAATAGCCTAAGAGTCAAACTCTTAGGTTATTAAAAGTCTAACAAATGCAAATGTCTTTCTTTATAAACAAATGTAGGCTGTTATAGAGGCGTTGTATTTAAGTATGGAAGAGCCCAGCCTGTTTGTCCATCTATCTCGTAAGCCTGCTTGAATCTGAGATAGGCCTATGAGGGAGGGCCTATGTGCAGGGGGAGCCTGCCTATAAATGTTGTTTAGAAATGTGTATATGTATACTACACAAGTAATGCTGTTGACATAATGCTGTAGAATTAGGATGATTGTACATGAATATTTTTGCTCCGGCAGAAATTGAAATGCATGTGTACTGTGCATTTTTATTGATCTCCACAATATATACAGGCATGCATTACTTAAAACATAAGATCAGGCTTCTAGCAGTATACAAAACAAAATGCAATGTAAATTTGAATAATTTATCTAAATCAAAGAATGGGTGAGGTTTGAACCCATGGCACAGGACAGTTTTAGGACTCTGCCACGAGTTCAATCCTCGCCTATTCCATCATTTGCTTGCAATCGTATTATTAGAATTAATCTGCCTGAAGTGCCCCAGCATGATAGCTTTCTTTGTACCTAGCAAACCAAAATTGTAACCTTTACAAAGAAATAAGATCTTGATCTTTATTACAGTTTCACGAGTAATAACTTAAACATTTTTATATAGAAATACAAAGTATGTGATGCTTTGAAAATATTTAATATTTTTAAATAATTTTTTATTTTCTTTCAGAATGGTGATTACCATGAGCTAAGAACATCTTTCACTGGGTCTACCTTCCAGCCTCCTGACTTGGCTAACAGGCCACTTCCTGATGAACCGACCATCGTTCATCCTAATTCCCGGAATCTTGCATTTAATGCCCAAGGGGAGCCAGTACTAGTAGCAGAGCTAATATAGTCTTAAAATATGGCGATACAACAGTGTAGTGTACAGTATTTTGAAGTGAGAATATTTTTATATATCTCCCTCTTCAGGTGTAGTGGCATTCCCCCCCCCCCCCTTTCCCCCAAAAATTGAAACCGAATCTTTTATAAATCCATACATACTTTTAAACTCCTTTAATATCAGTGTGTTAGTTTAATATGCACCCTACGACCCCATCCCGTGGGCCGGTAGTCCAAAGGATTACAGAGGTACATAATGGGTCCAGGACTGGACCCATTAGATAGCGAAACAAGTTATAGTTTAATTAGTTTAATATGTTTATTATGCACCCCATACCCATCCTGTGGGCGGGGTAGTCAAAAGAATACAGAGGTAACATACTGGGTCCAGGGACGGGGCCTCAAAGATTTGATAGCTGAGGGCCAGTTACAGAGGCATGAATTCCACAATTCACCAAAGGTAATGAACTCACAATTTACAAAGGTAATTAACTCCAGGTAGGTCTAGTCACAATCATTAACAAGTTACAAAGGGTAGTTACAATTACAGAGGTACCCCAATGGGGCCCAGGGACGGACTCACAAAGTTTTGATGGCTGAACTAGGTACAAGGTAATGAACTCACAATAAACAAAGGTAATGAATACTGTAAAATGGTTTTACTTACGTTGTTTATACATGGGCTGCCAATCATGGAACAAATTTTAGAGTAAATGAGCAATTCAAACCTTCCACAACCCGTCACAACTGAGTGATTATTGGGCAAATGTGGATTGCTGAGTCTCTCTCTTCTCACACACACACACACACACACACCCACACACACAAACTCAGACACTCAACGCACACACCCGCATACTCACACACCCTCATACACAACACTCACACTCATACACACACACACTCATACTCACACACACACAGCACACACCCACACACACACACACACCCACACCACACACACACACACACACACATGCACACATGGTGGTAATGCATTATTTACACCTAGCAAAGTCAGGTATTTCTCCAGAATGTTCTTGTAATATACCACTGTGATAAAATACTTAGCCATTTTTGAACACTTTCTGAGTGAGGTTGTTCTAAATTCATTAATTTATCGCAGCTCCAGTACCTAATTGGCAATAGTTTACAATAATCAATGTTTTACCAAGTTTTTGGGGTCCATGCCACATCTTTCAAAAGTGATAGTGAATTGCAAAGCCCAAATAAATTTGGATTTCACAAGTGACTGTTGACAACTTCTAAAAAAAAAAAAAAAAAAAAAAGTATAGATTCCTATACTCCTAAAAGTGTATGGATTTGTAAAAATTAGTTTTTTCTGAGATGTACAGTAGAATTTTTAACTAATCTTAAAGGTGGTGATATTAAAATTTTGTGTTATTTTTTTTTGATTGTAACAAGGGCAATTTAAAATATAAAACTAACAGCAGAACAAATATTCCTAGTCTAACCACAGTTTGAGTGTTCAGTGTACCATACCACATGCAAGTTCATCCCCATATTTAGGTTACACAGTTCATGTGGCAGGTTGCTAAGCTTTTATCAGTTTTAAAAAAACCCTTTCAGGTCCAAGTGGGCCCAAATCTGGAGTCACGCAACCAGTGTCCAAGATTTTAAAAAAAAAAAATTGTTTATTTTTTCTTATGAAGTCGTAGAGAATCTTTTTGTAGAAGGTCTAAAACAAAATAAAAAAAAAAAGTACGAAAATTTGGTGTACAATTGACGAAATTATGCTCTCGCAACGCGAATTTTGATGTGTCAACTGAAGTTACGAATCGGCGATTTTGCCGACTGCTTTTGACTCCCATTTTAGGCCAATTACATTATTCCTAATCAACCAAATTCGGAGCTAATTCACTAGTATTACTTCTGTTCTACGATTGAGCACGAGAATTCGCCGAGTCAACGGTGGTCAACTACAAAAGAAAGTGATCGAAATTGGTTAATTTGGGCCAATTTAACACAAAGTTCAAATATTCAATTTCCAAATAGGGTCCAGAATAACAATATATGTATTACTGGCACTCAACTAACATTTCCTCTGGTCATTAGTTCTGTTTTTGAAGGCTTTACAAATAAATTCCCATTTGATTTTTTATTCACATAAGAATTTTTATTCACACCAAAAAATAGAAAGATGTACTGTTATGCAATACTGTAATAAATTGTATAAATATCATCACCATATTGTGAATGTATATTACCACACCAGCTACGTGTATTAGATTGGTGAGGTCGTTTGTTTACTCCTTGAATTATCGGCAAAAATTAACATTCCGCGCTACTTTGAGCGCAGTTTCAAGCCATTTTCCCAAGGCCTATAACCAATCAAAATCCAGCTCTATTTCTGTAATATGTCTTCCATTCTATCAAATGAGACCAAGAAATCGCAAATACAACGATAAAAAACATACAAAAAATAACACTGCAAAGTTGCGTTTTAAGCAAAAACATGAATTTCATGTTTTTTCTCTCATACACATGTGCTGCAGATCTGTTTTATGTGGTGACCCATACCACAAAGTGTATTCACTCAGATCTAGGGCCCAAATGTACCACTCACAGTTTTACAAGTGAGCTGGCGCATGGCGTAGATCTACGGTTTGGACCCTAAACGTAAAGCCGTAGATCTACGGGACGGGACCCTGAAAGGGTTAACATTCAATGAAAAAGCAGACATTTTCCTCATACCAGCGTATTTTATCCCAACAATCTTCATTCTAACCAGATTGGAAGATGAATTAAGTTTAAAATAGCTGCAGTATATTTTTGACAAGAATGAAGATTGTTAGACTGAAAATGAACAAAATATACAAAAAATGGTTAAGACTCTTGATATATGTATATGATATACATTGTGTTGAATTTAACCCAAAGTGGATGATAATCCTCAGTGTCACTGGTCAACTCTCTCTTATCTGCTTTATATAGCAACCACTGTCTTGTATTGAATTGTGCAAGCAGTAAGAACCTGGTTGATCAGGCCCTGATCCACTGGGAGGCGTAGGCCATGGGACACTGACCCTTGGAATGACCCCCAGGTCGACTCAAGAAAACCTACAGATGGGAGCATATTGTCATAAATGGTGTATGAATAAGATTAACCATAAGCAATACACTGTGTCCCAATTTCTAAATCCGCGAGCAGGGGATTTTGTTTCTGTAATTTCAGTCTTATTTCAGCACAGTGCTGAAATGGCCCATTCAAAGGCCTATAGAGTATACATAGAAGGGGTTTTGGGGTCAATTCCCTCATAGCCCCTGGTCTCCAGAAACCATGTCTCTTGGTTGGGTCGGTTTGATCAACCAGGCGGTTTACTGCTGGCCAATATATATTTATATAGGGCGAGAACTCGCAATTGGAGATCAAAAAAACACAAGACTGGTAGTCTGGAATTCACACCTTCATCTGCAAGTATTCCTTGAACAGATACAAAAGAATAAGAGACGGTATATATTGTCACTAGGAATTGTCCCACTCTTCCTACTCCAATATATATATCATGTTCCATAGTTGTGTGTCCATATTTATGTGTATAGTATTGTAAACTAACAAATTGTCATTGTACAAAGGGAACATTTGTAAAAAATTTTTCTTCCAAGTTAATCAGAAAATGGTGCGGAGAGAATTGTCTTCTATATTGTTTCAAGTAACCAAAATCATCAAACTGAAAAAAAATCTTCAAAGTAATTCCGCTAGGCCTTCCCTTTCGAGCAAATTTAACCTTTGGTAAGTGCCCCCACAATCTTCCCTAATTTTTACACAAAAATCTCTGCATGTTTAATCACTCCACACGTTCCCAAACATGGCCTCATAACCCCTGTAAAAGTACCACTAGCCCTTTGATACATTCCATCTACCTTATCGTCAACATGTCCACTCCCAAGTAATATGAACACATTTACTTCTTCATACTCCCTTCGTTTCTGAACCTTCAATCTTCATTACCCTAAACTTTTACTCTTGTCACCTGCATTTTTCAGTGGTTCCACAAATTTCTTTCCTTTAACCAAAGTGGGTAATTCACACACTTTTCCCAAGTTAAGTTCTCCAACATAATAAAGGTACCATCAAAACTGACAAAAAATGAATTGTTTCCTTATGACTGAAAATGCTTCATTCATCGTAATATTACAATCACCGATGTCCACAGTATCTTATGTGACATTAACAACTGCAGTTTATACTACTGATTGATAATTAAAAGCTATTAATTGGTAAATTATTGAAGTTAAAACTTGAATCCCAAGCATGGGATACAGGTTTTTTGTAAAAATACTAAATTAAACTATTAGTAGACAACATGGCTATTGAAATTATAACCATCTGGTCTGCCAGTGATTACGAGTCCAAGAGAAAGAATGTTGACTAGACCGTGATGGTTGATTGAACTACGTATAAGGAACAATGATCAAAACCAATTGGTAGTACTGCCAAACCAATGTCACTTTACTGAACAATGTTCCTCCAACCAGTGCTGAATGACCCTCATAGGTTTGTCATTTCATAAAATACATACTACGTCAATATACTTTTGTAATTTGATATTCCAAGCTTGCATTCGGCAGTTTGTGTTTTTTCAAAAAAAAGAATAAAGAAAGACCTATTTCTTAGCAAAGTTACAGTTGTAATTGGGTATATAAGACAATGTGGAATAAACTTAATGGGACTGACTCAGGATTGAGCGTTAACCAAGTCATGGACTTAACAATCGACCGAGTATGTGTGTAATAAACTTATCTGCAGCTTGTCTTCATGGCCTATATATGTTGGCATAAGTCCTGTAACATCTTACAGGACCCATCAATAAGAATTACTGCCTTAAACAGATTGCTCCTATTCTATCCAGTATTTGCCTGTTCACTGCTATGGTGCCTAAAATCATTTACCAGCTATTGCTGATCCATGATTACTCATGCATTTAGGCAGTGATGCTTTTTGCATCGTCTACAACCAGTAACCCGTAAACTGGTACTGCAATTATTTCAAGAAGCTCTGAAGCCTTCATAACGTATATAGGAACCTTTGATCCCGGGTATCTCTAACAATCACCTGTAAATAGTAAAGTGGATATTGTATCAAATTTTGCAGTTATAAATAGGTTCTTATATAATATGTCTTTACTAAATGAACACTTATCGTCTTGTCTTCACTTCATTAGTATATATATCATATCATATACAGTATATTAATTTAATTAGCAAGTATGAAACTCGTAATTTTCATAAGTTAGTGAAATGTATATTTAATTTCCATGAAATACAAGATTATTTTTGTTGTATTTAAAAAAAACAAAATAAAAAGTAATAAAAAAAAAAAATAAAAAAAAAAAAAAAAAAAAAAATAGAAAGGAAAAAAAAAAAAAAAAATAGAAAAAAAAAAATAAAAAAAAAAAATACACCACCAATCAAACCCCGCCCCCCCGCCCCCCCCCCCCCGTAACCCACCTCCCCTCCCACCCCCCCCCCCCCGCCAACCGGCGCCCCCTCCCCCCCCCCCCCCCCTCCGCCCCCCCAACCCCGTGCAGTAACCCCCCCCCCCCCCCCACCGCAGGCCCACACCCCCACCCCCCCCCCCCCCCCGCCCCACCCCTCCCCCCCCCCCCCCCCCCCCAACCCCCACCCCCCCCCACACCCCCATCTCCGCCACCCCCCCCACCCCCCGCCTCCCCCCCCCCCCCCCCCCAACCCCCCCACCCCCCCCCCCCCTCCGCCTCCCTCCCCCCGCTCACCCCCTACCCCCCCCCGCCCACCTGCCTTCCCCTCAACCCCCAATATCCTCGCCCCCTCCTCCCCCACACCCACCTCGCCCCCCCTCCAATGCCCCCACCCGCCCCAGCCACCCCACCCCCCCCCCCCAACCACCCCCCTTCCACCTCCCCCTCACCCCCCCCCCGCCCCACCCCTTCCTCACTCCACCCCCCCCCCCCCCCCACTCACCCCACCCCCGCCCCACCCCACCCCCCCCCCCCCCCCCCAGCTCGCCCACCCCCCCCAGTACCCCCCCCCACCCCTCCCCCCTCCCCACCCCCCCCCCGCCCCCCCCCCCCCCGCTCCTCCCTCCTTTCCTGCATTACTACACCGCCTTTGATACCATCTACCTCATATCTCTTTGCTCCGCATCACTGCGCCACATATCATATCTGATATCATCATTTCCTCGCACGCAGTTTTCTCACTTTGCATAAAGTATCACAACGAATGCATTTCCAGCCAACTTTCAAACACCTGATGTATATAATACATTATAGCAGCATAATGACCTAACCCACAGACAAATCATATAGTACCTATGTACGTATCATGAGTTCTACTGCATCGTACCTTGTTCCCTTTATTGTTGACGACAGGTTCTAGTGTGGTATGATCCATACAGTCTAATCACTTTCATGATTCTATTTTTGACATCAGATAATTTACTAATCATGATTTTGTTTATCACATCCTAGCCATCCTAAACGAGCCTTATTTAATTCTATCTGGCCTTTATATTAATTACACTAACAAATGTAGGCAATTAACAAATAACATGTGAAATATAAATTAATCTTGTTTATTTGCCACTGACAGTCCAGACAACTTGCTTCGTAGCAATTCACATTTTTAGATTGAACCAGGGTTTGTTTTTAGCAGTTATTTAGCAACGAATAGAGGTCTTCGGTTGCACGTCTCTACTGCTAATTTTTCTGAACGGACACCTAAGTAAATTGTTGAAGGACACCAGCCTGAAAGCCATACCAGGTTTAAACTGAATAAATGGGTTATAATAAAAAGAATGCTCACCGAGTAACTTTCATTGAGCATAACCCAATTATCTTGCAGGCTCATGACCCTTCACCAGGTGCTGTAGACCCTTAGAGGGTTTACCCTTTTAATTTTTGATAAATAAAAAATCAATGACCCGTAGGATTTAAGAGCTTCCTGCTCGTTGCGCACTACAAAAAAAAATGAAACTGTGGATAAACATTTGTGTCATCAGGCAGTAAAGTATTTACCTTACTGTAGTTACAGTAGCAGTACTATGCTCAATGTTATTCCCTACAGATATGGCATTTTCCCATGAATACAAGATACATGATATTGGGTGTCCCACATTCATTAATTTGCACTAAGTGTTTGAGGTTCGTGTTATTCTGTATGTGCCACAAACATTTTTGGTCTCGACACAGCATCACACTTTCTCTAAATAAAAAAAAAAAAAAAACTTCCTTACCTCTCCTCCACATCCAAGCTTAAGATATGGCGGAAATCATTGGACTGATGGGCTTCCAAAGACATATTCTCTAGCTCAAGGCCCTTGTTCAGGATGGCAGCATGAAGGGCAGGTGTTGAGTGGAGAACCTGTCCAGCACCCTCTACAAGCGAGCTGGCAATGGATAAAAAAAGAAAAAAAAAAAAAAAAAAAACAAAGTGCTTAAGGTCAGTTTTCCCCAAAATTGGCAACATGTTGCAGGGGATTCATGGACTGGCTTCTATGAACTATGCCTCCCAGGAACAGCCCATGGAAAAAAAATCAGCACGATTTGCAGTGTTTAATGGATTTATTCTGTCCATCACAAATGACAGTTATGCAAGATCTTCAGAAAGTTTTAGTGGCTTGTTTAATAATAAAATCCTGTACCGTATAATTCACAACAACTAAACATTCTGAAGCATCAAAATCTCACCCCGACCCCTGAACCTTCCTTGATGAGAGAATCTTAAGGCCAACTACTGCATGTAGAAATATATCTAGTTGGATAAATCTTAACCAGCTGGCTGAGTGGCTTACACACTGGCCTGGAGTTTTAAGACTCTCACGCATGGGCTCAAATCCCACCTGTAATGTATTATTTTGCTATTCGCATTCAGCCTCTCCCGCCTAAACAGAGAGTTCCCATCTTGAGACCCCGGGCATTAACCGCATCATCGCTAAGTGAGAATACTATAATGGTAGTTTGTGTCAACCATCTTTGATATTGTTCCAATGTCACCTTTGCACCATTTAACATTTTTGGTATATTTTTAAGTGTTTATACAGTAGTGTACTGTGAGAGTGGCAGCTGCTTTCAGTGCTCAAGTTGGTTTACAGCTCAGGAAGAAGGAGATAAGGAGGGTAATAGAGAAGCGTGAAGGTAGGAAATCGATTTCGAGTTTCTCCAGGACGTGTGTACTCTCCGTAGTTTTAGTTACGAGGTAAAGGTATCACAGACGCCCCTGCTAATCAAGATAAGAATATTATAATTGTAGGAGATTCTCAGCAAGATATATGGACCATGCGTTTTTGTAAACAGAATAGGAAGGTCACATCAACACTGTGTGCCTCCCAGGAGCGGAGTTGCGACAGTCAGCAGTTTGATAATAATATTCGGTAATTAGAACAAGCCCATTATCTGTCGAGTGCTTGGGGTAATGAACATTGGAAGGGGCAGGAGAAACAGTGCTACAGGTAAGTCAAGTTAGACCATAGAAAGCAGTCAGGTCTAAGGAGGATCCCCATCATATTAGCAGCTTGCCTAGAAAGGGAGTGGGCAATGATGGCTGTCTAGGGCAATTGGTATAAATTGCTGGCGAGACGGTACTGCAAGAACTTGAAATCCCATTCATTATATCTGGGACTAATTCGTATGGCAAACATGAGATGTAAGCAAGGATGGTTCGATCTCCTGGGGCTGGAGTGGTTGCTTAACCAATTCAACTCGGGGGTAATTTGGACGATGACTTGGTCTAGACTTTCAAACTGATAGATTATAGAGGGATGGGTGTTTATGGGAAACAATCAGGCTGCAGCATTAGGGTTGAAAACAGCAGATATCACTGGATACCTCAGGGATATGTTTATAAGACAATATTCAAAATAAAGTTGCTAGTAAGTGCAAAGCAATTTATCAACAAACTGAGATATTAGAGGGCAACGAGTGACTAGCTCCCTTAACCCTTTGAGGGTCGACAGGCCCTCTCCGAGACTTGTTCTCAGGGTCGGCCAAATTATTTTTTCTTATGAAAAGATAGAGAATCTTTTCCCGATCATAATGACACCAAAAGTATGAAATTTGATGGAAAACTTACGGAATTATGCTCTCGTGAAGTTAGCGGTCTTGACAATGTTTACGCAATCAGCGATTTAGCCCACTTTGAGCCCATTTCGGCCCCAATTCCAGTGTCTAGTCGAGAAAGAATCATAACTATGTCTCTAGAACTCCATTTTTTTCCCTATTGAATGAGTTCAAGAAACCACCCATTTACTGATTTCAACTATCCAATACAGTGGGCAGAAGTGTAGCACTTTTGGCAATTCAAAAGGTGGCCAATTTTCCAAATAGGTCCAGAATAAAACAGAAAGACAGCCTGGCACTAAAATAACATTTTTCTTGTTCGTTAGTCATATCCCGAGGCACCTCTTATATTCTTTGGCTACCACTTTCAATTTTTATCTTTACAAAAATAGAAGATTTACTGTTATGCAGACTCTGCTGCATTAGTGTAGAAATGGTATAAATAACTACCAGCGCACATTGTGAAAGAATATTAGACTCACCAGTTGACGTGTGTGGACGCTTAGCATGATTGTTTACTTTTGAAACTTTGGTAAAATTGAACATTCCTGCGCACTTCGACTCATTTTCAAGGTACTTTTCATTGTAAAACAATCAAAAGCTGCGCAAGGGAGGGTAAGATGGAGGCCTGGCTTTTTAGGAGTCACTGAAAAGTATATATATAATACTTGTTATACCTGACAAAACTACAGTGCACAAGTCGCTGGTTTATTCCAAAAACACGGTCAAAGTTTTTTTTTCCTCAATTATGCACTGTGTGCTGCAGGATTTTTTTTATACTGTGCACACTGACCACAGACCCATTCTTTCATATGTATGCCTACCAGCTTTCTCCCACTAGATATGAAGGCGCTAGAATTATAGGCATACTAGTACGTCCAAAAACCCTGGGTCGTAAGCCGTACTAGTACGGACACAGAATCTGTTTGGCTACAGTTTCTCGAGGGTTATGACAAATTAATTTTGGGTGTGATTTATAGGCCCCCCAAACCTTGATAGGGAGTGCAGTAAGCTGTTATGGGACGAAATTCACAAGACTCAGATTATTTCATGTTGCGAATATAATGGAAAGAGTTTTAACTTTAGACAAATTGAACTGGGAACCATGTGACAGGAAATCTTAAGTCTAGTGACTTTCTTGATTGCTTTTTAAAATAGTCTGACAGAACCAACTAGAGGAAACAATCTACTTTACTTGGTTCTTGCCAACAAAAAAAATCACTAAATAATCTTGAGGAAAGCGATCACAAATCACTTAGTTTCAATATATCATGGAATTACCCAGATAATTGCAATCAAATCTGTCCTAGAACTTTCACTTGGCTGATTTCATGGGAACGAAAAATTACCTGGGGGGCCTAATTGGGTTGTCCTGGACGATGGGTCAGGTAGGTGACTTGGTTGCCAATATGAACTTTTTCAGAGATAGTTCCTCCTAGCTGCCCAGACTACTCTTGTTCCGAGCAGGAAATTAATCTACCAAAAATGATCCCAAATGGATGAACAAGAGAATGTAAAACCATCTCATTGGTCAAAAGAGAGGCATATATAGTAATCAAAAGAGGGGATGGGCAGTTAGAAATCAATATATTGCAGTTTCGACAGAGAGAAATAAAAAAAGAATAAGAAAAGCAAAAGGATTACGAGGCTAAGGTCACAAGGGAGACGAAGACTACCCCAAAAGGTTCTTTTCAGGAATACAGAATAAGATTTAGGGACAAGAGGGGCCCACTTAAGAGGATCTCTGGTCATATCACTGATAGTAATAGGGATGTCAGAAATTTTCAATACCTACTTCCTATCAGTTTTCACCCAGGAAAATTACTAGCGATATTCTTGAAGTAATAGATTATGTAGAACAGGACGATAACAAACTATGCACGATTGCGGTAACTAGTGACGTGGTTCTCAGACAAATAGAGAAATTAAAAGCTAAACAAATCCCAGGTTCCTGATGAACTGTTTGCAAGGGTGTTAAAGGAATGTAAATAAGAACTTTGCAAACCTTTGGCTAATCTTTTCAACATATCACTACAAACTGGCATAGTGCCTGATAAGTGGAAAATGGCAAATGTAATACCTATTTACAAAGCAGGTGATAGGGCCTTATCTTCGAACTATAGACCAATAATCCATCCTCCATAGGGGGAAAATTTGTGGAATCAATAATTGCCGAAGCTTTTACAATAGCCATCTTGAAAGGCAAAATTGATTAGTGAATCTCATCACGGTTTTTACAAAGGTTCATTTCTGTCTTAAATATACGAATTTACTAATTTTTTCACTAAGGATGGGTGTTAATGTTGCAGTTTAAAAACTGTAGTGTAAAGCAAACCGTTCTGGCAAACAATGATGGATTGAATGAGGGTGAAGTTTTTCTTTTTTCGGGCCACCCTGCTTGGTGGAATCGGCCGTGTGATAAAAAAATAAAAATTTTCACTAAGGTATTGAGATGTAGATCAAGTATTGAATAGTTATTGTGTATATATAATGGACTACCCCCCCCAGTAAGCTTTCAAATAGAGTTCCACATTATAGGCAATTGGGAAAAAAAAATATGGAATTTTTTTTTCTGGGTAGCGGCATGGTGACAAATAGGCAGCAGACAGTTTGCATAAATGGGGAGAAATCAGAATGGGGGTACATCACAAGTGGTGTTCCACAGGGGTCAGTGTTGGGCCCCTTGTTGTTCACAATTGCTATATAAAACAACAGAAACGGAGGGAAATAAATGTGACAACTAGCAAAATATGCTGAAGACCAACCAAAATAAGGCCGTCCCATTCATTCTAATAGGACATTAGAGAACTCCAGGATGATTTGCATAGACTGATGCAGTGGTCGGAGAAGTGGCAGATGCAGTTTAATATAGACATGCCACATATAAACTAAATAATGTAGATCTTAATATTAAAGATTGCAAAAAGGATTTAGGAGTTCTGGTTAGCAGTAATCTAAAACCAAGACAACAGTGCATACAGTGTTCGCAATAACGCTAACAAATCCCTTGGCTTCATAGCAAGAAGTATAAATAATAGAAGTCCTCAGGTTGTTCTTCAACTCTATATATCTTTGGTTAGGCCTCATTTAGATTATGCCATGCAGTTTTGGTCACTGTATTGCAGAATGGATATAAATGCACTGGAAAACATACAAAGGAGGATGACAAAGTTGATCCCATGTATCAAATCTTCCCCTAGAGGGATACACTGAGGGCCCTGAATCTGCACTCTAGAAAGGCGTAGAATTAGGGAGGATATGATCGAGGTGTATGAATGGAAAACAAGAATTAACAAAGGGGATGTAAATAGCATGCTAAAAATATCTAGCAAACAGGACTCGCAGCAATGGGCATTAAATAGGAAAAAAATCAGATCAGGAAGGAATAGGAAAGCACTGGTTTGGTAAGAGAGTCGTGGATGAGTGGACAAACAACCGAGACTGTCATAGATGCTATGAGGGTGTGGTAAGTTTTAAAAAGAGGTTGGATAAATACACGAGTGTGTGCGAGTGGACCTGACTAGCTTGTGGCTACTAGTCGTGATGCTGTGCTCCTCCCTTAACTGACGTGTCTGACCTCACTAGGTCAAGGCATTGGCTTTAGCCGGTGGGAGAATTGGACCCACCTCGCATAGGCCAGTAGGCCTTTTGCAGTGTTCCTTTTTTATGTTCTAATACTGAAATAACAGAATAGAGAAATCGGCTCTAATATACACTAGGTATGAATACTGGTCAGAACCCTCATAAGTCCGAGACATCGGTAAACGAGTATGTCGCTAAGTGAGGAGAGACTGATTTTGCGAGTCACAACAATTCTTAATTTGAACCATACTCTCTAGGCGAGAAGTTTGCCTCATCAACACTTGGGTCCCTGTTATTATCTGTCTCATACACTGACAAAGCAAGATAATACTTCATGAATCTTAATCTAGATAAAGAAAATAGTTCATCTCGGCAAATATCCTCTGTGTGAACTGCACTATCTCTGTTCTCTGCCTTCCCCATGTACTCCCCTGTACTGTGTGCTATCTTGACTCACCTGTACTTGGAGTAAGGGACGCCCACGATGAAGATAATAACACCTTGGTATGGGATTCTCCATAGCCCGAAGTGGTGATCCCGGGCGTCAGCGTGCCACACTTCCAGTGCCTGAGTGGGTGTGCCAGAGCGAGAACTGTCAATGCCAGATTGGAGAAGTTATCAGGTAGAGGAGTGCCAGTGTGGTGCAGGAATGCTGCAGTCTGTGGTGCACCCCAAAAATCAAGGTAGGGACGCTTCTGTTTGCTGCATGGTTCTTTTGTCGCAAGAATTATAGCTGCCCTCGCCACTCCTAGCATCGTATCTGATTACCGTCCATAAACCCCTCAGGGTTTGTAGGGTTCTTCTAGTCCTGCTAACGGTTGCTGGCTGATCCAGTTTGGCAATATGCCAAAGGAATGATCCAACCTTATACAACCATTGTCATATTCCTTACTGTTTTAAAATCATATTAAGTGGCTAATCAATCCGAAGAAAGTTAAACACCTACAGTTTATTTCCCAAATCATGTTTACAAGTCTGTACTGAACGACCTGTGCGGTTACCCGTCTTAAACCAACCGGGCGTCTCCTACCCGGGAAAAGTCCACAGAAGAAAACTGAGCTCCATTCATTCAATAGCCTGTGTTTCCCAAGTGCACATATGCCAGCTCAAATGACCTTTAGAATTGCAACATCTCAAGCTATCCTTCAAAGTGCAGGCCTTGTAATTTCCTCCTCTAGTCCACATAACCAGTTTCCCTGAATCCCCTCATGTTACCATGCTCACACTCCAACAGCACATCAAATTGAGAAAAAAAAATCCTCCACTCTGAGATAAACACACCTTATTACTGTGATTTAAAAGGTAACAATCATTATGAACAGTTACCTGTGCCAGAATTCTGAAGGCACTGCTGTCTTCAACGTAGTTCATCTTGACCCGGGCCAACCAGACACCTGCACTCTGTTGGGAGATGATTGTTAGATCATTGTACTTGAGTGATATTATATATTGACTAATTTATGTTTAGAGCAAAAGGCAGTTTTCTCGCCCTCTAGAGTCTCCTGCCTTATATTACAAGATATTAGGGAAGTAGCTCACCTGATTGATGGGAATCACGAGACGGAAGGGGTCTGATACATTGAGAGGCCGAGCTCGCTTCAACTCTTCCAATATATTCTCTTCATAGGTCTCTCTCCTCACTCTGGGGAAGACAGAGGAGAGGCTACAAAGGTGGAAGGGAGGAGAAAGATCAAAAGGTGTTAATGGAGAGGTAACCAGAGTACAGAACATTAACATTAACGATCATTCACGGAAATAAGGTCTCTCTAGCCTAGGAATTAAGAGCTGCTCTTCCCTTTTGGTCAAACCTGTCTTCCTCCCTTCCATTCGAGTATAATAACAGGGCTCAAGGAGTGGGAACATGGGAAAATAAAAGGGAATAAGGTATTTAGGAAGTGAGAGCAGGGATTGAGTTGTGAAAAATATGCGAACATATAATAGGGAACAGTAATTAATGAGCAAGTAACGGGGAACAAGACGAGAACATGTAATAAGAGGGTGAAATACAACTAACACAGAAAGGTAGTAGGGATAACAGTAAAAAAAAAAACAATAAGGGAATGAGGAGAGATGAAGACTGGCATGGGAGAAAGGAATGATGGAAGTAAGTTTATTCAGGTATACACAAACAGTTACATAGATTACAACAGAAAACAATATGAAGTTCAACGATGAGAAATTTCAATTACTCAGATATGGTAAACATGAGGAAATTAAATCTTCATCAGAGTACAAAACAAATTCTGGCCACAAAATAGAGCGAAACACCAACGTCAAAGACCTGGGAGTGATTATGTCGGAGGATCTCACCTTCAAGGACCATAACATTGTATCAATCGCATCTGCTAGAAAAATGACAGGATGGATAATGAAACCTTCAAAACTAGGAGGCCAAGCCCATGAATGAACTCTTCAGTCACTTGTTCTATCTAGGCTGGAATAATTGCTGCACTCTAACAGCAGCACCTTCAAAGCAGGTTGAAATTGCCGACCTAGAAAATGTACAGAGAAACTTTCACGGCGCGCATAACGGAGATAAAACACCTCAATACTGGGAGCGCTTGAGGTTATCTAAACCTGTATTCCCGGAACGCAGAGTGGAGAGATTACAGATTATAAACACCTGGAAAATCTAGAGGACTAGTACCGCACTTGCACACGAAAATCCACTCCTACGAAAGCAAAGACTTGGCAGACGAGCACCATCCCCCCCATAAAAGCAGGGGTGTCACTAGCACTTAAGAGACCATACAATAAGTGTCAGGGGCCCGAACTGTTCAACTGCCTCCCAGCACACATAAGGGGGATTACCAACAGACCCCTGGCAGTCTTCAAGCTGGCACTGGACAAGCACCTAAAGTCATTTCCTGATCAGCCGGGCCTGTGGCTCGTATGTTGGTTTTGCGGTGGCAGGCTCAGCAGCACCAGCCTGGTTGATCAGGCGCTGACCACCAGGAGGCCTGGGTCAAGACCGGGCCGCGGGGGCATTGACCCCCGAAACTCTCTCCAGGTAAACTCTCTCCAGGTAAACATAGCAGCGTATGTGTAAAGAACCTAGGATAACCCCCAAAAATCAGACGGTGATTTATTTCCATTGATGGAGAGAAGAAGTCAATGAAAGTCATTTGAGAGAGAAAAAAATAAATTCTTGTATTTGAAAACAAGTGATAAACCCATATGGGGTATAAACCACAGATGGAAAGGAGGATTGATAATGAGGGAAAGGAACCTTAACTCAATGAGAATTTTGGAACCCAGTGCAAGCAACCCTATGTATGCCTGGAGGGGTAACCTTGCCCAATTATACACATGGGGTGACCTGGGGTACTCACGCGGTGAGGTTGAGACGAGTGTGAGGCAGGTGGGAGAGAGGTTTATCCCTGTACCACCTCCCCAGGTCACCACCGGAGTGAGAGCCAGACACACCCCCATGAGAAGTCCTCGACACCTCCGGCAACACCAACTCTCTCTCACCTCGCACAACCTCCGTCTCCATCCAGAAGTCCCAGTCAGCCGTCTGCAGGAGGAGAGAAGAACGATGACAAGGAGGTGTTTGTCAAGTAACAAGCGTTTCGCCCACATAGCGAGCTTTATCGAGTCACAGATCTGCTTCAGACTTGAAAAAACCCACCGTGTGGGCGAAAGGTTGCCTGTAAAAGATCACATTACTGTTCACCAATCCACTGGTGCAACTGGTAGTGCTGCTGTCTCAGTGATGGGTCTTACAGAAATCGAATCGTGCATCAATAACTGGGCCACTGCCTTTCAAACTGAATTATTTGCCACACTCGTTGCACTCAAATGCGTACCTAGTGTATCAAAGGTTTGAAACCTTAATTGAAACCGAATCTTTTATAAATCCATACATACTTTTAAACTCCTTTAATATCAGTGTGTTAGTTTAATA
>NC_069422.1:42458902-42481763 GCF_026875155.1 Cherax quadricarinatus
CGGGAGTGTAGAAAACGGCCGGGAGTGTAGCAAGGGCCGGGTGTAGCAACGGGACGGGGTGTAGCAACACCGGGAGTGTAGAAAAAACGCCCGGAGTGTAGCAACGGGGGGGAGTGTAGCAACGGGCGGGTTTTAGAAACGACGGTGTAGCAAGGGCCGGATGTAGCAACGGGCCGGAGTGTACAACACCGGGAGTGAAAGAAAACCCGGGGGTGTAGCAAGGGCCGGAGTGTAGCAACGGGGGGGGTGTACAACGACCGGAGTGTACAACGCCGGGTTTTACCCCACGACCGGGTGTAGCAAACGGGGTTTAGCAAGGGCCGGATGTAGCAAAGGGCGGAGTGTAGCAACGGCAGTTTTTAGCAACACCGGAGTGAGCAACGCCGGGGGGTAGAACGCCCGGGTGTACAAACGCCGAGTGGGGGCAACGCCGGGAGTGTAGCAAACGCCCGGAGTGTAGAAAACGCGAGTGTACACGGCCGGGGGGTTAGCAACGACGGAGGAGAAAACGACCGGGGTTTGGGCAAGACCGGAGTGTACCAAGGGCAGGGGTTAGAAAAAACCCGGAGTTAGCAACGACCGGGTGTCAAACGCCCGGGGGGGTGAGCAAACACGGAGTTGGCAAGGGGCGGAGTGTAGAAAAACGACCCGAGGTTTAGAAAACGACCGGGGGTAGCAAGGGGCCGGGGGAAACAACGAGGGGGTGTAGAAAAACGACCGGGGTAGCAACGACCGGAAATTTAGAAAACCCCGGGGTTGTAAAAAACGGTCGAGCATAAAGGGACTTTTTAGTGATCACACTTCTGAAACCCAAAATCAGACCACCAACTTTGTAAAGTCGAAAAAAAAACCCTTTTTTTTAACGTTTTTTTTTCCCCTTTTCCCCAAAAACGGGCGAATGGGGTTTCCATCCCAGGATTTTTTTTTTTTCCCCCCCCCCAAGATTTTTTTTTATTCCCCCCCCCCCCAAAAAAAAAAAAAAAAATTGGGTATTTTTAAAAAAGGAGGAAGAGTATGGGAAAAAAAAAAAACAAGAAAACTGTTGGGGGAAAAGAAAACGTGGTAGGGAAAAGTAAGTACCTGTGTAAGGGGCCTGAAGTTCCTTATTAAGTGTCGGAATGGGTTTTTTTGAGGTTTGCTAGGCGCCCATATGCTGCAGCAGTTATTTGGGTTTATGTGGTTCAGGAGATGTGCCTGGTTTTTAAAACCCCACCCCAAATCTTCTTCCTTTAATGAGGTTTGTGTCTTTTCCCCAGACTGTACCCGTCTGTGGTCTTTTTTGCCCTTTTCCCAATCTTAATAACTTTGCACTTTATGGGGTTGAACTCCCAAGAGCCAAAATTTGTGGCCCGAAAAAAACGAGCCCGTCCCGATCCCCCTTTTAGTTTCTTGCCCGGTCCTGTCCGATTTTAATTTTCTCATAAAAATTTTACATCGTCTGCAAACGGGGACACTTGGAAAAACTCTTCCTTTCCCTATGTGATTCACAAACCCCAAAAAAAAAGCCTGCTTTTTCCTCGGATGACCCCTTTTACCCCACTCTCAGGGGGGCAACTTGGATTTTTTTTGTTGTGTTGTGTGGGTTGTGTGTGGTTGGGTTGGGGGTGTTGTGTGTGTGTGTGTGTGGGTGTGGGGTGCTGTGTGTGTGTACTCCCTATTGTCCCTCACCTAGTTGAGGTTGCGGGGTCGGTCCGGCTCCGGCCCGCCTCTTCACTGATCGCTATAGGTTACTCCCCCTGAACCGTGAACCGTGAACCGTGTGGGTGGTGTTTGTGTGTCTCACGTAATTGGGGTTGCAGGGGTCGAGACTAGCTCCTGGCCCCGCCTCTTCAGTGTTCGTTACTAGGGGGCCTTCTCTGTCCGTTCCTGTGCTTTGGGTCATACCTCGTTTTAAAGCTATTTTTTGGTTCCTGCCCCCATACTCATTTTAGGGCTATTCCACTTCCCTGAGGGGACTTGTGACTAAAGAAGACTTCCTACATCCTTGTGACTTCGAGTTTTTCAGTTTCCCAATTGTGACCCTTGTTTCTGTTTCCCTCTCGGGGGAACATCCTGTCTCTGTCCCCTTGTCAAAACCCAAAGCATTTTTTTGTTGTTTTTACAGTCCCCCCCTGACCCTCCTGTCCTCCAGTGTGTCAGCCCGATTTCTCTCAATTTTCTTCGTGGAAACATTCCCCTGAGCCCCGGGGAAAAATTTTACCTTGTTGCTAACCTTTGACTTTCTCTTATTTTCTTGACATTTGACCAGGTTGGGTTCCAAACTGGTGCTGCTATCCAGTATGGGCCCCGACGTCACAGTGTACAGTGGTCTTGAACGATTTCCTTACTAAACTATCGGAAGCTTTCTCGGTTTGCCAGCGCCCAATTTTTGCAAAACAGTTATTGGTTTATGTGTGCTTCCGGGACGTGCCGGTGTTTAGTCACCCCAAAGAAACTTTCTCCTTGACTGAGTTTGCAAAACCTTTGTCCACCCAAACTATACTCCTGCAAACTTTTTTTGGGGCCCCTTCCCCAAAAATTCATGACTTTGCATTTGGCAGGGTTGAATTTAAAAAGCCCGTTTTTTGGACCCCGTGTCCACCCGTCCAGGTTTTTTGAAGTCCTTCCCGATCCTCACCCTTTAATTTTTATTAGTTCAAAATCATCTGCGAAAAAAGGGCAATTCAAAGTCTATCCCCTTTCCCTCATGTCATTCCATATACAAAAAAAATAGCACTGGTCCTAGGGCTGACCCCTGTGGTACCCCCTCGCACACGCGCCCACTGTGATACCTCACACGTACCTGATCGTTGTTTTCCTCCCTGCAGGTATTCTTGATCCATTACGTGCCCTTTGTTATCGCCCTGATGCCCCGCTTTGCCACTAATTCTTAATTCTTGTGAGGAACTGGTCGAAGGCCCCCCGCAATCCAGGAAAATTCAAACAATCATCCCTCGTCTCGTGTCTTAATTTGTTTCCTTACTCAAGCTCCAGAAGGTTTGTGCACAGGATTTCTTTCCCCTGAATTCCGTGCTGGTTGTTGGTTTATATTTTTTTTTGTTCAGGTGCCCCCATCACCTCCTCCCCGTAATCTTCTCCTGACTTTGTATATATACAGTCAAGACAATGGTTGTAGTTTTTTGTGCCTCGTTTTGTCTCCTTTCTTAAAAAAATGGGGGGCTACATTTTTCCGTTTCATACCTCAGGTAATTGCCCAATTTCAGGGGGGTTTTTTGAAGATTGTGGGGTTGTGACATACAGGTCTCTGCCCTTCTCTAAGGGGGGGCCCCCGGGGAGATGTTGTCCGGGCCCCCCCCCTTAAGAAAAAAATTTAAAAAAAGAAGGAAAAAACTGCAACGGCCTAGGGGCCTTTCAGGCAAAACTCCTTTCTCCCACCGGCTTAAAACCCTTCCCCTTTATAGTGTGGTCAGGGACACGTCCTTAAGGGGGGAGCAGTGCACCGATCTAGTCACAAGCTAGTCGGTCCAATTCCGCAACCCACACTCATGCATTTTCAAAACCCTTTTTTTAAAATTAAAAATTGTCTTAGGTCATATGGTACTGGGAGTTTTTTCCCACTCATCCATACCCCACTCTGATTTCTCCCCATTTATGAAAAAACTTTCGTCAACCCATGCCTCAACCCGGGGAAAAAAAATTTTCCTATTCCGTGTCCCTTTAAGTTTCCTCAATCCTCTGATGTGGAACTCTTTTTGAAAGCCTTTTAAAAAGTCCATTACTAAAAATATCTATTCATCCTGATCTACGTCCCAAATACCTTAGTGAAGAAAGTTGGTAAATTGAAAGACAGGAACGCCCCTCTTAAAACCGTGCTGAGATTCATTAATCAGTTTATGCTTTCGAGATGGCTACGAATTGCTTTGGAAATTATTGACTCCCTAAAATTTCCCCCCAATGGGTCTATGTTTGAAAAACTAAGGACCGTCACCTGCCCTTTTAAATGGTATTAATTTGGGCCTTTTCCACTTGTCAGGCACTTGCCCGTTTGTTGGCTCCCGGTTTTTTTTTCCAAAACGATCTCCCCGTATTTAAAAAACGCCCAAAACCATAACTTTGCTTGCTCGAGTGAGCTCTTCTTGCCAAACCCCAGCCAGTGTGTCCACCGTTTCTTTTTTATATTCCTCTCTTGGCTTCCTGCAGTTCTGTGGTGGATTATACATCACTGCAATGACTCTTTGTGCTTCCCCCCGGGGGAGAAGTGTACCTACTATTTTTTCTCTGTCCCCCAAACTGCCCTTTTCTCCCTTTTTCCTAAAAATTTCCATCGTTTTTTAGGATGAAAACCCCTCCCCCCCCTCGGGCCCCTTAAAATTTTTTCCTCAGGATCTATATCCTGGGGGGGAAGATTGATTGTTATTGTCTCAGTGATTCGTTTCTGTGGACTGGGTGTGTGTTTTTTTTTTTTTTTTTGGGGGGTTTTGGGGGTGTGTGGTTTTGGTGTTTTTGGGTGTTTTTTAACAGCAATTTTACCTGGATACCTCAGGGAAAATTTTAAAAGACAATATTCAAAATGAAGTTGCTAGAAAGGCAAATCAATTGTCAACAAGCAAAGAGAATATAGAGGGCAACGAGGGGGACTTTTAAGGTTTATTTCCCAAATAGTGGAGTCTAAGAATAAGATAGATGAGCTAAAAATTACTTGAAGTGTAGGTAATATAATATTTTTGCTATAACAGGCCCGGTTAAACCCTAAAAATTTAAAAAAAATTGCTTCTGAATGCAACTACGGGTTATAAATATTCCACACTGAAGGGTCAACGGGAAAGGGTGGTGGGGGCGATTACTTTTAGAGAAAATTTTAAAATTTCTTAGAAGGGATATGTTAAAAACATCGAAACAAATCTTTTTTGGTACGTTTTAGGGGTCTGACAAATTATTTTTGGGTGGGGGATTTTACAGGCCCCAAAACTTTTTTAGGGAGTGCAGAAAAAAGCTGTTATGGGAGAAATTATAAGGAAATCTAGATATGAAAATGTTGTAATAAGGGGAAATTTTTGTTTTGGGGAAAAAATTGTTTTGGAAAACAATATGAAGGAAATCTCGAGTCTGAAAACTTTCTTGTACGGTTTTAGGATTGTTTTTAGAACGTTTGTGAAGAACAATAGGGTAAAATCTGCTTGATTTGGTTTTGCCAAAAAAAAGAGTTTCACAAATTTATAATCTTGGGTTAATGATGGAGTTTGGGGGAAAGTGTCCAAAATCCTTAGTTTCAATATATCAGGGGAATTCCCCAGAAAAACTCAATAAAATCTTTGCCCAGATTTTGCTTGCCAATTTATGGGAATAAAAAATTACCGGGGTGGGCTAAATTGGGGATGATCAAAACTATGGGTCAGGTGGGTGATCTTGGTTGCCAATATGACTTTTTTTAAAATTTAGTTCTGTGCCCAAAAAAAAACTTATTTTCCCGAGTGGGAAATTAGATTAACCAAAGTTATCCAAAAAGGATGAACAATAGTTTTAAAAACATTTCTTTGGGTCAAAAAAGAGGCATATACAGGCTATAAAAAAAGGGGGGAGGGGCTTTAAAGAAATCAATTATTTTTAAAAAATTAAAGGAAAAAAGGAAATAAAAAAAAAAAGGTATTAAAGAAAAGAAAAAAAAATTAACTTAGGTCAGTCACTGACGTGATAAGGATATGTTTTGAAATTCTCAATTTATTTACTTCCTCCATTTTTTCCCCGGGGAAAATTAGCAAAAATTCTGAAATAATAGATTATATAAAAAAAAGGACGATAATAAATTATGCACGATTGCGGTAACTAGTGACATGGTCCTCAGACAAATAGAGAAAAAAAAAATTAAAAAACCCCCCAGGTCTGATGAAAAAATGTTTGCAAGGGTTTAAAAAGGAATTAAAAAAAGGAACTTAGCATCCTTGGCTAATCTTTTTAAACATATCACTACAAAATGGCATAGTGCCTGAAAAGGAAAATGAAAATGTAATACCTATTTACAAGGCAGGTGAAGGTCCCCTTGGGTTTTGAACTTAGACCAAAAGCCCTTACCTCCATAGTGGGGGAAAAAAATTTATGGAATCAATAAAATTTCCGAAGCAATTTTTTTGCCATCTTGATAGGCACAGATTGATTAATGAATCTCAACACGGTTTTTACAAAGAGGGGCGTTCATGTCTTACCGAATTACTAACTTTCTTCACTAAGGAGTATTGAGGAGGTAGATTCATGGTAATGTAATATGATATGTGTATATGGACTTCAGGAAGGCTTTCGATAGAGTTCCACATCAGAGGCTATGAGGAATACTAAGGCATACGGAATAGGATGAGAATTTTTTTCTGGGTAAGGCATGCTGACAAATAGGGCAGCAGAGAGTTTGCATAAATGGGGAAAAAATCAAAAATGGGGGCACTCACCACGGTGTTCCGCAGGGGGTCAGTGTTGGGCCCCGTTGTTGTATCACAATTTACGTAAATGACATAGATGGGGAATATTATAGCGACATAAGCAAATTTTACTTACTGACACGAAAATAGGCCCGTTCAATTCTGCTCTGAATGAGGACCATAGAGCACTTCAGATGATTTTGAATAGACTGATGCAGTGGGTCGGAGAAATTTCAAGTTGAGTTTAATATAGACAAATGCAAAGTTCTAAATGTTAGACAGGAAAATAACCTGCCAAATGATAAACCAAATAATGTGGATCTTAATATTACGGATTGCGAAAAAGATTTTAGGAGTTCAGGTTAGCAGTAATCTAAAACCAAAACAACAGTGCTAAAAGTTCGCAATAAAGCTAACAGAATCCTTGGCATCTTCATATCAGAAGTATAAATTAATAGAAGTCCTCAGTTTGTTCTTTCAACTCTATATATCCTTGGTTTGGCCTCATTTAGACTAAGCTGCTCATGTTTTGGTCACTCGTATTACAGAATGGATATAAATGCTCTGCAAAACGTACAAAGGAGGATGACAAAGTTGATCCCATGTATCAGGAATCTTCCCTATGACCTGCGTTCGCATGAGTCAGTAGGCCTGTTGGCAGTGTCCTTCTTTTTTTATGTTCTTCTGTTCTTATGTCGTGCCCCGTATAGGTTTAATTTGTCAATCACAAGACCCCATTTTAAAATTAAGTCCTTTCTAAAAATTTTCGCCTCGTATACGTTTAAAGATAAAGTTTTTTCAATTATGGCAATTTAAAAAAATTATACTTTTGGTACGCCAAAAGAACCTTAGAAAACTACCTAACCATATGTTAACAGCGCACTTTAATTTCACAAACCTAATCACACCTAAATATATTTTAGATAAGTTTTACAATAATTTACAAACAAAGAAACACAATGAAATATATTTTTTTTTCGTTAGGTTTGGAATTATTTTTGAGAAATTTATTGCATACACAAATTTTCGGTGCCTTTACTCACAAAGAAGAGCGTCGCTATTTACCTAAAATGCAAGTTTTACCTATTTGACAAGCCAGTACGAAAGAGCTCTATAACGTCTAATAAAGTTTCAACATGCCGTGCTAATTAACAGTGTTTCTCCCTTCAATGTAGTCTCACATTTCTCCCATTAATGTAAAGAACATCACTGGATGTACCATCAAAAGTTTTGTGCACTCTGCAGCACTGATGAATAAACACATATACAACTACCTGGGGTATCCTTATAGCCAGTAATAAAGATTCAGATCTCAATTTGCATCTGGGTAATAAGATAGCAGATGTTGCATGTGTGAATCAGTCATCAACTTGTTGCTTTGGTGCAAGCATCAAGACTGCTTATGTAGTTTTTTTTTTCCCCAGTCTTTTTTGGCAATCAAATGCAAAGGAATATCTCATTATCATCCCTACATTCATTAGGCAGTTAATTTTCACAATTTCCGTGTTTTCCTCATTGTTCGTATTATGTAGCCTTTTAATTTTCTCGTGATACCCCATTACCATTTTATTTTTTTTTTTTGGGTGTGAAGGGTGGTCTATTTTCATAGTATTCTGTGTGTCCATATGCTCCTGCACTACGATCCACAGATGGATATGATCTCAACATAACTAGCCATTTCGCCACAGAATCAAATTCCCTGAGTGGAGATGTGTTACTGGTTTGGTATTCTGGTCTCTTCGTCTCTCCATCTCGGAACACTGATCATATCGTAGACTGGGATGAGACTAAGAGTGGTTTTTTAGAAAAGTTCTCACCGAGCAAAACGTCGCGATCAGGCTTGTTTTGGCACACTGTGTTTTCCTCACCAACACTAATGGAATGTATGTGAGAGAGAAGTGTGGGGGTGGTTAGAGGTCACGAAGGAGGCGGTGGTTGTGAGGGGGTAGGTTGGTGGTAGTGGTGGTGGTGGTGGCGCTGGAGACGAGACCACCACCAACACACGCACCACCAGTAGCTCGCGAGCACCGGTTTAGTGAAGGTTGTTTCCATCTCCTGCTGGTGGTGGTGGTGGTGGGGCCGGTGATGCTGGTGGCCGGTGGTGGTGGGCCGGTGCGGAGGTGGTGTGATGCGGGATGGTTTATAACACTAATGGTAGGACGGGTGTTACTTTATACTGGGTAGGGTATGCTGTGATGGGTTGACGATTAGAACTGTTGATGCGGTATGGACGACGGGGTACTAAGTATTCTACTAAGCAGTGTATGCAATGGTAATGGTTAATGGTAATGGGGGTACTTGTTTCCAAAGACAACGAGGATCTGCTACTGAATACAGCAAATCAGACACAGCCGACTGAATTTTAGACCCCTTCAGACACTGGTCTGCAGCAGCAGCCGCACATAAACAATCACGAATGAATGGACATCAGAACTGACAGTTGATAAAATTAAACATATGTAATACCTTACGTATCGGATTTACTGTGGAAATATTTCACCTACACAATTAAAAGGTTCGACCGTCCCCATGAAACAGAACAAAAGTGTTTCCTGACGCGGGTCTTAGTCATATGATGATCCCAACTGGAGCTTTTGTCATCGACCGAGCCTTCCCCTCTGCTTACCGGTCCAAATGTTTTAAAAAACCGTGGTTCGCCACGCAGTGGCTTCATCATTCCAGTAACACTAGTATGAAAGAGTTAACTCAGAAGGAGACTGAGGTACTCAGTTCCACAGCATGGAGCCTGACAAAGCTCCTGGCGAGCGAAACGTCGCCACAATAAAATGTCGTATTAGTTGCACCTGTGGTTGTATTGTTTTTCTCTCAGGCAAAAATTTAGAATAAAAAACATATCAAATATCATAACATCAATAATAATTATCCGATAAGGCTGAAGAATTAGACACATGGTGAATAAACTGGGTATCTTTATCAACGTAGATGTTTCGCCCCACCAAGTGGCTTATCATGTGTAACACAGTAACAAAACAGGAGATTGAAGACTTGCTGTCAAAGATTGAAGGCTGTTGCTGATCAGACGCAGTAAAGAAAACAACAATATGTGGAATCCTGGTAGAGACGACATCCTCCACAAGTACTATAACCACTGGGTCCCACCTCTTGGGATAACTTCCACATGGGGCATCCCCATCTACCACGGACAATGCCCTCCTCTGCTGCACTTCATCCTGACTGCAAGGTATATAAGCCTTCCACTTCAGGACTACGGTGCTAAACAACTGCTAGGCTGAGGGACTGGGTGTTCCTCAATCTTCAACCTGTTTATCAATACAGAACACAAACAGAAGACTAAGCCACCTGGTTGGCTAAACGTCTTCATAATAAAGATAACCCAGTTGTTGCACAAGATCTAAGTCTTCAAATAACAGTTAGTGATTGGACTTTCGATAATATATAACGACAACAAAGTAATGAGTGCAATGCGTAGTCACAGAGCACCTCTGTGCTCATTGATTCGTTAAATCAAAATGATGACTGACACTGCTAATGAATTTTAAACTTGTTGAGACTCAAATCTCTGCGGACATCTCACGTAATTTTCTGACATAACCCTAAACTTCCACTTGACGTCGGAGGACCCAGTGGATAGCACGCACGTGAGCGTACCACTGAACCTGAACCATGAGCATCAATTCTCCACCAAGACTTGTTTCCCCAAAAAACTGTCACCACCTTAAATATACTGTGAAAGACAGTGTCCTGGACACTGGCGTCATTCCAGTCATTAGAAACCTCGCTCAAGCCATCGGCTCCACAAAACTGTAGAAAAGTAAATTTGAAACAAAATTTGTTGAATACGTCATTTACGTGCAAAAGATCGGTATTAAGAAGCAAACACCTGATAAGCACATACTTACAATAATTGCAATAACCCATGGCAATGAGAGTTTTAGAGACTAAGAGTACGCCCTGCCTCTATAACTGCTAGATCATTAAGAATGTGTCTTCAGTGATCATTAAGATGTGGTCCCTTCAGTGATCATTAAGAAATGTTGTCTTCCCAATTAATCACAGAAACATTAAGCAAAATGTAGTGTAGACGGCGACTCTATGTCTACAAGCTTACAACAAGTGTGTTCATGAGAAGCGTAATACAAACGCACAAAATGCGTGCAGAAGGGAAAAGAGACCAGATGGATATTTAACTTTCTAACATATAGACAACCCAAAGACAGACTAAAAAATGAGCCATCATATCAGAGAACTGACACAGAGTGAAAGGTACTCGAAGACAGTACTAGTGCTTACTCTCTCTCTCATTTCTCACTACTGACACAAGCAGAAACAAACTACATAACATTGTTTCATAGAAGAATCTCCTCCGCCAGTATACAATATCAACAATATTCATGAGTCGGCGGCCGACTGAAACACAACAAATTCTCAAACTAGATGTTACCAGGTGTTTCAGTGGCGCCACAAGACAATAACAATATCTACACAATTAATCTGACAAAAATTTTCAATTACGCGCTTTTGAAAAAATGTGAAACATCAGAAACAGAACAGGATATGGAGGAATCTTGACTCAGAATGCGTAAAGGAAGATTAATGTAGGGAGTTGAGAGTGAATAATAACAAAGATATTAAATTCGGAGTATTCCAACAGTATTATGCATTCCCAATCACCAAGGAAAATGATATACTGGATAACTTAAGAATCTTCAGCAGGGATGCTCAAGTAATCAATTGTCATAACCTCGCTAACATAATCTGATATTTCTTTTCTTAGTCAGAATATTGATGTGCTGGTGCATCTGAGCCTCCGTTTTCAACAGGAGGTCGAGAATTACTCGAGACATGGAAGGATCTGTACTGAGTGACCGTCACTGAGGCTGAATATCAGTCACACTGAATTGGTTTGGGATATGTTTGAAGTCCCACGATGACAGACAGATACATCAAAATTTACACCTGGAAGAATTCTGGAAATAGATTGGTACCAATTTTGCACACTGGAATCATTTCCTAAGGAAGCAGAGGCTGGAAAGAGATAGTGAAAAACTATCTCTAATGATAACAGAAGGGTCGTATCGGATTACACTAAAAGATAAAAACACCCGTAAATGTAAAGAGACCAAGACATCCATCAAACAAAACCCATTCTTAGACTCGCATAAGAGAAAGTTACCAGCGAGAGCGATCTAAGGAGGTACTCTGGCTGCCATCGAGAGGGAACAATACTTCAGTCCCAAAAGCCGGTTCCGATCAGAGTAACCGAGGCTGTGGTGTGCAATGAGGACACTACTAGCAACAGCCATCCTGAATCATACACATCCTATCTTCCTACAACCCCATCCCCACTCCTCCTTTTTCCCCCATTACGATTAAACGAGAGGGGGGAGAGAATTATTACCCATAAAAAAAATCCATAAACTAGACAGGGAAATACCAACCCCTCCCCCTACCACCCCAAAAAATCTTTGTACTCGCCACATAATTACAATACATCAAACAAATTGATCTTCTTATTTCTTTCGAACAGTAAAAAAAAAATTTTGCTTAAAAATTGACTCTTGGGTATAATATGCTATGTAGGGGGGATTTAATAAATCTCCTTTTGTTAAACCCCACTGTTTAACTGATAAATAAAAGCTGCGCATTCAGAAATTTAAACACGTGGGAAAAGTATAAATGACTTCGGCAATGACAAATTTGTACAGTTGTTCGGAGGGTACAATTCCCTGATTGGAAGCAATGTAGTTTACGGAGGAATTAGACATCGAGCTATAATCGGTACGGTGGACGGAATAATACAGTGGTGAGCAAACAATACCATGGAATGGAATCAATGCCGTACTGTTGATGAGAAACAGCAAAGTAGGAAACAATGCCGGGGTTAAAATCAATCTGTGACTGGAACAACTCTGTGGGTTGGAACAATTGTTGCTAGGAATAGTACCGTGGAAGAAACAATACCGTGGGTGCGGAATATCGGGGTGAACACAGTACGAACAGTGCATGTATTAACAGATGAAATACTGGCGGCTAGGAACAATGTCATGGCCTGGGAACACAGCATCTGAAACAATACCATGAATGGAACAATACCCTGGCTGGAACAATTTACAAGTGCCATAGGAGAAGAATAAAATCCACAATACCGTGGTTGGAACAATGTAGTAGATAGAATACAGTGGATGTAACAATACCACGCTGAGACAAAACCTGTCTAGAACAATACCCTGGATGGAACAATACCCTGGATGGAATAATACCCTGGATAGAACAGTACCCAGGATGGAACAATACTTTAGATGGAACAATACCTTAGATGGAGTAATAACATGGATGGGACAATGCCCTGACTGGAACAATACCTTGGCTGGAACAATACCTTGGATTGAACAATACCCTGGTTGAAACAATATCATTACATGGAACAATATCCAGGATGGAACAATACCCTGGCTGGAACAATACCATTGGATGGAACAATACCCTGAATGGAACAATTCACAACTAACCAACATTATACAGAGGAAATACAAAATCCAGTAACCAAAAGGATCTTGATCCAAGAAAGTGAATCACTCCTAATTGCTTCCCTGTCACCAGGCGCTGAATGTGCGGGTTTAGCGCTTCCTTATGATGATGATGATAATTGATGATGATAATAATAATAACAATAATAATCTAGTTGCTTAATATAATATAATAATAATAATAATAATAATAATAATAATAATGATAATTACAACCAACAACAGTGATAATACTAACAATACTAAGAAGAAGAAGAAGGAAGGAAGGAAGGAAGGAAGGAAGGAAGGAAGGAAGGAAGGAAGGAAGGAAGGAAGGAATGACGAAGGAAAGATAGGAATGAAGGAAGGAAGGATAAAAATTTTTTTATTGTTTCATTCGACAAAATAAAAAAAACAGGTTATTGTAAAAAAAATCGGAAATCAGTGGAAATAATGTCAATCAGAATTATAGGTTGGTGATAATGTAATTATAGGCAGCGATATAACTGGTTGGAGGAGCTTGTGGAGAGCTCAGCTTCAGCTCTACTGATGAATTCACATTAATTAATTCTCCCCTGAAATGATTACAGATTAATCACTTTTTAATAATGTGGATCTTGTTTAGAACGCTTTTGTAATACGTGGGACGTCTTTGGAACGCTTTTTTAATAGTGGGGGCGTCTTGGAACGCGTTTTTAATACAGGGAACGTCTTTGGAACGCGTTTTTAATACGTGGACTGTTTGGAAAACGCGTTTTTAATACGTGGGACGTCTTTGGGAACGCGTTTTTTAATACCGTGGGACGTCTTTTGAAACGCGTTTTTAATACGTGGGACGTCCCTTTGGAACGCGTTTTTAATACGTGGGACGTCTTTGGAACGGTTTTAATACGTGGGACGTGTTTTGCAAACGCGTTTTTAAATACGTGGACGTGTTTGGCAAAACGCGTTTTTATTTACGTGGGACGTGTTTTGGAACGTGTTTTTAATACGTGGACGTGTTTTGGAACACGTTTTTTAATACGTGGGACGTGTTTGTGAACGCGTTTTGGTATAAATGGGAACTGTTTGAAACGCCTTGTATTTTTTTACAGGTGGGACGAACTTGGAACAACTTTAATAATGTAGGAGGCGTTTTGGGACAAAGTTTTCCCATAGATTAATGTTCCCTAATTGGAGATTTTTCGAGCTATGGAGAGAATTTCCATGAAGAATTTAATGCAGATTGTTTTGGTGCAGCAGGGAGAGAGGGAGAGAGAGAGAGAGAGAGGAGAGAGAGAGAGAGTGAGAGAGAGAGCGAGCGAGAGAGAATTTAACTGAGCCCAGTGTTACACTTAGAGAAGAGCTTTTAATCAAGTCATGACTAAGAAAGAGTTCTCTTCTCTCTCTTCTCTCTCTCTCTCTCCTCTCTCTCTCCTCTGCCTCTCCCGGTGCACCACAAACAACTTCTGCATACATTTTCATGAAATTCTTCCCTAGCTTCCGCAATCTTCCAATTATGGAACAATAATCTATGGGAAAACTGATCTCTGGCCCGAAGGAGACTCCGAAACCTACGAACCTTGGAACAAGTACGCAGTTGCCATACCATATATTTTGTGCCCTTATATTTCGCCTGCTCTTGCGAATTCTTCATTGTTAATATCACTAGTAAGGCTGATGCATGCAGGGGATGAGATGAAAAGCTGTAAGCCTTCTCCCTGAAAGCTGGCTGCCTTGGATCAAACGTCTAACTGCAAGCTGGACGCCAAGATATTGGTCCAATGTGGTAGAATGGTAAGGACACTGCGTACCTTGTTTTTCCAAGGTTTCGTAGGTTCGAGTATCCTTCGGCCATATATCAGTGTCCTGCATATAATATAATTAAATATATGTTTTTTTAGGACTTCACAATCACGGTACCATTCCACAGATTATGTCGAGTTTTCTGGTATACATACTGTTTGCTGTCCTCTCCAAGTTTTATTGTGGATGTGTAAAAGTTTAATGGAAAAAATTCTTGCACTCGTCCTGCCCGACTGTGTTTAAAACGTTTCTAATAGTGGCGTTTTATGTTCTTCCTGTTGCTGGGCTCAAAGAACTATTTCTGCTTTCTGCCTTCATTATATATATTTCTTTTAATCTCCCTATTTTGTTTTCCTCAAAGATTTATTTTATTGGTACAAACGTGACTAAAACATCAGAATTAGAAAAAAGATCATGACACATGTGCAACATTTCGATATCTTTATTGTAGACGTTTTTCGCATCCTTGACCTGGAGTTTACCTGGAGAGAGGTCCGGGGCAACGCCCCGCGGCCCGAGTCTGGTAACCAGGCCTCCTGTGTAAGATTCAGAGCCTGATGCAACCAGGCTGTTACTGCTGGCTGCACGCAAACCAACGTACTAGCCACAGCCCCGGCATGTGTCAGGAACCTACTTAGGTGCTTGTCCAGTGCAGCCTTGAAGACGCCAGGGTCTGTTGGTAATCCCCCTTAGGTATGCTGGAGGCAGTTGAACAGTCCGGGCCCCTGACACTATTGTATGGTTCTCTTAACGTGCTAGTGACACCCCTTGCTTTTCATTGAGGGGGATGTTGCATTCGTCGTGCCAAGTCTTTGCTTTCGTAGTGAGTGATTTTCGTGTGCAAGTTCGGTACTAAGTCCCACTAGGAATTTCCCCAGGTGTATATATATCATGTATCTCACCCCCGCTGCGTTCAGGGAATACAGTTTAGGAACCTCAAGCGCTCCAGTAATCTGAGGTGTTTTATCTCCCGTTATGCCGCGCGTAGAATGTTCTCTGTACATTTTTCTAGGTCAGCAATTTCACCTGCTTGGAAAGGTGCTGTTATGTTGTGTGCAGCAAAAATTCCAGCCTAGAATAGAAACAAAGGTGACCTGAAGAGTGTCATCCAGGTGCTTTATCATTACAAATTCCTGGGACAAAATTTGAAGACAGTATGAACTATATACAGAAAATGAAGAAATCGGGAGTCCCTCACCTTGAGGTTGGTGTGAAGCCACCGTAGTCGTGGAGGTGGTCTGGAGCAAGAAGCAAGGCGCCAGGCGCTTATATACTAACGTCGTGGAAAGAGATGTTTAGCAGACGAGGACATAGTCCATGGTAGACGGGGTTACCCTCCAGTGGAATAGGTCCCTAACCGCAAAGGAGAGGGTTAGTTGTAGTAGTAGTTGTCGTAGCCGTGAAGAAAGTTTTATGTACATGTCCTCCAGAATCATGGATTCGGCATGATGTTAGCAGAGTCTGACAAGTTGTACAAGTATGGTATACAATACCGACAACCCGCCTACCAGTGACTAAATGTCCTGTCTGCTACACATCTCCTTTCCCCCACCTGAACGTTAGTATAAAAGCGCCAGGCTCCTTGCCTCTGCTTCATAGAACATCCACGAACACCCCCGGTGCTCTTCACACCAACAACAAGGTTGAGGGACTGATTACCTCATCTTCTGTATATAGCCCACTTCATTCCAAATTATGTCCCTGGAATTTGTATTGATAAAGCCACTGGCTGGCAAAACGTCTACAATAAAGATACACAGATGTTGCGACATGTGCCTTAATTTCATCTTGCCGGTATTGTATACCATTCTTAGTACAAAAAAGAGTATGAAAAACTCTTCCGTTCCTCAGAAGTGGACTGGAGCCGATAAAGCACAGTTAGTTCCCTCTTTGAATGGCACAGTGAGAACGGGCTGGAACATATCTCTATGGGACTTCATTATTTTTTTTTTTTTTTTTTATTCTTTTTTTTTTTATTTTGAGGAAGGTTTTTGAGCACGTTTTCTCCGAGGGTTTCCGGTCCTGCCGGAAAGGGCAATGGTATCGAGTGCCCAAGTCCCTCATATTTTGTGAGATTTAATCATCCTCCTCTTTTTTAAAACAGTACGTTCGTAATGTACGTGAGAAAATGTCCCCCTTATCAGACGGCTCCTACCACAAATGTATGTGATGTTCAACCAAAAAAGATAGGGTGCCGGCTCGACCCTCCGTCTGCTTGATCACAAGGCAGATCACCCGACGTTTTGTCCTTGATGTGTTTGCTTAGGTGGTCCAGAGGAACCAGAGATCAAGATGGTTTCATGTCTTCTCATTGTGTTAGACATCTGAAGACGACCTCATGGATCCAAAGATCACGCAGGCTTCAGGTCCAGGTTGACTTTTTTGGAGGTCGTGTCATGCTTACTGTGAAACGCTGACTCCTATGACCAATCGCTCACCTTTGAAGAACGACCCATCTTCTGGCATCTTAACCGCAATTGATCTCTTATCCTTCGTTAAAATCTCTTCTCACCGCTTTCCTTCCCTCCATTGATCTAACACGTCTCATCCTCCTTTTTGCCTGCCAGACGAGAGCCCCCTCGAGGGCAAAGTGGCCATCCTTTTTCCAATCCCCAAGGGTTTAAAATTTAACGCCTTTTTCTGTCTATAATGAATAAACGTGAGGCCGAAGTGAGGATGCTTCTTCTTGCTGGAATACTTCTGCAAGTTCTGGAGTGTCTGTACACGACAGAACTGTTTTCCCGTACAGGATTATGGCGTTTCCAGAAATACTGGCGTTTCCTAGCATATTATTCGCCTGGATGCTATCCCCAAACAGTCAGCTAATCCACAGTATCTTTTTTTACTGCGAAAGGGTTGGTGGGATTGTGAGGAAATGTGTGGGTTGGGGAAGGGGAGGTGAGGGAAGGGGGAGAGTGAAGGGAAGGGAATGATAGGAAGTGGAGGTGAGGAGGAGGGAGAGAAAGGTGGGTCCGTTGCTCGTTACGTGCTACTTCCATATTCTTCCTTCCTGCCTGGAGGAAAGGGGTGCTGTAAGGTAGATGATAATAGGTTCCCCTCTCCTCCCTTCCTAGGGAAAAGAGTACATTGTTGGAAAGACCAAGGAGTAATGAGATATTTTCTCTTTCTCTGCATCTTATCTGGAAGCGCAGCATAAAACATGCCCTAATATATTTCGTAAACACGGATCTCATGCAAGTGCCATGAACGATAGTCACAGTGTTGGGTCTGGACACTGTTCAAAGACTACTGCATCACCGTACGCCTCGCCTCCTGAACATCTTGGAAAACAAGGTTCTTTCACCAGAGGATTCAGGTGGCATTGTATGACCGGGTCCTCGGGGCGAGGGTATGACGTGGCCTCGCTGGGTAGACAAGTGTTCACCGCCATGTGTGTCGGGTGGTCGTCAACGTAAGTAACATGTTCCAACTTGCGTTGTGTCCTGCTGTCAGCCGTGTTATGGTCCAGCTCTTGTCTGATAAGTTGTGTCTAAGGCCCTGTTTGGTCCAGCTAGTGGTTAATAAGTATTGAAACTGAGCCCTCTATTCCCAGCTAGTGTTAGATAAGTTGTATTTAAGAGCCCTGGTCTGTCTCAGTTAAATTTAGTTTGAGCTGTATCTAAAAAGGGCCCTGTTTTGTCCAGCTATGACTAGATTATATCATCTTTAAGCCCTGTGTTGTTCAATTCACAGTAAAATAGTTTACGTTGAAGTATTCTTTCCACCAATTTACTATCTCCTATATTCCTTTTAAAAACCGCAATTAGTACAATTTACATGAGATTACATTGAGTTTAAGACTTGCTTTAGTTTCTACCCCCGTGTAATTATATTGCATCTAAAGCCCCCATTTTGCTGTGTCTCGAGTCCCGGTCTATTGTATCAAAGTGATGCAAGTGGTGTCATCAGTCAAGTGTTTCACACTGGCTTCTATATTTATTAAAGTGGTAAAAACTTCGAAAACACACAACATAACGTATATATATATATATATATATTTTATATAATATATATAATATATATATATATATAATAATATATATAATATTTTATTTGTTGTGTGTTATTCAGTACACTTTAATAAATATAGAATGCAGTGTTGAAACACTTGACTTGATGAACCGACTTCATCACTAGGTTGAAACAATAGACGGGACTGTGATCGACAGCAAAATGGGGCTTTAACAATTATTACACGGGGGTAGAACAAACAAGTCTTAAACTCAATGTATCTCATTTAAATTGTACTAAAAGCGGTTTAAAAGGAATATAGGAGATAGTAAATGGAGGAGAAGAATACTTTCAACCGTAACCTATTTTGTACTGGAATTGACAACACATGGGCTTAAAGATGGATATATCTAGTCATAGCTGGACAAAACAGGGCTTTTAGATACAGCTCAACTAAATATAACTGGACAGAACAGGGCTTAAATACAACTATTCTAACAACTAGCTGGGCAATAGAGGGCTCAGATTCAACTTATTTAACACTAGCTGGACAAAACAGGGCTTAGACACAACTTATCATACATAGCTGGACAAACACGGCTGACAGCAGACACAACGCAAGTGTGCTAACATTGTTAAATAACGTGGAGACACGACACAACATGGTGTGACACTTTAGTATAAACCCAGCGAGCCCGTCATACCTCGCCCCGAGACCCGTCAACATGCACCTGAAACCTCTGGTGAAAGAACCAAGTTTATCCAAGATGTTAGGATGCGAGGCGGACGGTGATGCAGTAGTCTTTGACCAGTGATCCAGACCCCACACACTGTGAGCTAACGTTTATGGCACTGCAGAGACACAAGTGTTTACGAAATAAATTAGGGCATGTGTTTTATTTCGGCTCTTCCAGATAAATCCCCCCCCAGAGAAATGAGAAAATATCTTCATTACTCCTTGGTCTTTTCCCCATTTACTTCTCTTTATCCCTAGGAAGGGAGGAGGGAGGAACCTATTATCATCTACCTAAGCACCCCTTCCTCCAGGCCAGGAAGGGAGAATATGGAAGTAGCAGTAACGAGCACACGACCCACCTTCTCTTCCTCCTCACCTCCCCTTCCTCTCATCTCCCCTTCCCTTCACTCCCCTTCCCTCACCTCCCCTTCCCCAACCCACACATTTCCTCACAATCCCTACCAACCTCGCAGTAAAAACAGATACCTGTGGATTAGCTGACTGTTATGGTAGCATCCAGCGAAAAATATGCTAGGAAACTCCAGTATTTCTGGAACGCCATATCCTGTACTGGAAAACCAGTTCTGTGTTGTAAGACACTCCAGAACTTGCAGGAAGTATTCCAGCAAGAAGAAGCATCCCTCACTTCGCCTCACGTTTAATCATTATAGACAGAAAAAGCGTTAAACCCTTGTGGGATTGGAAAAAGGAGGCCACTTGCCCTGAGGGGGCTCTCGTCTGGAGGCAAAAAGGAGGATGAGAGTGTTCAATGGAGGGAAGAAAAGCGGAGAGAAGGATTTAACGAAGGATAAGAGATCAATTGCGGTTAAGATGCCGAAGATGGTCGTCTTCAAAGGTGAGATGGTCATAGGAGTCAGCGTTCACAGTAAGCATGACGACGACCTCCAAAAAAGACCTGGACCTGAAGCCTGCGTGATCTTTGATCCATGAGGTCGTCTTCAAGATGTCTAACAATGAGAAGAACATGAAACCATCTTGATCTCTGGGTTCCTCTGGACCACCTAGCAAACAACATCAAGGACAAACGTCAGTGTGTCTGCCTTGGATCAGCAGACGGAGGGTCGAGCCGCCCCTATCTTTTTCTGTGAACATCACATACATTGAGTAGGAGCCCGTCTATAAGGGACAATTTTCTCACCGTACATTACGAACGTACTGTTTAAAAAAGAGGAGGAGATAATCTCCACAAATAAGGAGACTTGGGCCATCGATACCAATGTTTTCCGGCAGGACCGGAAACCCTCGGAGAAACGTGCAAAAACCTTCCTCAAAAAATGAAGCCCACTAGAGATCCTGTTCCAGCGTCTCACTGTGGCCATTCAAAGAGGGAACTAACTGCTGCATTATCGGCTCCAGTCCACCTTCTGAGGAACAGGAAGAGATTTTCATACTCTTTTTTGTACAAGAATGGTATACAATACCGGCAAGATGAAATTAAGACACATGTGCAACATCTGTGTATCTTTATTGTAGACGTTTTGCCAGCCAGTGGCTTTATCAATACAAATTCCAGGACATAATTTGAAGACAGTAGGGCTATATACAGAAGATGAGGTAATCAGTCCCTCAACCTTGGAGTTGGTGTGAAGAGCACCGTGGTCGTGGAGGTTCTAGAGCAGAGGCAAGGAGCCTGGCGCTTATATACTAACGTCAGGTGGAAAGGAGATGTGTAGCAGACGAGGACATAGTCACTGGTAGGCGGGTTGTCGGTATTGTATACCATTCTTGTACAACTTGTCAGACACTGTAAACATCATGGAATCATGATTCTGAGGACATGTACAAAACTTTCTTCACGGCTACGACAACTACTACTACAACTAACCCATCTCTTTGGTAGGACCTATTCCACTGGGGAATCCCGTCTACCAGTGACTATGTCCTCGTCTGCTACACATCTCCTTTCCACCTGACGTTAGTATATAAGCGCCTGGCGCCTTGCTTCTGCTCCAGAACCTCCACGACTACGGTGCTCTTCACACCAACTCCAAGGCTGAGGGACTGATTATCTCATTTTCTGTATATAGTTCTACTGTCTTCAAATTATGTCCCGGAATTTGTACTGATAAAGCCACTGGATGACACTCTTCAGGTCACTTGTTCTATCTAGGCTGGATATGCTGCACACTAACAGCACCTTTCAAGGCAGGTGAAATTGCTGACCTAGAAATGTACAGATGAACCTTCACGGCGCGCATAACGGAGATAAAACACCTCAATTACTGGGAGCGCTTGAGGTTCCTAAACCTGTATTCCCTGGAACGCAGGCGGGAGAGATACATGATTTATACACCTGGAAATCCTAGAGGGACTAGTACCGAACTTGCACACGAAAATCACTCACTACGAAAGCAAAAGACTTGGCAGACGATGCAACATCCCCCATGAAAAGCAGGGTGTCACTAGCACGTTAAGAGACCATACAATAAGTGTCAGGGGCCCGAGACTGTTCAACTGCCTCCCAGCATACATAAGGGGGATTACCAACAGACCCCTGGCAGTCTTCAAGCTGGCACTGGACAAGCACCTAAAGTCGGTTCCTGACCAGCCGGGCTGTGGCTCGTACGTTGGTTTGCGTGCAGCCAGCAGTAACAGCCTGGTTGATCAGGCTCTGATCCACCAGGAGGCCTGGTTACAGACCGGGCCGCGGGGGCGTTGACCCCCGGAACTCTCTCCAGGTAAACTCCAGGTCCAGGATGGCGAAACGTCTACAATAAAGATATCCAGATGTTGCACATGTGTCATAATCTTTTTTATAATTCTGATGTTATAGATACACGTTTGTACCAATAAAATAAATCTTTGAGGAAAAAATAGGGAGATAAAAGAAATATATATAAAGATAGGCAGAAAGCAGAAAATAGTTCTTTGAGCCAGCAACAGGAAGAACATAAACGCCACGATTTCAGAAACGTTTAAACACAGTCGGGCAGGACAGTGCAAAGAATTTTTTCCAATTAAACTTTTACACATCCACAATAAACTTGGAGAGGAAGCAACAGTATGTATACCAGAATAAACTCGACACATCCTGTGGATGGTACCGTGTGAGCCTAAAAAAAACATATATATATATATATGCAGACACTGATATCTGGCCGAAGGAGACTCGAACCTACGAACCTTGGAACAAGGTACGCAGTGTCTTACCATTCTCACCACATTGGACCAATATCTTGGCGTCCAGCTTGCGTTAGACGTTTGATCCAAGGCAGCCAGCTTTCAGGGAGAAGGCTTACAGCTTTTCATCTCATCCCCTGCATGCATCAGCCTTACTAGAGATATTAACAATGCAAGGAATTCGCAAGAGCAGGCGAAATTAATAAGGCACAAAATATAATGGTATGGCACTGCGTACCTTGTTCCAAGGTTCGTAGGTTCGAGTCTCCTTCGGCCAGAGATCAGTTTTCCCATAGATTATTGTTCCATAATTGGAGATTTGCGAGCTAGGGAAGAATTTCCATGAAAATTTATGCAGAGTTGTTTTGGTGCACAGGGAGGGGAGAGAGAGAGAGAAGAGAGAGAGAGAGAGA
>NC_069422.1:42482263-42497263 GCF_026875155.1 Cherax quadricarinatus
GGGCAACTCCCTAGGATGGAAACGGTAAAATGAGTTTCCCTTTTTTTTTAAAAAAAAGGAGCAGAAAAGAGGCCAAAATTTAAAGACCAGTTCTCTGACGTGTATAGTATGTAAAGTCATGGAGAAGATTATCAGGAGGAGAGCGGTGGAGCACCTGGAACGGAACAAGAGTATAAACACCAACCAGCACGGATTTATGGAAGGCAAATCCTGTGTCACAAACCTTCTGGAGTTTTATGATAAAGTAACAGAAGTAAGACACGAGGGAGAGAGAGGTGGGTTGATTGCATCTTCTTGGACTGCAGGAAGGCCTTGGACACAATTCCTCACAAAAGATTAGTGCAGAAGCTAGAGGATCAGGCGCATATAACAAGAAGGGCACTGCAATGGATCAGAGAATACCTGACAGGGATGCAACAACGAGTCATGGTACATGATGAGGTATCACAGTGGGTACCTGTGACAAGCGGGGTCCCACAGGGGTCGGTCCTAGGACCAGTGCTATTTTTGGTAAATGTGAATGACATGATGGAAGGGTTAGACTCAGAAGTGTCCCTGTTCGCAGATGATGTGAAGTTAATGAGAAGAATTAAATCAGATGAGGATCAGGCAGGACTTCAAAGAGACCTGGGCAGACTGGACACGTGGTCCAGCAACTGGCTTCTCGAATTTAACCCCACCAAATGAAGATCTGGGGCGGGGACAGAAGACCGCAGACGGAGTATAGGCTAGGTGGCCAAAGACTGCAAACCTCGCCCAAAGAGAAAGATCTTAGGGTGAGTATAACACCGAGCACGTCTCCGGAAGCACACATCAACTAGATAACTGCTGTTGTTAGGTAAGACACATATGCAACAGTTAGACAACTTTATTCCGAAACTATCTGATAGTCAGGAACTATCTGATAGTTCCTGACTATGGAACTGAACTTCTCCAGGCCGAGGGACTGACAACCTCAAATTCTACGACTTCAAGGGTGATGGACTGATTACATCGTCTTCACATCTCTACTGTTCCTGCCTACTTTCTGTAGGCGAAACGTTTCGGAATAAAGTTGTCTAACTGTTGCATATGTGTCTTACCTAACAACCTATCGTATTGTATACCATTTAGATAACTGCTGTAGCATAGGGCGCCTGGCAAACCTGAGAACAGCATTCCGACACCTTGGTATGGGATCGTTTCAAGACACTGTACACCGTGTACGTCAGGCCCATACTGGAGTATGCAGCACCTGTTTGGAACCCACACCTGGTCAAGCACGTCAAGAAATTAGAGAAAGTGCAAAGGTTTGCGACATGGTTAGTTCCAGAGCTCAGGGGATGTCCTATGATGAAAGGTTAAGGGAAATCAGCCTGACGACACTGGAGGACAGGAAGGTTAGGGGAGACATGATAACAACATATAAAATACTGCGTGGAATAGACAAGGTGGACGGAGACAGGATGTTCCAGAGAGGGGACACAGAAACAAGGGGTCACAATTGGAAGCTGAAAACCCAGATGAGTCAAAGGGATGTTAGGAAGTACTTCTTAAGTCATAGAGTAGTCAGGAAGTGGAATAGCCTAGCAAGTAGTGGAGGCAGGAACCATACATAGCTTAAGATGAGGTATATAAAGCTCATGGAGCAGGGAGAGAGAGGACCTAGTAGCCTCAGTGAAGAGGCGGAGCCAGGAGCTGAGTATCGACCCCTGCAACCACAATTAGGTGAGTACATACACACACACACACATTTATGATAGATAACTGAGAGCTGACCTCGGGCGATAAAAGTGTGACTGACTCTAATTAACACCGTGTGTTTGTGTGTGGTGTGTGTTTGCGCATTCATAAAATTTTTGTCGGGCGCATGCCTTTACAGCCCAGCTATCGTACACATGCGTACAAAAAGGTGTACGCATGAAGCAACCTGGATCACCCTGCTAACAGCCTTAATGGGATCACAGTTAGTAACTGAAGGTGTGGCGGACGGGCTGGCGTGAGACAGTATCCGTGCGTGTATGATAAAGGGCGGTGCTGCTGATCATAGAGAAGCACTGAAACTTAAGATATGAAGAGACTTAGACCAGTACAATATTTGTTCCAATCGAATTGTAGAACCGTTGAGCATCAGGTTTCCTCATGGAACTGGCTGCCAGGTTCATAAACATCGAAAAGTCACAGTACCGTGACTGGGACAATAAAACAAATAACTCGTCATAAAAGAGAACCCTACCGTGACGTTTCTGTCCGACTTGGACCATTTAGAAATGGTCCAGATTCATCAACATTCTTGTTTCAGCGTCTCGGTGTGGCTATTCAGAGGGGGGATGCCTGTTTCAACCTCAGCTCCTGTCCAGCATCCGAGTGTCAGTGCTGCCTCTGTCTAGCATACTGGAATATAGCGGCAATTGTGCTATAGCAGTAATAGAGAGTGGTGTACCAACTCCACTTCTGTAGCCCCTTTGCCACTGCGCATGCATATCCTCATTCTACACCTGGTACCAGCATTCTACACTTAATTAACATCCATATCCTACGCCTGGCACCAGCATTCCAAGCCTGGAACTCTTTTCCTACGCCTGGCACCCATATCCTACGCCTGGCACTAGCATCCTACGCCTGGCACCAGCATCCCAAGCCTGGAACTCTTATCCTACGCCTGGCACCAGCATCCCAAGCCTGGAACTCTTTTCCTACGCCTGGCACCCATATCCAACGCCTGACACTAGCATTCTACGTCTGGCACCAGCATCCCAAGCCTGGAACTCTTATCCTACGCCTGGCACCAGCAGTCTACGCCTGGCACCAGCAGTCTACGCCTGGCACCAGCAGTCTGCGCCTGGCACCAGCAGTCTACGCCTGGCACCAGCAGTCTACGCCTGGCACCAGCAGTCTGCGCCTGGCACCAGCAGTCTACGTCTGGCACTAGCATCCTACGCCTGACACCAATATCCTACGCCTGGCACCAGCATCCCACGCCTGGAACTCTTATCCTACGCCTGGCACCAGCTTCTCACGTACAATTGGCACCAGCTTCTCACGTACAATTGGCACCAGCTTCTCACGTACAATAAGCATCAACTACAAACTAAACACACAATATACATGTGGTGTATACATACATCTAGCGTATATATATATACATTTAGTGAGTATACAGGGCGTGAGACTGTATTCTCAGTGCTTAAGTCGCTAAGAACATTCAATTACTGCAGGATCCAGGGAGGGAGAATTATCTCTGGACACTGTTGTATTGGCACTGAAGCCGGCTTAATTTGCAGTGTAATACTGACACTAAGAGTGAGTTTACTCAGCAGTGTTACTCAGTGGTCCACAGTGTTTTTTGCTTGTACTGTATGACCCCGACGGGTTTAGCGCTTCGCCATGATGTTAGTATTGCTACTACTACTACGGCTTATACTACCACTACTACTACTACTACCACTACTACTGCTACTACTACTACTACTACTAATAATAATAATAATAATAAGAATGATTATTATTTTTTGCCCCCTGTTTGTTTACTATATAGTGTATTATAATACTAGTAATGATGATGATGATAATACTAAAAATAACAGCAATAATAATAATAATAATAATAATAATAATAATAATAATAATAATAATAATAATAATACTGGTGGTGTACATGTGACGTAGAGTCTTAATGACCCTCGTGTAGAGTCTTAATGATCCTCGTGTAGAGTCTTAATGACCCTCGTGTAGAGTCTTAATGACCCTCGTGTAGTCTTAATGATCCTTCGTGTAGAGTCTTAATGATCCTCGTGTAGAGTCTTAATGACCCTCGTGTAGTCTTAATGATCCTCGTGTAGAGTCTTAATGACCCTCGTGTAGAGTCTTAATGACCCTCGTGTAGAGTCTTAATGATCCTCGTGTAGAGTCTTAATGATCCTCGTGTAGAGTCTTAATGACCCTCGTGTAGTCTTAATGATCCTCGTGTAGAGTCTTAATGATCCTCGTGTAGAGTCTTAATGACCCTCGTGTAGTCTTAATGATCCTCGTGTAGAGTCTTAATGACCCTCGTGTAGAGTCTTAATGACCCTCGTGTAGAGTCTTAATGATCCTCGTGTAGAGTCTTAATGATCCTCGTGTAGAGTCTTAATGACCCTCGTGTAGAGTCTTAATGATCCTCGTGTAGAGTCTTAATGACCCTCGTGTAGAGTCTTAATGACCCTCGTGTAGAGTCTTAATGACCCTCGTGTAGAGTCTTAATGACCCTCGTGTAGAGTCTTAATGACCCTCGTGTAGAGTCTTAATGATCCTCGTGTAGAGTCTTAATGACCGTCGTGTAGAGTTTTAATGACCCTCGTGTAGAGTCTAATGACCTCGTGAGAGTCTTAATGACCCTCGTGTAGAGTCTTAATGACCCTCGTGTAGAGTCTTAATGATCCTCGTGTAGAGTCTTAATGATCCTCGTGTAGAGTCTTAATGATCCTCGTGTAGAGTCTTAATGACCCTCGTGTAGAGTCTTAATGACCCTCGTGTAGAGTCTTAATGATCCTCGTGTAGAGTCTTAGTGATCCTCGTGTAGAGTCTTAATGACCCTCGTGTAGAGTCTTAATGACCCTCGTGTAGAGTCTTAATGACCCTCGTGTAGAGTCTTAATGATCCTCGTGTAGAGTCTTAATGATCCTCGTGTAGAGTCTTAATGACCCTCGTGTAGAGTCTTAATGATCCTCGTGTAGAGTCTTAATGACCCTTGTGTAGAGTCTTAATGACCCTCGTGTAGAGTCTTAATGACCCTCGTGTAGAGTCTTAATGATCCTCGTGTAGAGTCTTAATGATCCTCGTGTAGAGTCTTAATGACCCTCGTGTAGAGTCTTAATGATCCCCGTGTAGAGTCTTATGACCCTCGTGTAAGTCTTAATGACCCTCGTGTAGAGTCTTTAATGACCCTCGTTGTAGAGTTTAATGACCCTCGTGTCGAGTCTTAATGACCCTCGTGTTAGAGTCTTAATGACCCTCGTGTAGAGTCTTTAAAGACCTCGTGTAGAGTCTTACTGACCCTCGTGTAGAGTCTTAATGACCCTCGTGTAGAGTCTTAATGACCCTCGTGTAGAGTCTTACTGACCCTCGTGTAGAGTCTTAATGACCCTTGTGTAGAGTCTTAATGATCCTCGTGTAGAGTCTTAATGATCCTCGTGTAGAGTCTTAATGACCCTCGTGTAGAGTCTTAATGACCCTCGTGTAGAGTCTTAATGACCCTCGTGTAGAGTCGACATATTTAAAGCTTCATTAACCAACTTACCAAATCCTCTTGTAAACTGTTAGTACAGTGACTCACAGAATCGTAATAACACTACTGCAAATAACCCAGGGAACGGGAGGGATTTGAACTCATGGCGAGTGAGTCCGAAAAATCCAGATTCAGTGGTTTACGCACTGAACCTGAAGTTTCAGGCCGGTGCGTAAACCACTGAGGGGGTTCAACCCCCTCTTCCGTTCCGTGGGTTGTTGCTACAGTGAATTCCCTTAAACGGACCTCATTGCTTATCTATCTCTTGTTTCTGGTCGTATAAGGAACTGCCAGCAGCGTTGACGATTGTTTTTCTGTGTTTTCCTTGTGCTGTGTTTGTCGTGTTGTGTTTGTTGTGTTGTGTTTGTGTTGTGTTTGTTGTGCTTGTGTTTATTGTGTTGCGTTTATCGTGTTTGTGTTTGCTGTGCTTTTCCGTGTGTTGTGTTTTCTCTTATGTGTTTGCTGTGTTTGTTTTTGTTGTGTTTGTAGGAAAAGCAAAATGTTTGTGGGAAGCATAAGAGGCGTATGGGGGCGAGATTTTCCATCTCTCATGTTTTTTCTTGAGAGCGAGATTGTCAGGATAGAGACGGAGAATCGAGCCTCCACCACTCTTTGTGTTGATTTACCCAGATTATTGCCAACAGGGTTGACCCCACCGCTTGTGGGGTGCTTGTACTCTGTAGTATGAGTGGAGGTGTGGGTAGTACAGTAACTGTACTCTGAAGTATGAGTGGAGGTGTGGGTAATACAGTAACTGTACTCTGAAGTATGAGTGGAGGTGTGAGTAATACAGTAACTGTACTCTGAAGTATGAGTGGAGGTGTGAGTAATACAGTAACTGTACTCTGAAGTATGAGTGGAGGTGTGGGTAGTACAGTAACTGTACTCTGAAGTATGAGTGGAGGTGTGAGTAATACAGTAACTGTACTCTGAAGTATGAGTGGAGGTGTGGTAGTACAGTAACTGTACTCTGAAGTATGAGTGGAGGTGTGGAGTAATACAGTAACTGTACTCTGAAGTATGAGTGGAGGTGTGAGTAATACAGTAACTGTACTCTGAAGTATGAGTGGAGGTGTGGGTAATACAGTAACTGTACTCTGAAGTATGAGTGGAGGTGTGGGTAATACAGTAACTGTACTCTGAAGTATGAGTGGAGGTGTGGGTAATACAGTAAACTGTACTCTGTAGTATGAGTGGAGGTGTGGGTAATACAGTAACTGTACTCTGTAGTATGAGTGGAGGTGTGGGTAATACAGTAACTGTACTCTGTAGTATGAGTGGAGGTGTGGGTAATACAGTAACTGTACTCTGTAGTATGAGTGGAGGTGTGGGTAATACAGTAACTGTACTCTGTAGTATGAGTGGAGGGTGGGTAATACAGTAACTGTACTCTGTAGTATGAGTGGAGGTGTGGGTAGTACAGTAACTGTACTCTGAAGTATGAGTGGAGGTGTGGGTAATACAGTAACTGTACTCTGTAGTATGAGTGGAGGTGTGGGTAATACAGTAACTGTACTCTGTAGTATGAGTGGGAGGTGTGGGTAGTACAGTAACTGTACTCTGTAGTATGAGTGGAGGTGTGGGTAATACAGTAACTGTACTCTGTAGTATGAGTGCGACTGTTGTAGGTCAGAGAATCACTTACATTTAAAACTTCATATAGCTTCCGGGAAAATAATGCCAGGGTTCAAGTGATGGTGGGATGTTGTTTTTCTTCGTTGAAGGGAGGAAAATAAATCAAAGATTTAAATATTGGAACCTTTTTTATGTTCTTATGTTTTTACGTACATGTAATCCCCCACTAACATGTAATCCCCAACCACGTACATGTAACCCCACCACGAACATGTAATCCCCCAATCACGTACATGTAATCCCCCACACGTACATGTATTCCCAAACACGTACATGTAACCCCCCAACAGCCTGTGCAGTGTTCCTCCTTTCTTATGTTCTTATGTTCTTACGTACATGTAATCCCCCACTAACATGTAATCCCCCAACCACGTACATGTAATCCCCCACCACGAACATGTAATCCCCCAATCACGTACATGTAATCCCCCACCACGTACATGTATTCCCCAAACACGTACATGCAATCCCCCAACAGGCCTGCTGCAGTGTTCCTCCTTTCTTATGTTCTTATGTTCTTACGTACATGTAATCCCCCCACTAACATGTAATCCCCCAATCACGTACATGTAATCCCCCACCACGTACATGTATTCCCCAAACACGTACATGTAATCCCCCAACAGGCCTGCTGCAAGTGTTCCTCCTTTCTTATGTTCTTACGTACATGTAATCCCCCCACTAACATGTAATCCCCCAACCACGTACATGTAATCCCCCCACTAACATGTAATCCCCACTAAGTACATGTAATCCCCCACTAACATGTAATCCCCCACCACGTACATGTAATCCCCCACCACGTACATGTAATCCCCCACCACGTACATGTAATCCCCCACCACGTACATGTAATCCCCCACCACGTACATGTAATCCCCCACCACGTACATGTAATCCCCCACCACGTACATGTAATCCCCCACCACGTACATGTAATCCCCCACCATGGGAAGGTGAGTCAGTATGGTAAATCTTGAGAGGCAGCAGCAACAATTACCGAAGATGAGAAGATAAGGAGATAAATATATAAACATGTTAGAGATAGTAAACCAGGCTGGGGTTTATAAAACACTCCACTTAAGGTTCGGTTTATTCAGAGGAACGACCACATCTGCTGCTGCTGCTGCTACTGCTGTTGCTGACGCTGTTACCAATACCCCTTCTGCTGCTAGTCTCGCAGCTTCTGCTGGCACTACCGTAGCGAGAAGATGAGGACTTTCCTGAAGGCGGCGCTACTGGTGACCTTCCTGTCCCTGTGTACAGGTGAGCAGCTCTGCTTCCACACACCTGTAGCTACGTACAGGTAATGTGTGTTTCTCTGATACACTTGTAGTTACACACAGGTGACCTAAGTTGCTTCGGCACACCTGTAGCTACGTACAGGTAATGTGTGTTGCTCTGATACACTTGTAGTTACACACAGGTGACCTAAGTTGCTTCGACACACCTCTAGCTTTATACAAGTGATGTCTTTACCAGTTTTAAAGTAACTTTGAGTAAAGTTTAGTGATAAAGTCGCTTTGAAAGTATCATTGCAAAAGTCACTTTGACAGTATCATTACGAAAGTCACTTTGACAGTATCATTACAAAAGTCACTTTGACAGTATCATTACGAAAGTCACTTTGACAGTATCATTACAAAAGTCACTTTGACAGTATCATTACAAAAGTCACTTTGACAGTATCATTGCAAAAGTCACTTTGACAGTATCATTACAAAAGTCACTTTGACAGTATCATTACAAAAGTCACTTTGACAGTATCATCATAAAAGTCACTTTGACAGTATCATCATAAAAGTCACTTTGACAGTATCATCATAAAAGTCACTTTGACAGTATCATCATAAAAGTCACTTTGACAGTATCATCATAAAAGTCACTTTGACAGTATCATCATAAAAGTCACTTTGACAGTATCATCATAAAAGTCACTTTGACAGTATCATTAATGATGTAACTTTGAGAGAGAAAAACTCTTGTAATTTACTGTTTTTTTAAAGTAGGTAAAAATCGTCAAAAAAAATCACACAAATGATAATCTCTTCACTTACACTAAACTGTAACCTTAAGAGCGAAAACAAAAAGCGGTAAAGCAGTAAGGACTACATAAATAATATTAATAAAGATTAAGGAAGGAACACCTTGTAACAGAGTGACGGTGTTGTTGCAGGAGCCTCTGTAAAGGAACACCAGCTGAAGGAGCACACAGGGAACCATGTGTTAAGTGATGACTCTAGCTGTGATTACATCTGTGTTGCCACAGATAACTGCATCCCTTTCTCATGGCTGTGTGACGGTGTTTATGACTGTCCTGGAGGCGACGATGAAGCTAACTGCGGTATCTATATAGAATCTGTTCATTAAAGCTTTCCTATATTTTGTATACAACTTTGGAACATGAACAAAATGAACTTTTATGTGAAACAGGGTGTTAGTGAAGGAGTATAAGGTTTCTATGGAATTGTCTCTCCTAACAGACTTCACTGAGTTTACTGACATCGTTGAAACAACAGATACTCCTAATAACGAGTGTGAAGAGCCGTTTGACCTGATCTACGGTCGCTGTGTGATGGTCGATCCTTTCACCTCCACTACCTGGGACGAGGCACGCTACTTATGCGAGAAGTTTAGTTCTGAACTCCTGGTCATCGACTCCCTAAACTTCTATAGTAAACTGTTGCAGTTTATCAGGGAGAAGGGTGAGTATCAGAGTTGTGAGGTGACCTGGTACAGTATATCAGGGAGTAGGGTGAGTATGAGTGTTACAGTATATCAGGGAGAAGGGTAAGTATGAGTATTGTGAGGTGACCTGGTACAGTATATCAGGGAGAAGGGTAAGTATGATGTTGTGAGGTGACCTGGTACAGTATATTAAGGAAACGGGTTTTAGTGACTCCCAAAGGAAGAATTGTAACCTATTTTCAGGCCCTGAGTTCTGTTCTGAACTTTCCAGGAACCACCAGTCTATCTAATTTTTCAACTTTTCCCTATAAAGATACCCAAATGTGCATGTATTTAATTCCTAAACTTTTCGGTATAGTAGACTATTCTTGTTGAAGGAGAAGAGTTTAAGAAGAGGGAAGATGGTAAGAGTAATGGAGGGAAATAGAGGAGACTGGACGAGGAACGTGTAATGGGGGTAAATGCGGAGAGATGAAAGTGGAAAATTATAGGCAGAGAATACAATTTAATAAGGCAACGTTAAGCTTGGAGACCAAAATTTTTAGGCTACATATCTTGGGGAAAAAAAGGCTTGGTGTCCCTTGATAACATAATCTTCATAAGACGTTAATGGTGCCTTGATATCCTTATATGTTTCTTCTTCTTCGTCTTCTTCGTCTTCTTCTTTACATCTTCAGGTAGACAACATCTTCACTTGCTGGATGCTGCTCCCAAGGATTTAAATTCACTTCTCTTATTTTTTTAGTACCATATTTTCCGGCATATAAGGCGCACGACAGACGTAATATAAGATATACCAGTAATCATATTCAAGGGCTAATTACCCTCTTACTTTACGATAAGACATAACTCAAAGCAAGGCGGCTTTTCCAAGACTTTTTTGCGGGAAAGAAGGCGCGCCTTATATGCAGGAAAATACGGTATATAACACCGTAAATTAAAACAAGTGATGTGTGGTTTACTTTCCTTTCAGGTCTGGATTCCGAGAGCTACTGGATAGGCGCTTCTGACGCTGAAGAGGAGGGTGTGTGGAAATGGGTTAATGGAGAACCCGTGACCATGGGTACACCAATGTGGGCCCTTAAGTGTGATTACAGTGATACTTACACGCAGGTGAGTCACAGTCTGCTTGCGAACTTGATACACAGTGTCGCTTCCTTGTATCTGCCGAGGTGAAAAATGTTCTGAGTACATTTATTTCACTGGAGATGAGAGTTGTAGTTAGTCGGGTAACAAATGTTATTCACACATAAACTCGATTCATTTCCTTTGAATTGTTGCTATTTATTTTTTAGTTATTTCGAATAGCTTCACTAAAGTCAGAGTTTTGTTACTGCAATAAAAATTAAGAATATTTAATTTTTTTATTAATAGTCCAATTATGAAGATTTTATTTATTGTTTCCACGTTAGCAAGGTACTGAAGACTCCGTCCCTACAGCCTCACAGTGTGAAGATAAGATAAGATAAGATTTCGTTCGGATTTTTAACCCCGGAGGGTTAGCTACCCAAGATAACCCAAGAAAGGCAGTGCGTCATCGAGTACTGTCTAACTTATTTCCATTGGGGTCCTTAATCTTGTCCCCCAGGATGCGACCCACACCAGTCGACTAACACCCAGGTACCTATTTGCTGCTAGGTGAACAGGACAACAGGTGTAAGGAAACGTGTCGAAATGTTTCCACCCGCCGGGAATCGAACCCGGGCCCTCCGTGTGTGAAGCGGGAGCTTTAGCCACCAGGCCACCGGTTCTATAATTTGTGAAAGTTTGTTCTTTATTTCCCTGTTTCGGTTTATTTTCCTTTCCATTATATCATTAATATCACTCTTCCCACAGGAACCTGATGTCAGTGCCGGTGTGAATCAAGACTGCGCCTTCCTCGATCAACAAAGATTCTTCTACCTCAACGACGATGTTTGCGACAACAATAAGGGAGCCATCTGTCAGTTGAAGGGGTGGGGGTCCTCAGCGATTCGAAGACACGCATACGACGCCTCGACGAACAAGGAAGTAAAGAGAATCAAATCGTTTGTTCACGAAATTGCCAGGAATCACAACGAAAGTCACGCAGGCGACGAAAAACGCTCTGTAGGAGGAGTTAACGAAGGGAAACAAAGCAAAGGAAATCAAAAGAATTTCACCCCGACGAGGGTGAAGGATGGAGGCACAGGAAAATATAATAAAGACACCAAAACACTCGGAGAGAAAGAGATGAAGAAGAAGTCACTAAACCAAGAAAATAAAGAAGTAAAGGAAGCTCACCCCAGCCACAACACTGTCCAGGAAGCTAAAGTGCCAGCTGTCCAGGAACCACAATTAGCGTCAGCGCGGCACTCAGGTATGGGTGGCACTCACCAGCGTCATGAAGGTTAGATACAAGAAATAAGCCATCAGAAGTACCTTAATTTTTCCCTTAAAGAACATTACATCAACTCTGCAACAGAACATCCTGAGAACACTGAGAACAACGAGAATGTTCCAACAACACTAAGAAAACTAAAAGAACGTTTTGAGAACACTAACACCGAGAACGATAAAAGAACACCGCAAGAACATTCTGCTATAAGAACTCTATAAGAACAGCATATAAACATTTTAAGAACATTAAATACAAATGAAATTCCCAGCAATGAACATCCGTGTTCGCAACTCTTAGGATGTGAACACCAGTGAACAAATTTAACTTAATGAACCCTGCAATTCATGAAACAGATTAAACTGATGAGTAAAAGACACATGTACAACGTTTCATGTATACAGTAAGCTTCTCCAGTCAAATACACAAGCAACAGGAGTAATAGCGAAGTAAAGATGATGTTATCAGTCCATTAACCTTGGAGAAACAGTATCTGAGGTGGTCAGTCCCTCAGCCTGGAGAAGAATTCTTCTTTCATCTCCCTTTTTTTCAGTCTTTCAGAATTTTATGGCATTTCTCGACTCTTCAGGCACATAAAAAATTCTCGGAATACTCTCCTCTCATCATCATTCAAATAAATAGTATATTACATTAGTTCCTGTCCTTTATTTATCCTTAACACTCTCCTATATGAGAATTTATTCTATACCAGAAAATCGAAAAATAGTGGATTTTTTTGGTTTGTAAATAAGATTTAACTCTCTTAATTTAAAATGACTTCGCCAGTAGAGATTTTGATAAACAAATGTTGAAATATCTATCTGATGTTAAAATGTCTATCTGGTATTGTTAAAATGTCTATCTGGTATTGTTAGAAATGTCTATCTGGTATTGTTAGAAATGTCTATCTGGTATTGTTAGAAATGTCTATCTGGTATTGTTAGAAATGTCTATCTGGTATTGTTAAAATGTCTATCTGGTATTGTTAAAATGTCTATCTGGTATTGTTAAAATGTCTATCTGGTATTGTTAAAATGTCTATCTGGTATTGTTAAAATGTCTATCTGGTATTGTTAAAATGTTTATCTGGTATTGTTAAAATGTCTATCTGGTATTGTTAAAATGTTTATCTGGTATTGTTAAAATTGTCTGTCTGCCAGACAAACTTAAATCTGCAGATGACTTAACTGTGATGGATAGTCAAGGCAGAGGAAATACCATCTCTCTTGTTTATTTTTAGTATTCCTCACCAGCTACCATGTTTCTTGCTTCTCCTTAATGCTTCTCCACTATGTTTTCCACTGTCATCCACCCACCAGTCATGTCTACACTTCTAGCAGCTTAGGAAGGCAGTGCCATCCATTCACCAGTCATGTTTACACTTCTAGCACCTTTGGAGGGCAGCGCCATCCACCCACCAGTCATGTTTACACTTCTAGCACCTTAGGAGGGCAGCGCCATCCACCCACCGATTCGCCGAACAGCAAGCAGCAGCAACACAGAATCAGGAACAAGGAGATAACATAACGACACTAAGTAGGGACCATCTGCAGATCCTCCACAAAAGTCACAAAACTCCCATGCTACTGAATCTAAGTTCAGCGTAAGAAAATCCCCGACTGTGACGGTGCACAGATACCAGTACAAATTAGGTCAGAAGCTACAGCTCAGGACCTGAGTTTCTCAGAGTGTCAGTGCGACACAACCTCAGTAAAACGTCGAAAATCACTAAGTCTAGGCTATGTTCTGTTAACAGAGTTGCACAGAACTAACAACAAGAGAGAGCGATAGAGATGAAGTTCCAACCAGGGCCAGCAAGGGAGAGGTGGAGAGGGAGATGTTGGAACCAGCACCAACCAAAGAGAGAGAGCGAGAGGCAAGGCTGTCTCCTCACACAGGTGAGGTGTGATCACCCCGCCCCACCCTGGTCACGTGACTCTTCGTGGACTGCTCCTGCCCAGCAACTACTGAGAAGCCGGCAAGGAAAAAAACGAGGAGGTAGTTATCAAGGTAGTTTGCCAATGCGGGCAGCTACCCAACACTCGAGCAATGAGCACTGAATAATGTGTAACTGTTACATCCTACCTAATAATATAGCTAAGTCCAATAATAATATAAATCAACATATTTACGATTTAGCTAATATCGCAAATATCAGCAATATAAAATTAAATGAACAGGTAATATACGTTAAAATTGAGATATATACATTGTGACCCATTCAGGGGTCGCAATATTTACACTTCTAGCACCTTAGGAAGGCAGCGCCATTCACCCACCAGTCATGTTTACACTTCTAGCAGCTTAGAAAAGCAGTGCCATCCACCCACCAGTCATGTTTACACTTCTAGCAGCTTAGAAAAGCAGTGCCATCCACCCACCAGTCATGTTTACACTTCTAGCAGCTTAGAAAAGCAGTGCCATCCACCCACCAGTCATGTCTTCACATGTGAGACATAAGAATAACACTTGACACAACATTCAGGTGGTCAAATTAATCTTCAGATAATAATACTTTTATCTTATCTAATGTCGTAAAATTATTTGTACTTGCAACTCTTCACTGATACATAATCAGTTGAACACTTGTCGACTTTCATCTACCTTCATTCCTGCTTGTATACATCATACATAACTGTGTGTTATACATATTCTTTGATAAATTAGACACATGTGCAACACTTGGGTATCTTCACATTGACTCAAGGTTGAGGGACTGATTACCTCAAACTCCTCCTGTTCTTCACCATTCTCCTTCGTATGGACTGATGAAGCCAGTGTGTGGCGAAACGTTTCGTCATGAAAGATACCCAAGTGTTACACATGTGTCTAATTTATCAACTTGTCGGTTCTCTGAGCCATTTGTCTACAAACATATTGGTATATATGAGATATACGTCTTGAAAATTTTAAAACACTGAAATGAGAGAGAAGATATACGTAGGAAGACACCAGACTATGTTAGGTGACCTCTTCTGGTAGAATGAACAAGGAATGAGTTGACCTTCGGCTGACTTTCCTTCACTGACCTGACTGCGTTGAGTCTGACACAGGCTCCTCTGATCTTCACCACGCA
>NC_069422.1:42502263-42539763 GCF_026875155.1 Cherax quadricarinatus
AAGGCTGGAGTTGGGAACAGCCAACAGAAAGTCCCCAGCATGAGGTGCTCTCACTGCCAGGAGGCGGGCTCTATCCTTCCCTGACACACTCTGAAGCATTATTGAGGCTATATTTTTCACTATTGGACCATCCCAGTGCGATTGTTTGTAGTTGTTGGGGGGAGCAGGTCTGGTTTCAGAGCCCGTTAGATTATCCCAGATCATGGCTCCGTCAATGAACTTTTGGTCCTGGACTCCAATCTTGTCCCTAAGATGTTCAGGGAGAATCGCTGCTACAAGCCCTCTGGATGCAATACATGAGGACAGAAAAGCAGGTAGCGCAATCCAATCTGTGATGACTTGCGGACACCAATGCCTTCTAGTCTGACTGGAAGTGGAGCTTGGTTCCACTGACCGTCTTCTAGAGTAAGGTTAAGTACTTTCGTAAAAATCTGTCTCAGGATACTGTCATATTCGTGCAGTATAGGGTTATCATATGAAGGTGCACATCTTAGGAAATATGTCAACCTGGGCAGACTCAAGCACTTTGTGAGAAGGTACAAGGCATCGTGGGTGTCCAGATTGCCAATTTCTTCCTGAGAATTGTGTCAATGGCACTGCTTCCCAGAGGTGCTTCTAGCAAGACATTATTTGTGGGGGCAATGACTGCTGCTCCTGGTAGTTTTGATCTCACTGCATTTATCACTTGTTGACTGACTGAGATGATTTCACATTTGGATGGATTCAGGATGAGACCCATTTCCTGTCCCCGTGTCATTATCTGTGTAAGATCATGTAGGAGGGACTCCTTTGTACCTGCTAGTGTGCCATCATCTAGGAACCAGATGTTTAGCTCCCTGGTCAGTCTGACTGTGATTTCCCTAACTGCTATACAGAAGAGAAATGGTGCAAGAGGATCTCCTTGTTGGACACCCTCCGATGATGTGATTTCATGCTCTCCAAAGAGAAGCATTGATTCCTTGCTATACCCAGCTGCAACAAAAGGGAAAAGACCAGGGAAATGTTCTTGTACTGCTGCTAATACCAAGTCTCTTTTCAGGAGATTGAATGCATTCTTGAAATCTAATTTTACCACTGCATTGTCCTCAGGCAGGTTATTGACATACGCCCTTGTTGCATGAACCGCTGCTTCACTTCCTTGAGAGACCCCAAAGCCAAGTTGGTTTGGTTGAAGCATCATGGCTGCCTGTGCACGAATATATATATATATATATATATATATATATATATATATATATATATATAAATATATATAATATATATATATATATATATAACAAGTCGGCCGTCTCCCACCGAGGCAGCGTGACCCAAAAAGAAAGAAAATCCCCAAAAAGAATATACTTGCATCATTCATCACTTTCACCTCACTCATACATAATCACTGTTTTTGCAGAGGTGCTCAAAACACAACAGTTTAGAAGCATATACGTATAAAGATACACAACATATCCCTCCAAACTGCTAATATCCCAAACCCCTCCTTTAGACCCGCCTTTAGAGTGCAGGCATTGTAGCATTGTACTTCCCATTTCCAGGACTCAAATCCGGCTATATAAAAATAACCGGTTTCCCAGAATCCCGTCACTAAATATTACCCTGCTCACACTCCAACAGCTTGTCAGGTCCTAAATACCATTCGTCTCCATTCACTCCTATCTAACACGCTCACGCACTTTTGCTGGAAGTCCAAGCCCATCGCCCACAAAACCTCCTTTACCCCGTCCCTCCAGCCTTTTCGAGGACGACCTCTACCCCGCCGCCTTCCTTCCCCTACAGATTTATGCGCTCTCCATGTCATTCCACTTTGATCCATTCTCTCTAAATGACCAAACCACCTCAACAAACCCTCTTCAGCTCTCTGACCAATACTTTTATTAACTCCACACCTTTTCCTAATTTCCACACTCCTAATTTTCTGCATAATATTTACACTACACATTGCCCTTAGACAGGACATCTCCACTGCCTCCAACCGCCTCCTCGCTGCAGCATTTGCAACCCAAGCTTCACACCCATATAAGAGTGTTGGTACCACTATACTTTCATACATTCCCTTCTTTGCCTCCATAGATAATGTTTTTTGTCTCCACATATGCCTCAATGCACCACTCACCTATTTTCCCTCATCAATTCTATGATTCACCTCATCCTTCATAAATCCATCCGCCGACACGTCAACTCCCAAATATCTGAAAACATTCACTTCTTCCATACTCCTCCTTCCCAATTTGATATCCAATTTTTCTTTACCTAAATCATTTGATACCCTCATCACCTTACTCTTTTCTATGTTCGCTTTCAACTTTCTACCTTTACACACTCTCCCAAACTCGTCCACTAACCTTTGCAATTTTTCTTTAGAATCTTCCATAAGCACAGTATCATCAGCAAAAAGTAACGGTGTCACTTCCCAGTTTGTATTTGATTCCCCATAATTTAATCCCACCCCTCTCCCCAACACCCTAGCATTTACTTCTTTTACAACTCCATCTATAAATATATTAAACAACCATGGTGACATTACACATCCCTGTCTAAGACCTACTTTTACCGGGAAGTAGTCTCCCTCTCTTCTACACACCCTAACCTGAGCCTCACTATCCTCATAAAAACTCTTTACAGCATTTAGTAACTTACCACCTATTCCATATACTTGCAACATCTGCCACATTGCTCCTCTATCCACTCTATCATATGCCTTTTCTAAATCCATAAATGCAATAAAAACTTCCCTACCTTTATCTAAATACTGTTCACATATATGCTTCAATGTAAACACTTGATCTACACATCCCCTACCCACTCTGAAACCACCTTGCTCATCTGCAATCCTACATTCTGTCCTACCTCTAATTCTTTCAGTTATAACCCTACCGTACACTTTTCCTGGTATACTCAGTAAATTAATTCCTCCATAATTTTTACAATCTCTTTTGTCCCCTTTCCCTTTATATAAAGGGACTATACATGCTCTCCGCCAGTCCCTAGGTACCTTCCCCTCTTTCATACATTTTTTAAACAAAAGTACCAACCACTCCAACACTATATCCCACCCTGCTTTTAACATTTCTGTCATGATCCCATCAGTTCCACCTGCTTTACCCCCTTTCATTCTACGTAATGCCTCACGTACCTCCCCCACACTTACATTCTGCTCTTCTTCACACCTAAAAGATGGTATACCTCCCTGGCCAGTGCATGAAATTACCACCTCCCTTTCTTCGTCGACATTTAAAAGTTCCTCAAAATATTCTCGCCATCTACCCAAAACCTCCATCTCCTCATCTACTAACTCTCCTACTCTGTTTTTAACTGACAAATCCATTTGTTCCCTAGGCTTTCTTAACTTGTTGATCTCACTCCAAAATTTTATCTTATTTTCATCAAAATTTCTTGACAGTGCCTCTCCCACTATCATCTGCTCTCCTTTTGCACTCTCTCACCACTCTCTTCACCTTTCTTTTACTCTCCATATACTCTGCTCTTCTTATAAATATATATATATATATATATATATATATATATATATATATATATTATATATATATATATATTATATTATATATATATATGTGTGTTGTGTTGTGTGTGTGTGTGTGTGTGTGTGTGTGTGTGTGTGTGTGTGTGTGTGTGTGTGTGTGTGTGTGTGTGTGTGTGTACTCACCTAGTTGTACTCACATAGTTGTATCAATGTGAGGTTACAGGGGTCGAGTCCTAGCTCCTGGCCCCGCCTCTTCACTGGTCGCTACTAGGTCACTCTCCCTGAACCATGAGCTTTATCGTACCTCTGCTTAAAGCTGTGTATGGATCCTGCCTCCACTACATCGCTTCCCAAACTATTCCACTTCCTGACTACTCTGTGGCTGAGGAAATACTCCCTAACATCCCTTTGATTCATCTGTGTCTTCAATCCAACTGTGTCCCCTTGTTGCTGTGTCCCATCTCTGGAACATCCTGTCTTTATGTGCGTATGTGTGCGGCGCGCGTGTGTGTGTGTGTGTGTGTGTGTGTGTGTGTGTGTGTGTGTGTGTGTGTGTGTGTGTGTGTGTGTGTGTGCGCGTGTGTGTGTGCAATACAATCGCAAACAGGTGCTCTTAACAATGCAGAACAAGCCACATGGGATGGATTTAGCTGTAGATCTTTCACACACTCGTGCGTCGTCAGGAGCTATGCAATGTTGCAAGACAACAGATTAGACGGGAAATTCTCTAACGTCAGGCGGAAGACATATGTCTAATTCTTCATAATGTCTGTATTATATAAAATTAATATACATCTGTTTATCTATACTGCGTCCTCTAATCCTCTCTACTAGGATGTGACCCACAACAGGTGACTAACGCCTAGGTACCTACTTACTGCTAGGTGTGGCTCACTGGTGTGCCCGGCGTTTGGGGAAACATTACTAGTAGTCCAGCATGTTAGTTAACGTTTTGGGGCATCTACAGCTGTATGGTTTTAGGCGTCAGGTTGGGAGATAAATACACTCGTTGAGAACTGCCGACGTGGGTTCGAATCCTGCTGGCAACGTACAGGGACAGAAGGTGTATGGAAAGTTTTGCAGTTTAAGATTTTTATTATGCATCTCATATTCATCCTGTAGGAGGTAGTCGAGAGATTACAGAGGTACATTACTGGTCCAGGGACCGGACCACACAGTATTGATAGCTCCACACTTTACCGTCCTAATGAACTATTTATTTGTCTATTTCTGGTTAGAATCATAATGAGTTATTTATGCATACATTAATTAGGTTATACACGCACACACACACGCACACACACAGAGTGCCTATCATCAAGTCCCTATAAGGAATGAAGATAAACCATACACAGCATTTCAGGCTAGTGATGGCCTGTATCAGTTTACCAGAGTCCCTTTTGGAGTCACCAATGGGGTAGCCTGCTTCCAACGAATTATGGATTCACTCATTCAGGAAGAGCAACTCATGGGAACTTATGCGTATTTAGATAATGTTACCATTTGTGGCAAGACCCAGGAGGAACATGATGCAAACCTTGATAAGTTTTTGGAAGCCACCAAGAAGAAAAATATCAGTTACAATGAGGAAAAGTGCACTTTTTCAACTAAAAGGCTTAGCATCCTTGGTTATGTAGTGGAAGGAGGTTCAATATTCCCAGACCCTGAACGACTACGACCTCTACGGGAACTTCCAATGCCTCAAGACAAAAAGTCACTCCGAAGAACTCTTGGTCTCTTTGCTTATTACTCACAATGGATCTACAACTATTCAAGTAAAGTCCGCCCATTGAGTGCTACCACATTTCCTGTGACAAAGGAAGCAGAAGCCGCTTTCCATACTCTCAAACAAGACATTGAAAACTCAGTAATTCAAGCCATTGATGAATCCCTACCATTCGAAGTGGAAACGGATGCATCTGACATTGCCATTGCTGCAGTCTTGTCTCGGGCAGGACGACCAGTAGCCTTCTTTTCGAGAACTTTTCAAGGATCAGAGAAATTGTTACGCTGCTGTAGAAAAGGAAGCCCAGGCCATCATAGAAGCAGTTCGCCACTGGAGGCATTATTTAACTGGTAGACATTTCACCATAAGGACTGACCAACGGTCCGTGATGTACATGTTCGACAAGAAGCACAAAAGTAGGATAAAGAATGACAAAATATTACGCTGGAGGATGGAACTATCGTGTTATGACTTTGATATTCTGTACCGACCGGGTCAAGAGAACATCTCACCTGATGCATTCTCTAGGTCCCACTGTGGAGCAGCATGTCATGATTTACAATCACTCTCAGCTCTCCACAAGGCTTTGTGTCACCCAGGAGTTACACGCCTGTACCATTTTGTCAAATCAAAGAACATGCCCTACTCAGTGGAAGATGTGCGAGAAGTGATCAGAGCATGCAGAGTATGTGCAGAGTGCAAGCCAAACTTTCATCAGCCTAGAGATAAGGCCTGTGTTTCTATCACAACAAGGGGCCAGGAGCTAGGACTCGACCCCTGCAACCACAAAAAGGTGAGTACACACACACACACACACACACACACACCACACACACACACACACACACACACGCACGCACGCACGCGCACATGCACACACACACACACACACACATACACATACACACACACCACACACACACACACACACACACACACTCACACTCACACTCACACACACACACACACACATACACATACACACACACACACACACACACACACACACACTCACACTCACACTCACACACACACACACACACACACACACACACACACACACACAATACAACAGGCCTAGTGTCTAATCGACATGTGCCTAGTACAAAATGGTAACTAACACACACACATAAGTGTGTATTGGTAATGGTTTGACAGCTGATGAAGATAGTTGGAGTGACAGTTCTCTAACTGAGGTAGTTCCTGGCAGATGTTATAGGCAGTCACTGAAGGAACAAGACTTCCTCAGCAGTAATGGAAACGAATATGGAAATTGAATTACGTTCCTCTCACTGTTGTTGATTACTTGTGTTATGCTTCACGAAGTTCTGTACTCGTGTGTGTGTGTGTGTGTGTGTGTGTGTGTGTGTGTGTGTGTGTGTGTGTGGTCTGTGAATCAGCAGTTTCAGGTCACGTCAATCCAACATGCTTGCTGAGACAGCAAGCATCAATACATGCAAGTAACCACAGTTCAATTGATCACACTATTATCAAGCAGTGCCAGAGTGATACAGACTGATGCAGAAAATATTTACGTTCTAGAGACCATTTTTTGAGATTTAAAGTCTCTAGGACGAGAAAAAATATTTTGGAACCTATTTTGGTTTGTAATAAGTGGTCTTGCAATAAGTAAGAACTAAGTGGTCTTGCAATAAGTAAGAACTAAGTGGTCTTGCAATAAGTAAGAACTAAGTGGTCTTGCAATAAGTAAGAATTAAGTGGTCTTGCAATAAGTAAGAACTAAGTGGTCTTGCAATAAGTAAGAACTAAGTGGTCTTGCAATAAGTAAGAACTAATTGGTCTTTCAATAAATAAGAATTAAGTGGTCTTGCAATAAGTAAGAACTAAGTGGTCTTGCAATAAGTAAGAACTAAATGGTCTTGCAATAAGTAGAATTAAGTGGTCTTGCAATAATTAAGAACTTAAGTGGTCTTGCATAAGTAGAATTAAGTGGTCTTGCAATAAGTAGAATTAAGTGGTCTTGCAATAAGTAAGAACTAAGTGGTCTTGCAATAATTAAGAACTAAGTGGTCTTGCAATAAGTAAGAACTAAGTGGTCTTGCAATAATTAAGAACTAAGTGGTCTTGCAATAAGTAAAAACTAAGTGGTATTGCAATAATAAGAACTAAGTGGTCTTGCAATAAGTAAGAACTAAGTGGTCTTGCAATAATAAAACTAAGTGGTCTTGCGATAAGTAAGAACTAAGTGGTCTTGCAATAAGTAAAAATTAAGTGGTATTGCAATAAGTAAGAACTAAATGGTCTTGCAATAAGTAAGAATTAAGTGGTTTTGCAATAAGTAAAAATAATTGGTCTTGCAATAAGTAAGAACTAAATGGTCTTGCACTTAGTAAGAATTTAGTTGTGACAAAAAGCCACTTACAGGGAGGAACTTTATTGAAACGTTTCACCCGTGGTCTAGCTTTTTCAATCAGTGACTGAAAGAGCCTGTCTACGGGCGAAACGTCTGAAAGTTCCTCTCTGCTACTTTGTGCTCATCACCGCTTGTGGTCTGCGCACTCTTGTCTTCATCATAATAAGGAATAAGTGCGAGTAAAAACAGTTTGGTTGAATAAACTATGTTATAGTCATCATATTGCTTATTCAACAGGGAGGGGGCAACATTTCGAGTTGGTCAATATTTCGAGTTGGTCAATATTTCGAGTTGGTCAATATTTCAAGTTGGTCAATATTTCAAGTTGGTCAATATTTCGAGTTGGTCAATATTTCAAGTTGGTCAATATTTCGAGTTGGTCAATATTTCGAGTTGGTCAATATTTCAAGTTGGTCAATATTTCAAGTTGGTCAATATTTCGAGTTGGTCAATATTTCGAGTTGGTCAATATTTCAAGTTGGTCAATATTTCGAGTTGGTCAATATTTCGAGTTGGCAAATTCTATTGCAAATAAATTCAAATTCGAGTGGTAATATATTGGTCATATTCAAGTGATATTCATTGCAATATGTCCCATGTCATATCGATTCGTCATATTCGAGTTGTCAATTTCTCATCCCTATTTCGATCTGCACTTCATACAAAAATTGCCTTCCTATTGGTTTCCTGCACTATCCCCATTATCCCTCATCCCCCCTCTCCCCTCCCCTTCCCTATCTCATCACCTTATATTTCCGTACCGATCTTCATCGCTCCATTCTCAATGTACAAAAAGCGACTGAACATATGCAATGGCACGAACAGCTTGCCTTTCCACTTTAGCGAAGTTCCCCTAAATCTGTTTCAGCATATTCGTCTCTCAGGCAGATTGGTCTGCAATGTCCGGGGTTTCTGCGGCTGTGGTAAATATCTGTTACGGTTTCTGGACACAGAGTAGGCAAGCGAGCGGTTTCTAGATTTAGATCAATATTTTTCTCTAATTTGATGTATAGAAACCCGTCTTTAAGCACCTCTCTGTTATCCTGATACTTGAAGAGATTAATCTCTTCAAGTATATATATGTCGTGCCGAATAGGCAGAACTTGCGATCTTGGCTTAAATAGCAACGCTCATCTTGCCATATAGGACAAGTGAAAATTTGTGTATGCAATAATTTCGCAAAAATCATTCTGAACCTAACGAAAAAATATGTTTCACTGTGTTTGTTTAGTATTAAATTATTGTAAACAAATCTAAAATATATTTAGTTGGTTAGGCTAAAATAAATTGTTCTTGTTATAATAAGGTTAGGTAAGTTTTCTAAGTTCCTTTTGGTGCAAAATTAAAAATTTTTACAGCAACATTAATGAAAAAAATATATCTTTAAACGTATAAGAGAAAATTTTAGAAAGGACTTAATTTTAAATGAGTTCTTGCTAATTGGCCAGTTTTACCTATTAGGCACGACATATATATATATATATATATATATATATATATATATATATATATATATATATATATATATATATATATATATATATATATATATATATATATATATACGATTCTAGCTCATTTCGAGCTAGAATCATTCTCGCCCATCCTTGAGAGTGCACACACAGTACATCCCACCTCCAGAATTAAAATCCATTTCACACACATATGTATGTATCACGAACAGATGTATCATCAGTTTGTGATACATATGGTAGCATGGCGCACTACCCAGTTCATTACTCACTAGCAGAAACATGTTATTTCAGACTTGGTGGAGATGTCTGTATGACCAGTGTGCTGACTGATACTCTCGTCTCCATGAATTAACATATATTGAACTCCGGTTCCCTGAGGGAACCGGAGTTCAATATATGTTAATCCCTGATGGGAGATTTTTGCGAATAAAATTGCTTGATCAATTAAGATCTGAAGGATAATTTGCATAGCCCACAGACCTCCATGTTTTCGAATTGTAAATTTTACGTTGCAATGCTTCGGCTAATAAATAAATGAACAAATGAATAAATATAAGTGCAAATGAAACAAGAGGAGACACCGAGTGCAGTTCAGGCTGTATATTTCGACTTTCAGCCGAGGTCCTCTTCAATGAATATTGTACAAATGAACAAATAATGCTTATATGATCGCTTACAACTCACGGGTTTGCATGAGTGTAAATTATTCAGTGAAATAGTTAATCCCTAGCTATTTCAACCTTCAATGTGTCGCTCTAACAGAGACCTTAGCAGTTGCCATCAAATTAACATCTGCCAGAAGGCTGCCATACCTCCCCAGAGCAGCTCACACTGAAGCCACTGCCAATTTCACTGATCTCCTGGCAAAATGTAAGCAATCATGGCACATCCTCTTACTGTATGGTGATGCCTGTCTTCGTGGCCTCTCTCAGGAGGGACATGTCCCTACCAACTTGTGTTATTAAGAGAATAAATGAATTCCCCCAGAGATGATAACCTCGCCCGTGGTCCTTTCAGTGTGAAAAACACCCTCCCGATAAATCTAAACAAAAGAACACCTGAAGCTTCTGAAATAATCTCGCAAATTAGCAACAAAATAGAAGAGGTAAATACTGCTGAAAAAAGAATGGTTAGGTACCATTGTCTTCTAAAACTCCTACTACAGCTAGAGATCTACAGGATAAACTCTCTTGTAGAACTCCAAACACTAATAAAGACCTATCTGAAGGTGCCACAAGAGTAGTCTTCAACTGTTTATGATTTAGGTATGTATAAAGCTGCTAAGTAGTGTTACAGGCTTATGGCCTCAACATAAAAAGCTAATTCTCAATCTAGGACTTGTTGTTTCAGAGAGCCTCTTGTCTCAGCTCGCCAGACTGGTGAATGTGTACCTAGTTGATGGTGGCCTTGAGAACATTAGGTCTAACTTTTTTTTTCAGTGCGTCTCTTTGCTTTAAGAAAAAAGAGGGAGAAGGAATGAGGGTCCAGTTGTGTTGACAACTCCTCTGCCCGTCTTTTCACTGGAGCTACTGAGAGAATTGTCAGTGACGATGCAGCCACAATGCTGAAACCAGTTAAACTTGAGTCTGTCATTCAACAAAGCTGTGAGGCAGCAACCCACGCAGCATGGGCATATATTATTAGCCTAACAGATCTAAAAACTCTCAGTAAATTTGATTTTATCAACGCTTTTAACTTATTCAGAAGTGATAGCGGACTCCAAGCAGTTCATCAAAACTGTTTTCCCTTTTGCCAGTTCATCAAATCGTGTTACAGTGATATCTTAAAATTTATGTCTGGTGGACGTGAAATTAACTCATGTGAAGATATGTAACAGGAAGACCCCGTCATCTCTTTGTCTTTCTGTTTGTTCATTAAGACACAGGAAGGCTGTCCAGGGAGCTCAGTATCAGGTTCTTGAAACTGAAGAATCCCTGCTACGAGACATCAGGAAAATAATAGTTCTGGGAAAGAATGTAGGAATTTCTCCAAGTGCGAAGCAGATTCCTCTGACCAACAGATCACTGACCAAGTCATAGTTACGTTACCAGGGTACAAGCCAGTGATCTCTTTGGTGCTCCTCTCCGTTCCACAGACACCAACCTGATTCCAGGACGAAAAAATAAAATCTTCGACCTGAGGAAGATGTGAGGGCAGAACTGGAGACACTGATGCACATGATACTTTCCTGCTCCTCACCAGACACCTGTCTCTTCCACAGCGCACCTACTTTCTGTGATACTCTTATTAAGTAGATAATCCCAAAGTAAAGGGGTATGACAAGTTTCTATAGCCCGTGTTAGAAAAATTTCTGAACCTTTTTAGTGACGACCAAGAGTAGATGTAAGCCTCGATTACCGGTAAGAATAAGTGCACCATCAAGTTCACCCAGTAGATAAGTCATGGCGATTAAGCTCGTACCAGACTAGTGCACTGAGATTAAGTGCACAGTAAGTGCACTGGAGATGTAAGCCTCGCTACCAGACTAGGTGCACTGGAGATGTAAGCCTCGCTACCAGACTAGGTGCACTGGCGATGTAAGCCTCGCTACCAGACTAGGTGCACTGGAGATGTAAGCCTCGCTACCAGTCAGACTAAATGCACCGGGAATATCTACAACCCAAATCCCCTAGCCGTTGTTCTTTTGTCCTCACTGACACTGAGTTAGTAAAACAATTCTTCAGGCTTTTAGGTGACTGAACAGGTTTATCAAACTCCAGCCCCTCTAGAGCCATCACTGACTGAAAAGCCTCGGGGCTTCATCCCTAAAACCAGTTAAACTCTTGGTTGAGAAAAAGCTATTGCAGAAAACTTGCATAGGGATACGCTCATGGTTGCAACGTCGAACATGGAGATTATTCATTTCACAACTGTGAGCGGACATCACTCTGGAGACTTACTGTCAACAGTTCGTATTTTGGTAATGGGCAGGCGTCTCGCATCACGGATCCACTATATAACTGCCCGCAGTTCACACTAAACCCCAGTGTATTTCCGGTAAGATGGAAACTGGCCAATATCGTTGACGTGGTATAAGCTGTGCAAGTCACAAGGATTGGCATGTAGGCCACCACACACACACAACACACAACAGCATATATATATATATATATATATATATATATATATATATATATATATATATATATATATATATATATATATATATATATATAAGACCCTCATCAGTTAATACCATGCTAAAGCAGCGAAGAAGAAAAATATTCTTAAGGAAATATCTTCAGTAGTTGAATGATGTGGAGGTCCTTGTGGGAGACTGAGGTTACACCAGACCTCAAGTGTCTTACTTAGCAGGAGGAGGAGGTGTTGAGGAGGTGGTGTAGCAAGGGAGGTAATGGTAGAGCCAAGATGAGAGGAGGGAGGGAGAGGGAGGAGGGAGAGGTGCGAGGTGTGGGGGTCATAGGTTATTCAGGGAGTGAAGTGGTCTTCAAGTTAGTGTCCAGGATTGCTGGTGGAATGGGAAGACTCATTACTGGGACCGCTGCTGATGATGCTCTGATGGCGTATCTACGTGTCGGAGGAGAGAGAACATTGTATATAAATAAGTTTTCTGTCGTTTCTCTGTCTCTCTTTAATTCGTTTTTGTTCTGTTGAACACCACAGAGGCCTACTAGCCCATGCTAGGCCGCTGCAAGACAGCTGCAGCAGACCCAGAGGAAACACGAGTGAAGAGTCACACTGGAACACTATGGACGGGGCAACTAATAGCATAGAATACCAGAAGTGTTTCGGTCACCGGGAAATGCGAGAAATTAATCCCCCGTATCCCGTAAGCCCAGCCTCCTCTACTTAGTGATTCGACAAAAGGCATCATTCCACCTTTATCTCCTAACCCCAGCCCCATCTTTCACAAAACACTCAAAATATACATGACAAAGTGCGGCGTATATGTCTAATACACTTAGTCAATCGCGGTAGGCACTTGCAAGTCATCACATGGAAACTAATATTAATTTTTTTAAATAAAATGGAAAACTGGCGCCTACACAGCCCAGGGTCAATCTCAACTCTACTCAAAGTGAGATAGAACGTTTTCTTTTTTTTGAGAGTATTAAAGGTAATCGGAAAGTGTATCATTTGTTTTTCCACCTGAACTGATATCCTTAATATACCGGCTCTTTAAATTTCAAGTCAGTCAGATGTTACATTCTCGAGTTATTTTCGGAGTTGGAGGTTTGAAGGGGATCGGATGAGGCATTCTTAAGATATCCCTTGAAAATTAGTTTTATGATTTTCTCAGTTTTTCAATGTGACAAATTAGTATCTACACACACACACACACACACACACACACACACACACACACACACACACACACACACACACACACACACGCACACACACACACACACACGCACACACACACACACACACAACACACACACACACACACACACACACACACACACACACATCAACAGATAACTGCTGCAGCATACGGGCGCCTTGCAAACCTACGGATAGCGTTCCGATACCTCAGTAAGGAGTCGTTCAAGACTCTGTATACCATTTACGTCAGCCCATACTGGAATGCAGCACCAGTTTGGAATCCACACCTAGTCAAGCACGTCAAGAATTAGAGCAAAGTGCAAAGGTTTGCAACAAGACTAGTCCCAGAGCTACGGGATTGTCCTATGAAGAAAGGTTAGGGAAATCGGCCTGACGACACTGGAGGCCAGGAGGGTCAGGGAGACATGATAACGACATATAAATACTGCGCGGAATAGACGAGGTGGACAAAGAGGGATGTTCCAGAGATGGGACACAGACACAAGGGTCACAATTGGAAGTTGAAGACTCAGATGAACAAGGATGTTAGAAGTATTTCTTCAGTCATAGAGTAGTCAGGCCAAGGAATAGCCTAGAAAGTGTATGTTGGAGGCAGGACCATACATAGTTTTAAGGCGAGGTATGAATGAGCTCATGGGCGGGAGAGAAGGACCTAGTAGCAATCAGCAAAGGCGGGGCCAGGAGGGGTGACTGACCCTGGCACCACAAATGTGAGTACAAATAGGTGAGTACACACATACACACACACACACACACACACACACACACACACCAAAACACACACGCACACACACACAAGCACACACACAAAAACACGCACACACACGCACACCCCACACAATACACACAACAACACACACACACACACACACCAACCGCACACACACACACACACACACGCAAAACACACCCCACACACACACACACACACACACACACACACCACACGCCCCACACCCCACACACCCGCACACACCCCACCGCACACACACACGCACACACACACGCACACACACACACACACACGCACCAAAATACACAAAACACATACACACACACACACCACACACACACACACGCACACAAACACACACACATACACACACACATACACACACACACATGCACACCACACACATACACACACACACCACACACACACACATACAATACACACACTCACACACAAAACACACACACACACACATACACACACATACACACACACACATACACACACACACATACACACACACACATACACACACACACACAACACACACACACACACACACACACATACACACACACACATACACACACACCATAACACACACACACACACACACACACACATTTCACACACACACATACACAACACACACACATACACACATACACACACACACATACACACACACACACACACACACACACACACACACACACATACACACACACACACACACACACACACACACACACACATACACACACACACACACACACACTGCACTACAAACATCAAGAAAATTGACAAACATGCATTTGTGTTTGTCAGAAAGCAATGGCGGGAGTGTAGCAACGGCGGGAGTGTAGCAACGGCGGGAGTGTAGCAACGGCGGGAGTGTAGCAACGGCGGGAGTATAGCAACGGCGGGAGTGTAGCAACGGCGGGAGTGTAGCAACGGCGGGAGTGTAGCAACGGCGGGAGTGTAGCAACGGCGGGAGTGTAGCAACGGCGGGAGTGTAGCAACGGCGGGAGTGTAGCAACGGCGGGAGTGTAGCAATGGCGGGAGGGTGTAGCAACGGCGGGAAGTGTAGCAACGGCGGGAGTGTAGCAAAAGGCGGGAGTTAGCAACGGCGGGAGTGTAGCAACGGCGGGAGTGTAGCAACGGCGGGAGTGTAGCAACGGCGGGAGTGTAGCAACGGCGGAAGTGTAGCAACGGCGGGAGTGTAGCAATGGCGGGAGTGTAGCAACGGCGGAAGTGTAGCAACGGCGGGAGTGTAGCAACGGCGGGAGTGTAGCAACGGCGGAAGTGTAGCAAAAGGCGGGGTGTAGCAACGGCGGGAGTGTAGCAACGGCGGGAGTGTTAGCAACGGCGGGAGTGTAGCAACGGCGGAAGTGTTGCAAACGGCGGGAGTGTAGCAACGGCGGAGTGTAGCAACGGCGGGAGTGTAGCAACGGCGGGAGTGTAGCAACGGCGGGAGTGTAGCAACGGCGGGAGTGTAGCAACGGCGGGAGTGTAGCAACGGCGGGAGTGTAGCAAAAGGCGGGAGTGTGCAACGGCGGGAGGTTAGCAACGGCGGGAGTGTTAGCAACGGCGGGAGTGTAGCAACGGGGGGGGAGTGTAGCAACGGCGGGAGTGTAGCAACGGCGGGAGTGTAGCAAAGGCGGGGTGTAGCAACGGCGGGAGTGTAGCAACGGCGGGAGTGTAGCAACGGCGGGAGTGTAGCAACGGCGGGAGTGTAGCAACGGCGGGAGTGTAGCAACGGCGGGAGTGTAGCAACGGCGGGAGTGTAGCAACGGCGGGAGTGTAGCAACGGTGGGAGTGTAGAAACGGCGGGAGTGTAAACAACGGCGGGAGTGTAGCAACGGCGGGAGTGTAGCAACTACTGGAGTGTTTGCAACGGTCGGAGTGTAGCAACGACCGGAGTGTAGCAACGGCCGGAGTGTAGCAACGGCAGGAGTGTAGCAACTACCGGAGTGTAGCAACTACCGGAGTGTAGCAACGGCCGGAGTGTAGCAACGGCAGGAGTGTAGCAACGGCAGGAGTGTAGCAACGACCGGAGTGTAGCAACGACCGGAGTGTAGCAACGGCAGGAGTGTAGCAACGGCCAGAGTGTAGCAACGACCGGAGTGTAGCAACGGCCGGAGTGTAGCAACGGCAGGTGTGTAGCAACGGCAGGAGTGTAGCAACGGCCGGAGAGTAGCAACGGCAGGAGTGTAGCAACTACCGGAGTGTAGCAACGGCCGGAGTGTAACAACGGCCGGAGTGTAGCAACGGCAGGAGTGTAGCAACAGCCGGAGTGTAGCAACGACCGGAGTGTAGCAACGGTCGGAGTGTAGCAACGACCGGAGTGTAGCAACGACCGGGGTGTAGAAACGACCGGAGTGTAGCAACGGCCGGAGTGTTGCAACGACCGGAGTGTTGCAACGACCGGAGTGTAGCAACGACCGGAGTGTAGCAACGGCCGGAGTGTAGCAACGACCGGGGTGTAGCAACGGCCGGAGTGTAGGAACGACCGGGGTGTAGCAACGACCGGAGTGTAGCAACGACCGGAGTGTAGCAACGACCGGAGTGTAGCAACGACCGGGGTGTAGCAACGACCGGAGTGTAGCAACGACCGGAGTGTAGCAACGACCGGAGTGTAGCAACGGCAGGAGTGTAGCAACGGCAGGAGTGTAGCAACGACCGGAGTGTAGCAACGACCGGAGTGTAGCAACGACCGGGGTGTAGCAACGACCGGAGTTTTAGCAACGGCCGGAAATGTAGCAACGACCGGAGTGGGAGCAACGGCCGGAGTGCAGCAACAGCCGGAGTTGTAGCAACGACCGGGTGTAGCAACGACCGGAGTGTAGCAACGACCGGAGTGTAGCAACGGCCGGAGTGTAGCAACGACCGGAGTGTAGCAACTCCCGGAGTGTAGCAACTCCCGGAGTGTAGCAACGGCCGGAGTGTAGCAACGGCCGGAGTGTAGCAACGACCGGGGTGTAGCAACGACCGGAGTGTAGCAACGACCGGAGTGTAGCAACGACCGGAGTGTAGCAACGGCAGGAGTGTAGTAACGACCGCAGTGTAGCAACGGCCGGAGTGTAGCAACGGCCGGAGTGTAGCAACGACCGGAGTGTAGCAACGACCGGGGTGTAGCAAACGACCGGAGGTGTAGCAACGACCGGGGTGTAGCAACGACCGGAGTGTAGCAACGACCGGAGTGTAGCAACGACCGGAGTGTAGCAACGACCGGGGCGTAGCAACGACCGGAGTGTAGCAACGACCGCAGTGTAGCAACGACCGCAGTGTAGCAACGACCGGAGTGTAGCAACGACCGAGGCGTAGCAACGACCGGAGTGTAGCAACGACCGCAGTGTAGCAACGACCGGAGTGTAGCAACGACCGGAGTGTAGCAACGACCTGAGTGTAGCAACGGCCGGAGTGTAGCAACGACCGGAGTGTAGCAACGACCGGGGTGTAGCAACGACCGGAGTGTAGCAACGGCAGGAGTGTAGCAACGACCGGAGTGTAGCAACGACCGGAGTGTAGCAACGACCGGAGTGCAGCAACAGCAGGAGTGTAGCAACGGCAGGAGTGTAGCAACGACCGGAGTGTAGCAACGACCGGAGTGTAGCAACGACCGGAGTGTAGCAACGACCGGGGTGTAGCAACGACCGGAGAGTAGCAACGACCGGAGTGTAGCAACGACCGGAGTGTAGCAACGGTCGAGCATCAGGACGTTTGAGTGATCACACTTCTGACAACCAATCAGACGCACCAACGTTGTAAACGTCGAATGAAACGCCTTTTTTACGTTTTTTTCCCTCTCTCAAACAGGCGATGTGACGGCTCCATGCCAGGATTTTTTTTTTCTCCCCCCCAAGATTTTTTTTATCTCCCCCCCCCCAAAAAAAAGAAAAATTGGTAGTTTAAAAAGGAGGAAGAGTGATAGGGAAAAAACAAGAAAACTGTTAGGGAAAAAGCAGGAACAGTGGTAGGGAAACGTAACGTACACTGTGTAGAGGGACCTGAACGATTCCTTATTAAGATGTCGGAATGCTGTTCTGAGGTTTGCTAGGCGCCCATATGCTGCAGCAGTTATTTGGGTGATGTGCGCTTCAGGAGATGTGCCTGGTGTTATACTCACCCCAAGATCTTCTTCCTTGAATGAGGTTTGTAGTCTCTGCTTCCCCTAGACTGTACTCCGTCTGTGGTCTTCTTTGCCCTTTCCCAATCTTAATAACTTTGCACTTGATGGGGTTGAACTCCAAGAGCCAATTGCTGGACCAGAACTGCAGCCTGTCCAGATCCCTTTGTAGTTCTGCCTGGTCCTCGTCCGATTGAATTCTTCTCATCAACTTCACATCGTCTGCAAACAGGGACACTTCGGAATCTCTTCCTTCCGTCATGTGATTCACAAATACCAGAAACAGCACTGGTCCTCGGACTGACCCCTGTGGGACCCCACTCATCACAGGAGCCCACTCTGTGTATGTGTGTGTGTGTGTGTGTGTGTGTGTGTGTGTGTGTGTGTGTGTGTGTGTGTGTGTGTGTGTGTGTGTGTGTGTGTGTGTGTGTGTGTGCATGTGTGTGTGTACTCACCTAGTTGTACTCACCTAGTTGAGGTTGCGGGGGTCGAGTCCGAGCTCCTGGCCCCGCCTCTTCACTGATCGCTACTAGGTTACTCTCCCTGAACCGTGAACCGTGAACCGTGTGTGTGTGCATGTGTATGTGTGTACTCACGTAATTGTGGTTGCAGGGGTCGAGACTCAGCTCCTGGTCCCGCCTCTTCAGTGATCGTTACTAGGGCCTCTCTCTGTCCGCTTCCTGTGCTTTGTCATACCTCGTCTTAAAGCTATGTATGGTTCCTGCCTCCACTACATCATTTACTAGGCTATTCCACTTCCTGACGACTCTGTGACTGAAGAAGTACTTCCTAACATCCCTGTGACTCGTCTGAGTCTTCAGCTTCCAATTGTGACCCCTTGTTTCTGTTTCCCCTCTCTGGAACATCCTGTCTCTGTCCACCTTGTCTATTCCAAGCATTATTTTGTATGTTCTTATCATGTCTCCCCTGACCCTCCTGTCCTCCAGTGTCGTCAGTCCGATTTCTCTCAATCTTTCTTCGTAGGACATTCCCCTGAGCTCCGGAACTAGCCTTGTTGCTAACCTTTGCACTTTCTCTTATTTCTTGACATACTTGACCAGGTGTGGGTTCCAAACTGGTGCTGCATATTCCAGTATGGGCCTGACGTACACAGTGTACAGTGTCTTGAACGATTCCTTACTAAGCTATCGGAACGCTATTCTCAGGTTTGCCAAGCGCCCATATGCTGCAGCAGTTATCTGGTTGATGTGTGCTTCCGGAGACGTGCTCGGTGTTATAGTCACCCCAAGATCTTTCTCCTTGACTGAGGTTTGCAGCCTTTGTCCACCTAAACTATACTCTGTCTGCAATCTGCTTTGCCCTTCCCCAATCTTCATGACTTTGCATTTGGCAGGGTTGAATTTAAGAAGCCAGTTGCTGGACCACGTGTCCAGCCTGTCCAGGTCTCTTTGAAGTCCTGCCTGATCCTCATCCGATTTAATCCTTCTCATTAGCTTCACATCATCTGCGAACAGGGACAATTCAGAGTCTATCCCTTCCATCATGTCATTCACATATATCAAAAATAGCACTGGTCCTAGGGCTGACCCCTGTGGTACCCCGCTCGTCACACGCGCCCACTGTGATACCTCATCACGTACCATGAATCGTTGTTGCCTCCCTGTCAGGTATTCTCTGATCCATTACAGTGCCCTTCCTGTTATACGCGCCTGATGCTCCAGCTTCTGCACTAATCTCTTAATCTCTTGTGAGGAACTGTGTCGAAGGCCTTCCTGCAATCCAGGAAAATTCAATCAACTCATCCCTCTGTCTCGTGTCTTAATTCTGTTACCTTATCATCAAGCTCCAGAAGGTTTGTGACACAGGATTGTCTTCCATGAATCCGTGCTGGTTGTTGTTTATATTCTTGTTTCGTTCCAGGTGCTCCATCACTCTCCTCCTGATAATCTTCTCCATGACTTTGTATACTATACATGTCAGAGACACTGGTCTGTAGTTTAGTGCCTCGTTTCTGTCTCCTTTCTTAAAAATGGGGACTACATTTGCCGTCTTCCATACCTCAGGTAATTGCCCAATTTCAAGGGATGTATTGAAGATTGTGGTTAGTGACACTCACAGCGTCTCTGCTCCTTCTCTAAGGACCCACGGGGAGATGTTGTCCGGACCCTTCGCCTTAAGAACATAAGAAAGAAGGAACACTGCAACAGGCCTAGTGGCCTATACGAGGCAGCTCCTATTCTCCCACCGGCTTAAGCCATTGCCTTGACATAGTGTGGTCAGACACGTCCTTAAGGGAGGAGCAGTGCATCCGATCTAGTAGCACAAGCTAGTCAGGTCCAATTCACAGCAACCCACACTCATGCATTTATCCAACCTATTTTTAAAACTACACAATGTCTTAGCGTCTATGATGGTACTCGGGAGTTTGTTCCACTCATCCATACCCCCACTCTGATTTCTCCCCATTTATGCAAACTATTCGTCAACCATGCCTCAACCCAGGAAAAAATTTCTCCTATTCCGTGTGCCTTAAGTTTCCTCAATAGCCTCTGATGTGGAACTCTATTGAAAGCCTTACTGAAGTCCATATACGTACACAATATCATATTCAATACCATGATCTACGTCCTCAAATACCTTAGTGAAGAAAGTTAGTAAATTCGTAAGACAGGAACGCCCCTCTGTAAAACCGTGCTGAGATTCATTAATCAGTTTATGCCTTTCGAGATGGCTACGAATTGCTTCGGAAATTATTGACTCCATAAAATTTCCCACTATGGAGGTAAGGCTTACGGGTTTGAAGCTAAGGACCTGTCACCTGCCTTGTAAATAGGTATTACATTTGCCATTTTCCACTTGTCAGGCACTATGCCAGTTTGTGGCTCCAGGTTTTTCCCAATCGATCTCCCTGTGATTGAAATCGCCCATAACCAATAACTTTGCTCTGCTCGAGTGAGCTCTTCTTGCCACCTCAGCCAGTGTGTCCACCGTTACTTTCTTCATATTCCTCTCTTGGCTTCCTGCAGTTCTGTGGTGGATTATACATCACTGCAATGACTACTTTGTGCTTCCCAGACTGAAGTGTACCTACTATGTATTCTCTGTCTCCATCCTCGTCCATGTCTCCCATTTCCTCAAATTTCCATCGATGTTTTACGAGCAGTGCAAACCCTCCTCCCCCTCTGCTCCTTGTATCTTTCCTCAGGATCTGATATCCTGGTGGGAAGATTGTATCTGTTATTGTCTCAGTGAGTTTCGTTTCTGTGACTGCGTGTGTGTGTGTGTGTGTGTGTGTGTGTGTGTGTGTGTGTGTAACAGCAGATTTTACCTGGATACCTCAGGGATATGTTTAAAAGACAATATTCAAAATGAAGTTGCTAGTAAAGGCAAATCAATTGATCAACAAGCAAAGAGAGATAGTAGAGGGCAACGAGTGACTTAAGGTTTACTTTACAAATAGTAGGAGTCTAAGAAATAAGATAGATGAGCTAAGATTACTTGCAAGTGTAGGTAATATAGATATTATTGCTATAACAGAGACCTGGTTCAACCTGAAAGATAGAGAAATGCCTTCTGAATGCAACATACAGGGTTATAAACTATTCCACACTGATAGGGTCAACAGGAAGGGTGGTGGAGTGGCGATGTACGTCAGAGATAATTTAAATTATCTTAGACATGATATAAGATGAGAAACATCGAACACAGAATCTGTTTGGCTACAGTTTCTAGAGGGTCGTGACAAATTGATTTTGGGTGTGATTTACAGGCCCCCAAATCTTGATAGGGAGTGCAGTAAGCTGTTATGGGACGAAATTCATAAGGCATCTAGATATGAAAATGTTGTAATAATGGGAGATTTTGACTTTAGACAAATTGATTGGAACAATATGACAGGAAATCTCGAGTCTAGTAACTTTCTTGATACGGTTCAGGATTGCTTTTTAGAACAGTTTGTGACAGAACCAACTAGAGGTAACAATCTGCTTGACTTGGTTGTTGCCAACAAAGATGATTCACTAATTTATAATCTTGAGGTTAATGATGAGCTTGGGGAAAGTGATCACAATTCACTTAGTTTCAATATATCATGGAATTACCCAGATAACTGCAATCAAATCTTTGTCCCAGATTTTCGCTTGGCCAATTTCATGGGAATGAAAAATTACCTGGGTGGGCTAAATTGGGATGATCTGACTATGGGTCAGGTAGGTGATCTTGGTTGCCAATATGACGTTTTTCAGAGTATAGTTCTAGCTGCCCAAACAACTTATGTTCCGAGTAGGGAAATTAGATCTAACAAGAATTATCCCAAATGGATGAACAATAGATTAAAACATCTCATTGGTCAAAAGAGAGGCATATACAGGCGTATCAAAAGAGAGGATGGGCAGTTAAGAAATCAATATATTCAATTAAAGAAAGAAATAAAAAAAGGTATAAGAAAAGCAAAAAAGATTATGAGGATAAGGTCACAAGGGATTCAAAGACTAACCCAAAAGGGTTCTTTCAGGTATACAGAAGTAAGATTAGGGACAAGATTGGCCCACTTAAGAATAACTTAGGTCAGATCACTGACAGTGATAAGGATATGTGTGAAATTCTCAATACTTACTTCCTCTCAGTTTTTACCCTGGAAAATACTAGCGAAATTTCTGAAATAATAGATTATATAGAAAAGGACGATAATAAATTATGCACGATTGCGGTAACTAGTGACATGGTCCTCAGACAAATAGAGAAACTAAAACTTAAAAAATCCCCAGGTCCTGATGAACTGTTTGCAAGGGTGTTAAAGGAATGTAAAAAGGAACTTAGCATACCTTTGGCTAATCTTTTTAACATATCACTACAAACTGGCATAGTGCCTGATAAGTGGAAAATGACAAATGTAATACCTATTTACAAGGCAGGTGACAGGTCCTTAGCTTCGAACTGTAGACCAATAAGCCTTACCTCCATAGTGGGAAAATTTATGGAATCAATAATTGCCGAAGCAATTTGTTGCCATCTTGATAGGCACAGATTGATTAATGAATCTCAACACGGTTTTACAAAGGGGCGTTCATGTCTTACGAATTTACTAACTTTCTTCACTAAGGTATTTGAGGAGGTAGATCATGGTAATGAATATGATATTGTGTATATGGACTTCAGGAAGGCTTTCGATAGAGTTCCACATCAGAGGCTATTGAGGAAACTTAAGGCATACGGAATAGGAGGAGAATTTTTTTCTGGGTAGAGGCATGGCTGACAAATAGGCAGCAGAGAGTTTGCATAAATGGGGAAAAATCAAAATGGGGGCACGTCACCAGCGGTGTTCCGCAGGGGTCAGTGTTGGGCCCGTTGTTGTTCACAATTTACGTAAATGACATAGATGAGGGAATATATAGCGACATAAGCAAATTTACTTATGACACGAAAATAGGCCGTTCAATTCGCTCTAATGAGGACCATAGAGCACTTCAGGATGATTTGAATAGACTGATGCAGTGGTCGGAGAAATGTCAGTTGCAGTTTAATATAGACAAATGCAAAGTTCTAAATGTTAGACAGGAAAATAACCATGCCACATATAAACCAAATAATGTGGATCTTAATATTACGGATTGCGAAAAAGATTTAGGAGTTCTGGTTAGCAGTAATCTAAAACCAAAACAACAGTGCATAAATGTTCGCAATAAAGCTAACAGAATCCTTGGCTTCATATCTAGAAGTATAAATAATAGAAGTCCTCAGGTTGTTCTTCAACTCTATATATCCTTGGTTTGGCCTCATTTAGACTATGCTGCTCAGTTTTGGTCACCGTATTACAGAATGGATATAAATGCTCTGCAAAACGTACAAAGGAGGATGACAAAGTTGATCCCATGTATCAGGAATCTTCCCTATGACCTGCTTCGCATGAGTCAGTAGGCCTGTTGCAGTGTTCCTTCTTTTTTATGTTCTTATGTTCTTATGTCGTGCCGTATAGGTAAAATTGGTCAATCAGCAAGACCCCATTTAAAATTAAGTCCTTTCTAAAATTTTCTCGTATACGTTTAAAGATATATTTTTTCAATTATGGCAATTTAAAAATTAATAATTTTGTACCAAAAGAACCTTAGAAAACTTACCTAACCATATGTTAACAAGCGCAATTTAATTTAGCCTAATCCACCTAAATATATTTTAGATAAGTTTACAATAATTTACAAACAAAGAAACACAATGAAATATATTTTTTTCGTTAGGTTTGGAATGATTTTTGAGAAATTATTGCATACACAAATTTTCGCTTGCCTTACTCAGCAAGAAGAGCGTCGCTATTTAACCTAAAATCGCAAGTTTTACCTATTTGACAAGCCAGTACGAAAGAGCGTCTAATAACGTCTAATAAAGTTTCTGCCAGTGCTAATTAACAGTGTTTCTCCCTTCATGTAGTCTCACATTTCTCCCATTAATGTAAAGAACACTGGAAGTCCCTTAAAAGTTTTGCACTCTGGCAGCACTGATGAATAAAACACATATACAATACCTGGGGTATCTTTATAGCCAGTAATAAAGATTCAAGATCTCATTTGCATCTGGGTAATAAAGATAGGCAGATGTTGCATGTGTGAATCAGTCATCAACTTGTTGCTTTGTGCAACATCAATGACTGCTTATGTAGTATTTTTTCCCCTGTCTTTTTTGGCATCAAAATGCTAGGAATATCTCATTATCTTCCGCTTACATTCATTAGGCAGTTAATTTCACATTTCCGTGTTTCTCATTGGTTCGTAATTATGTTAGCCTTTTAATTTCTCGTGATACTCCCATTAGCCATTTTATTTTTTTTTTGGGGTGGGGGAGGGTGTCTAGTTCATAGGTATTCTGTGTGTCCATATGCTCCTGCACTACGATCCACAGGATGGATATGAGTCTCACTATAAACTAGCCATTTCGCCCACAGAATCAATTCCCTGATGTGAGATGTGTTACTGGTTTGGTATTCTGTGTCTTCTTCGTCTCTCCATCTCGGGAACACTGATCATATCGTAGACTGGGATGAGACTTAAGAGGGTTTTTAGAAAAGTTCTCAGCCGAGCAAAACGTCGCGATCAAGGCTTGTTTTGCACACTGTGTTTTCTCACCAACACTAATGGAATGTATGTGAGAGAGACGTGGGGGTGGTTAGAGGTCACGAAGGAGGCGGTGGTTGTAGGGGTGTAGGTGGTGGTAGTGGTGGTGGTGGTGGCGCTGGGAGACGAGACCACCACCAACACACCACCACCAGTTGCTCGCGAGCACCGGTTTAGTGAAGGTTGTTCCATCTCCTGCTGGTGGTGGTGGTGGTGGGCCGGTGATGCTGGTGGCGGTGGTGGTGGGCCGGTGCGGGAGGTGGTGGTGATAGCGGGATGGTTATACACTAATGGTAGGAGCGGTGGTACTTATAGCTGGGTAGGGATGCTGTGATGGGGTTGACGATGAGTACTGTTGATGGCGGGATGGAAGACGGGGTACTAGTATTGCTACTAGCAGTGGTAGTGGCAATGGTAATGGTAATGGTAATGGTACTTTCAAAGACAACGAGGATCTGCTACTGAATACAGCAAATTCAGACACAGTCCGACTGAATTTTAGACCCCACAGACACTGGTCTGCAGCAGCAGCCGCACATAAACAATCACGATGAATGGTACACAGAACTGACAAGTTGATAAATTAAACATATGTAATAACTTAAGTATCTTTACTGTGGAAATATTTCACCTACACAATTATAAGGTTCGTCAGGAAACAGAACAAGTGTTTCCTGACGCGGGTCTTAGTCATATGATGACCCATAGCTGGAGCTTTTGGTCATCTGACCGAGGACTTCCTCTGGCTTACCGGTCCATGTTTTTAAAAACCGTGGTTCGCCACGCAGTGGCTTCATCAGTCCAGTACAAAGTAGAAGAGTTAACATCAGAAGGAGACTGAGGTAATCAGTTCCACAGCATGGAGCCTGACAAAGCTCCTGGCGAGCGAAACGTCGCCACAATAAAATGTCGTATTAGTTGCACCTGTGGTTGTATTTTTTTTCTCTCAGGCAAAAATTTAGGATAAAAAACATATCTAATATCATAACATCAATTATAATACCGATAAGCTGAAGAATTAGACACATGTGAATCAACTGGGTATCTTTATCAACGTAGATGTTTCGCCCACCAGTGGCTTTATCAGTGTAACACAGTAACAAAACAGGAGATTGAAGAGCTTGCTGTCAGAAGATGAAGGCTGTTGCTGTCAGACGCAGCAACAATGTGGAATCCTGGTAGAGACGACATCTCCACAAGTACTTATTACCACTGGCCCAACTCTTGGGCATAACTTCCACTGGGGCATCCCATCTACCACTGACAATGCCTTCCTCTGCTGCACTTCATCTGACTGCAGTATATAAGCCTCCACTTCAGGACTACGGTGCTAAACAACTGCTAGGCTGAGGGACTGTGTTCCTCATCTTCAACCTGTTTATCAATACAGAGACACAACAGAAGACTAGAGCCACTGGTTGGCGAAACGTCTTCATAATAAAGATACCCAGTTGTTGCACAAGAGTCTAAGTCTTCAATAACAGTTAGTATTGGGACTTCGATAATATATAACGACAACAAAGTAATGAGTGCAATGCGTAGGTCACAGTGCACCTCTGTGCTCAGTGATTCGTTAATCAAAATGATGACTGACACTGCTAATGAAATTTTAACGTGTGAGACTCAAATCTCTGCGGACATCTCCGTAATTTCTGACATAACCCTAACTCCACTTGACGTCGGAGACGCCAGTGATAGCACGCACGTGAGCTCTACCACTGACCCTGAACCATGGAGCTTCATTCTCACCAAGACTTGTTTCCCAAAAAACTGTCACCAGCCTTAAATATACTGTGAAGACAGTGTCTGGACACTGGCGTCATTCCAGTCATTAGAAACCTCGGCTGCAGCCTCGGCTCCACAAAACTGGTAGTAAAGTATTTGAAAACAAAATTTGTTGAACGACGTCATTTACGTGCCAAATGATCGGGTATTAAGAAGCAAAACTGATAAGCACATACTTACAATATTTGCAATACCCAGGGCAATGAGAGTTTAGAGCAGGTCGCTCCTGCCTCTTATAACTGCTAGATCATTAAGATGTGGTCTTCAGTGATCATTAAGATGTGGTCTTCAGTGATCATTAAGATGTGGTCTTCAATACACTGAAACATAAGCAAAATGTAGTGTAGACGGACTTTGTAAAAGCTTCAACAAGTGTGTTCATGGAGTAACAACGCACAAAAATGCGTGCAGAGGGAAAAGTGACCAGATGGATTTTTAACTTTCTAACATATAGAACCCAAAGAGTAATAATGAGCCAAGTCATATCAGAGACTGACACAGTGAAAGGTACTCAAGACAGTACTAGTGCTTACTCTCTCTCTCATTCTCACTACTGACACAAGCAGAAACAAACTACATAACATTGTATCATCCTCCGCAGACAATAGTACAATATTCATGAGTCTGGCGGCCACTGAAGACACAACAAATTCTCAAACTGATGTTAACCAGGTGTTTCAGTGCGCCACAGAAAACAATATCACATTTAATGACGATAAATTTCAATTACGCTGCTTTTGAAAAAATGTGGAAATGAAAACAAACAGGAATGGAGTAAATGACTCAGATGAGAGGAAGATTAATGTTAGGGAGTTGAGAGTGATAATAACAGAAGATATTAAATTCGAGTATTCCAACAGTATTATTATCCCAATCACAAGGAAAATGATATACTGGATAACTAGAATCTTCAAAGCAGGGATGCCAAGGTAATATTGATACTCGCTAAATAATCTGATATTTTTTAGTCAGGAATATTGATGTGCTCTGAGCCTCATTTCAAAGGAGGTCGGAATTACAGAGCTGGAGGATGTACTGAGGACCGTCACTGAGCGAATATAGTCAAGCACTGGAATTGTTGGGAATGTTTGAAGTCCCACGATGACGAGACAGATACATCATAATTTACACCTGGAAGAATTCTGGAATAATTGGTACCAGTTTTGCACACTGGAATCATTTCCTAAGGAAGCAGGAGGCTGGAGAGATAGTGAAAACTATCTCTAATGATAAGCAGAAGCGTTATGATTACACTAAAAGATAACACCGTAATGTAAAGAGACCAAGACTCCTCAACACCCTTGCTTAGTGCATAAGAGAAGTTACCGATAGAGGTCTCTGGCTGCCATCGTGAGGGAACATGTCACGTTCCAAAAGCCGGTTCCTGATCAGCCAGGCTGTGGTGTGCATGAGGCTAGCAACAGCCTCCTGAACCCCCTATCTCCTACAACCCCATCCCCACCCTCCTTCCCCCATTACGATTAAACGAGAGGGGGGAGAGAATTTTACCCATAAAAAAAAAATCCCATAAACTGACAGGGAAATACCCCCCTCCCCCTCCACCCAAAAAAATCTTTGTACTCGCCAAATTAATTACAATATCAAAAATTTGATTTTTTTTTCGACAGTAGAAAAAAAAATTTTGCTTAATTGACCTGGGTTAATATGCTATGGGGGGGATTTTAAATCGCCTTTTTTAACCCCCTGTTAAGCTGATAAATAAGGAGCTGCGCAATTCAGAAATTTAAACACGGGAAAAGTATAAATAATTCGGCAATGGAACAAATTTGTACAGTTGTTCGGAGGGTACAATTCCCTGATTGGAACAATGTAGTTTACGGAATAGCATGGCTATAACGGTACGGTGGACGGAATAATACCGTGGGTGGAACAATACCATGGATGGAACAATGCCGTACTGTGGATGGAACAGCAAAGTAGAACAATGCCGGGGTTAAATCAATACTGTGACTGGAACAACTCTGTGGGTGGAATATTGTTGCTGGAATAGTACCGTGGAAGAAACAATACCGTGGGTGGAATATCGTGGGTGGAACCAAAAAACCCGGGGATGGAAAAAAACTGGGGGAAACAATTCATGTAAAAATGGAACAATACCTGAATGGAACATACCCTGGTGAACAATTTAAAATCCATGGAAAATTTCCCTGGTGGAACAATCCGGATAGAAAATCCCCAGGGATGGAACAATCCCCAGGTTGAGACAATTCCCTAGAACAAAAACCCGATGAACAATACCCGGTTGGAAAATACCCTGGTTGGAACATACCAGGTTGGAACAATCCCTTTTGATGGACAATACCTTAGGATGGAAAAAAACCAGGGGAACAATCCCTGCTGGAAAAATTACCTTGGTGGAACAATATTGGATGGAACAATACCCTGGTAAAACAATACATTAATGGAACAATATCCAGGAGGGAAAATACCCTGGCTGGAACAATACCATTGGATGGAACCCAATTTCACAACTAACCAACATTATACAGAGGAAATACAAAATCCAGTAACCAAAAGGATCTTGATCCAAGAAAGTGAATCACTCCTAATTGCTTCCCTGTCACCAGGCGCTGAATGTGCGGGTTTAGCGCTTCCTTATGATGATGATGATAATGATGATGATAATAATAATAACAATAATAATACTAGTCTTAATAATAAAAATAATAATAATAATTAATAATAAAATAATAAAAATAATAATAATAATGATAATAACAACCACAACAGTGAAAATTTACTACAATACTAAGAAGAAGAAGAAGAAGGAAGGAAGGAAGAAGGGAAAGGGAAAGGGAAAGGGAAAAGGAAAGGGAAAGGGAAAGGAAGGGAAGGAAGGAAGGAAGGAAGGAAGGATAAAATTTTTTTTTATTTTCATTCGACAAAATAAAAAAAAAACAGGTTATGTAAAAAAAATCGGAAATCAGTGGAAAATAATGTCATTCAGAATTATAGGTTGGTGATAATGTAATTATAGGCAGCGATATAACTGGTTGGAGGAGCTTGTGGAGAGCTCAACTTCAGCTCTACTGATGAAATTCACATTAATTAATTCTCCCCTGAAATGATTACAGATTAATCACTTTTTAATAATGTGGGACGTGTTTAGAACGCTTTTGTAATACGTGGGACGTCTTTGGAACGCGTTTTTAATATGTGGGGCGTCTTTGGAACGCGTTTTTAATACGAGGGACGTCTTTGGAACGCGTTTTTAATACGTGGGACGTGTTTGGAACGCGTTTTTTAAAAAACGTGGGACGTCTTTGAACGCGTTTTTAATACGTGGGACGTCTTTGGAACGCGTTTTTAATACGTGGGACGTCTTTGGAACGCGTTTTTAATACGTGGGACGTCTTTGGAACGCGTTTTTAATACGTGGGACGTGTTTGCAACGCGTTTTTAATACGTGGGACGTGTTTGCAACGCGTTTTTAATACGTGGGACGTGTTTGGAACGTGTTTTTAATACGTGGGACGTGTTTGGAACACGTTTTTAATACGTGGGACGTGTTTGGAACGCGTTTGGTATAAGTGAGACGTGTTTGAAACCCGTTTTTACAGGTGGGACGAACTTGGAACAACTTTTAATAATGTAGGAGGCGTTTGGGACAAAGTTTTCCCATAGATTATTGTTCCATAATTGGAGATTTTGCGAGCTAGGGAAGAATTTCCATGAAAATTTATGCAGAGTTGTTTTGGTGCACAGGGGAAGGGGGAGAGAGAGAGAGAGAGAGAGAGAGAGAGAGAGAGAGAGAGAGAGAGAGAGAGAGAGAGAGAGAGAACTTTAACTGAGCCAGTGTTACACTTAGAGAAGAGCTTTATCAAGTCATGAATAGAGAAAGCTTTCTCCTCTCTCTCTCTCCTCTCTCTCTCTCTCTCTCTCTCTCCCTGTGCACCAAAACAACTCTGCATAAATTTTCATGGAAATTCTTCCCTAGCTCGCAAAATCTCCAATTATGGAACAATAATCTATGGGAAAACTGATCTCTGGCCGAAGGAGACTCGAACCTACGAACCTTGGAACAAGGTACGCAGTGCCATACCATTATATTTTGTGCCTTATATTTCGCCTGCTCTTGCGAATTCCTTGCATTGTTAATATCTCTAGTAAGGCTGATGCATGCAGGGGATGAGATGAAAAGCTGTAAGCCTTCTCCCTGAAAGCTGGCTGCCTTGGATCAAAGTCTAACGCAAGCTGGACCCAAGATATTTGGGCCAATGTGGTGAGAAAGGTAAGACACTGCGTACCTTGTTCCAAGGTTCGTAGGTTCGAGTCTCCTTCGGCCAGATATCAGTGTCTGCATATATATATATATATATGTTTTTTTTAGGCTCACACGGTACCATCCACAGGATGTGTCGAGTTTTATTCTGGTATACATACCCGTTGCTTCCTCTCCAAGTTTATTGTGGATGTGTAAAAGTTTAATTGGAAAAAATTCTTTGCACTGTCCTGCCCGACTGTGTTTAAACGTTTCTGAAATCGTGGCGTTTATGTTCTTCCTGTTGCTGGCTCAAAGAACTATTTTCTGCTTTCTGCCTATCTTTATATATATTTCTTTTATCTCCCTATTTTTTCCTCAAAGATTTATTTTATTGGTACAAACGTGTATCTATAACATCAGAATTATAAAAAAGATTATGACACATGTGCAACATCTGGATATCTTATTGTAACGTTTCGCCTCCTGACCTGGAGTTTACCTGGAGAGAGTTTTCCGGGGGTCAACGCCCCCGCGGCCCGGTCTGTAACCAGGCCTCCTGGTGGATCAGAGCTGATCAACCAGGCTGTTACTGCTGGCTGCACGCAAACCAACGTACGAGCCACAGCCCGGCTGGTCAGGAACCGACTTTAGGTGCTTGTCCAGTGCCAGCTTGAAGACTGCCAGGGGGCTGTTGGGAATCCCCCTTATGTATGCTGGGAGGCAGTTGAACAGTCTCGGGCCCCTGACACTTAATTGTATGGTCTCTTAACGTGCTAGTGACACCCCTGCTTTTCATTGGGGGGATGTTGCATCGTCTGCCAAGTCTTTTGCTTTCGTAGTGAGTGATTTTCGTGTGCAAGTTCGGTACTAGTCCCTCTAGGATTTTCCAGGTGTATAAAATCATGTATCTCTCCCGCCTGCGTTCCAGGGAATACAGGTTTAGGAACCTCAAGCGCTCCCAGTAATTGAGGTGTTTTATCTCCGTTATGCGCGCCGTGAAGGTTCTCTGTACATTTTCTAGGTCAGCAATTTCACCTGCCTTGAAAGGTGCTGTTAGTGTGCAGCAATATTCCAGCCTAGATAGAACAAGTGACCTGAAGAGTGTCATCCAGTGGCTTTATCAGTACAAATTCCGGGACATAATTTGAAGACAGTAGAACTATATACAGAAAATGAGATAATCAGTCCCTCAGCCTTGGAGTTGGTGTGAAGAGCACCGTAGTCGTGGAGGTTCTGGAGCAGAAGCAAGGCGCCAGGCGCTTATATACTAACGTCAGGTGGAAAGGAGATGTGTAGCAGACGAGGACATAGTCACTGGTAGACGGGATTCCCCAGTGGAATAGGTCCTACCCAAAGAGATGGGTTAGTTGTAGTAGTAGTTGTCGTAGCCGTGAAGAAAGTTATGTACATGTCCTCAGAATCATGATTCCATGATGTTACAGTGTCTGACAAGTTGTACAAGAATGGTATACAATACCGACAACCCGCCTACCAGTGACTATGTCCTCGTCTGCTACACATCTCCTTTCCACCTGACGTTAGTATATAAGCGCCAGGCTCCTTGCCTCTGCTCTAGAACCTCCACGACCACGGTGCTCTTCACACCAACTCCAAGGTTGAGGGACTGATTACCTCATCTTCTGTATATAGCCCTACTGTCTTCAAATTATGTCCTGGAATTTGTATTGATAAAGCCACTGGCTGGCAAAACGTCTACAATAAAGATACACAGATGTTGCACATGTGTCTTAATTTCATCTTGCCGGTATTGTATACCATTCTTGTACAAAAAAGAGTATGAAAATCTCTTCCTGTTCCTCAGAAGGTGGACTGGAGCCGATAATGCAGCAGTTAGTTCCCTCTTTGAATGGCCACAGTGAGACGCTGGAACAGGATCTCTAGTGGGCTTCATTTTTTGAGGAAGGTTTTTGCACGTTTCTCCGAGGGTTTCCGGTCCTGCCGGAAAACATTGGTATCGATGGCCCAAGTCTCCTTATTTGTGGAGATTATCTCCTCCTCTTTTTTAAACAGTACGTTCGTAATGTACGGTGAGAAAATTGTCCCTTATAGACGGGCTCCTACTCAATGTATGTGATGTTCAACAGAAAAAGATAGGGGCGGCTCGACCCTCCGTCTGCTGATCACAAGGCAGACACACTGACGTTTGTCCTTGATGTTGTTTGCTAGGTGGTCCAGAGGAACCAGAGATCAAGATGGTTTCATGTTCTTCTCATTGTTAGACATCTTGAAGACGACCTCATGGATCAAAGATCACGCAGGCTTCAGGTCCAGGTCTTTTTTGGAGGTCGTGTCATGCTTACTGTGAACGCTGACTCCTATGACCATCTCACCTTTGAAGACGACCATCTTCTGGCATCTTAACCGCAATTGATCTCTTATCCTTCGTTAAATCCTTCTCTCCGCTTTTCTTCCCTCCATTGAACACTCTCATCCTCCTTTTTGCCTCCAGACGAGAGCCCCCTCAGGGCAAAGTGGCCTCCTTTTTCCAATCCCCAAGGGTTTAACGCTTTTTCTGTCTATAATGATTAAACGTGAGGCGAAGTGAGGGATGCTTCTTCTTGCTGGAATACTTCCTGCAAGTTCTGGAGTGTCTTACACACAGAACTGGTTTTCCAGTACAGGATATGGCGTTCCAGAAATACTGGAGTTTCCTAGCATATTTTTCGCCTGGATGCTACCCATAACAGTCAGCTAATCCACAGGTATCTGTTTTTACTGCGAGGTTGGTAGGGATTGTGAGGAAATGTGTGGGTTGGGGAAGGGGAGGTGAGGGAAAGGGGAGGTGAAGGGAAGGGGAGATGAGAGGAAGGGGAGGTGAGGAGGAAGAGAAGGTGGGTCGTGTGCTCGTTACTGCTACTTCCATATTCTCCCTTCCTGGCCTGGAGGAAAGGGGTGCTTAGGTAGATGATAATAGGTTCCTCCCTCCCTCCCTTCCTAGGGAAAGAGAAGTACATGGGGGAAAGACCAAGGAGTAATGAGATATTTTCTCTTTCTCTGGCATCTTATCTGGAAGCCGAGCATAAAACATGCCCCTAATATATTTCGTAAACACTGAGTCTCTGCAGTGCCATAACGTTAGTCACAGTGTGTGGGTCTGGACACTGTTCAAAGACTACTGCATCACCGTCCGCCTCGCCTCCTAACATCTTGGAAAACATGGTTCTTTCACCAGAGGTTTCAGGTGCATGTATGACGGGTCTCGGGGCGAGGTATGACGTGGCTCGCTGGGTTATACTAAGTGTTCACACCATGTGTGTCGTGTCGTCACGTTATGTAACATGTTAGCAACTTGCGTTGTGTCTGCTGTCAGCCGTGTTTTGTCCAGCTCTTGTCTGATAAGTTGTGTCTAAGCCCTGTTTTGTCCAGCTAGTGTTAAATAAGTTGAATCTGAGCCCTCTATTGCCCAGCTAGTGTTAGATAAGTTGTATTTAAGCCCTGTTCTGTCCAGTTATATTTAGTTGAGCTGTATCTAAGCCCTGTTTTGTCCAGCTATGACTAGATATATCATCTTTAAGCCCTGTGTTGTCAATTCCAGTAAAATAGTTTACGTTGAAGTATTCTTTCCTCCAATTACTATCTCCTATATTCCTTTTAAACCGCATTTTAGTACAATTTACATGAGATACATTGAGTTTAAGACTTGCTTTGTTCTACCCCCGTGTAATATATTGCATCTAAAGCCCCATTTTGCTGTGTCACAGTCCCGTCTATTGTATCAAAGTGATGCAGTGGTGTCATCAAGTCAAGTGTTTCAACACTGCTTCTATATTTATTAAAGTGTACTGAAAACACACAACACAATATATATATATAAATATATATATATATATTATATATATATATATATATATATATATATATATATATATATACGTTAATATTTTGGACATTATAAACATCGTAAAGTAATGTGACTGTCACAGCTAAAATATTATTGAATATTTTTTTTAGTATAAATATTGAAGGCAGAATATTTCAGTGTAAACATTGGTATATAAACTTTGTTTTATAAACATTGTCGTGTTCAGTAAATTTAAGAGGTGTTTGCATGGGCCCGGGGCCCGGCTAGTGCTCCGGGGAGTCACCCCAAGTTTGTGTTCGGGCATACCCGCCCCAGTTTGTTCATAGGGCCCCCAACTTGTTCACGGGATTCCCAGCTTGTCCATGGGGCCCCCAAGCTTGTCCATGGGGCCCCCCAGCTTGTCCATGGGGCCCCCCAGCTTGTCCATGGGGCCCCCCAGCTTGCATTTACTTCTTCATGGGGTCCCAGAAAGTGGACCCCATGAAGAAGTACATACGAATTACGTTACCAGCAACCCATTAATGGATCTGGAGTTACTATCACAGTCTAACGCAACGCGAAAAATAATCACGATCCAATTAGGATGCGGATAATTAATGTATGTGTACTCACCTATTTGTACTCACCTATTTGTGGTTGCAGGGGTCGAGACTCAGCTCCTGGCCCCGCCTCTTCACTGATCGCTACTAGGTCCTCTCTCTCCTTGCTCCATGAGTTTTATCATACCTCGTCTTAAAGTTATGTTTGTTCCCTGCTTCCACTACATCACTTGCTAGACTATTACACTTCCTAACAACTCTGTGACTGAAGAAACATTTCAACCAGTGTGTGTGTGTGTGTGTGTGTGTGTGTGTGTGTGTGTGTGTGTGTGTGTGTGTGTGTGTGTGTGTGTATTTGTGTGTGTGTGTGTATTTGTACGTGTGTATATATGCATGTGCATGTATGTATCCATATGTGTGTGTGTGTGTGTGTGTGTGTGTGTGTACTCACCTAATTGTACTCACCTAATTGTGGTTGCAGGGGTCGAGACTCAGCTCCTGGCCCCGCCTCTTCACTGATCGCTACTGGATCCTCTCTCTCTCTGCTTCCTGAGCTTTGTCATACCTCTTCTTAAAACTATGTATGGTTCCTGCCTCCACTACTTCACTTGCTAGGCTATTCCACTTGCTGACAACTCTATGACTGAAGAAATACTTCCTAACGTCTCTGTGACTCGTCTGAGTCTTCAGCTTCCAGTTGTGACCCCTTGTCCCTGTGTCCCCTCTCTGGAACATCCTATCTCTGTCCACCTTGTCTATTCCCCGCAGCATCTTGTATGTCGTTATCATGTCTCCCCTGACCCTTCTGTCCTCCAGTGTCGTCAGTCCGATTTCCCTTAACCTTTCCTCGTACGACATTCCCTTGAGCTCTGGGACTAGCCTTGTTGCAAACCTTTGTACTTTCTCTAACTTCTTGACGTGCTTGACCAGGTGTGGGTTCCAGACTGGTGCTGCATACTCCAGTATGGGCCTAACATACACAGTGTACAGTGTCTTGAACGATTCCTTATTAAGGTATCGGAACGCTATTCTCAGGTTTGCCAGGCGCCCGTATGCTGCAGCGGTTATTTGGTTGATGTGTGCCTCCGGTGATGTGCTCGGTGTTATGGTCACCCCAAGGTCTTTCTCCCTGAGTGAGGTCTGTAGTCTTTGTCCACCTAGCCTATACTCTGTCTGCGGTCTTCTTTGCCCCTCCCCAATCTTCATGACTTTGCATTTGGCTGGATTGAATTCGAGAAGCCAGTTGCTGGACCACATGTCCAGCCTGTCCAGGTCTCTTTGCAGTCCTGCCTCATCCTCGTCCGATTTAATTCTTCTCATCAACTTCACGTCATCTGCGAACAGGGACTCTTCAGAGTCTATTCCTTCCATCATGTCGTTCACATATATCAAAAATAGCACTGGTCCTAGAACTGACCCCTGTGGGACCCCCGCTCGTAACAGGCGCCCACTGTGATACCTCTTCACGTACCATGACTCGTTGCTGCCTCCCTGTCAGGTATTCCCTTATCCATTGCAGTGCCCTCCCTTTTACGTGCACCTGATCCTCCAGCTTCTGCACTAATCTCTTGTGGGGAACTGTGTCAAAGGCCTTCCTGCAGTCTAGGAAAACGCAATCTACCCACCCCTTTCTCTCGTGTCTTACTTCTGTTACCTTGTCATAAAACTTCAGGAGGTTTGTGATACAAGATTTGCCTTCCATGAACCCATGCTGGTTTTCATTTATAATCTTGTTCCTTTCCAGGTGTTCGACCACCCTCCTCCTGATAATCTTCTCTATGACTTTGCGCACAATACATGTCAGGGACACAGGTCTGTAGTTTAGTGCCTCG
>NC_069422.1:42544763-42567263 GCF_026875155.1 Cherax quadricarinatus
ACTGCGAGGCACTGTGAGGCCATGTGAGGCACTGTAAGGCACTGCTAGGAACTGCTAGTCATTATTTGTTGAGAGAGAGAGAGAGAGAGAGAGAGAGAGAGAGAGGAGAGGAACACTGCGAAGTGACATGACCGGTGTTAAGTGCTGTCTCATCCCACCAGCGTAGTGAGATTGCAACATGTAAGATGGAGGAGGAGGAGGAAGAAGAGGAAGAGGAGGAGGAAGAGGAGAAAGCAAAAGGAGGAAGGAAGAGGAGAAAGAGGAGAACGAGAACAAGTGTACCAGAATAACAGTAGTAGTGTGTGCGCATGTGGGAATTAGGTGTTGTAATTACCTGTCGGTAGCAACACGAACAGAACTGTGCTGGCCGTGTCCTGTTTTTAACACATTTTTCGTGTGACAGTGTGTACTCACCTATTCGTAGTTGCAGGGGTCGATTCACAGCTCCTGGTTTCGCCTGTTCACTGGCCGCTACTAAGTCCACATTCTCTCCCTGCTGCGTGAGCTTTATCATACCTCTTTTTAAAGCTGTGTATGGATCCTGCCTCCTCACTTTCCAGACTGTTCCACTTCCTGACAACTCTGTGGCTGAAGAAATACTTCCTAACATCCCTGTTGCTCCTCTGAGTCTTCAGTTATCAACTGTGACCCCTTGTTACTGTGTCACATCTCTGAAACAACCTGAGTGTGAGAGAGAGAGAGAGAGAGAGAGAGAGAGAGAGAGAGAGAGAGAGAGAGAGAGAGAGAGAGAGAGAGAGAGAGAGATAGACAGACAGACAGACAGACAGACAGAGACAGATAGAGCAAATCCTCCATTCAACACTTAAAAAAAAAAAACAGCCTGTGCTCACATCTAAAAAAAAAAAATCGTAACAAACAAGACCAATCCCTCATTTTTTTCAAAAAACTTATTTTCCACCTGATTATCATATCCCTGAAATGCCGAAATTTTGCGCATTATCTTGCATAATATTCTCACATAATCGCGGTAGCTGAGAGTAAAGCCGCTACCTGGGAAGCTTTTAACGTATTAAGTAACGGCCCAGTTAAATCTTTGTTAACGTGCTTAAATACCATTAAATTACTACCTTTTTCTGGAGGTGAGGAGTGTGTAGGGGTGAGTAAAGATGAGTAAAGGGGGAATATATGGGTGAAGGAACAGGTGTTTGGTGTGAGTAGGTTTGAGGTGTGAGTTTGAGAAGGTGAATAGCCAGGGTGAGTGTAAGAGAGTACCAGATTCAGAGGCTTGAGTACCTGAAAGTCTTCTGATTGACTGGGAAGGTCTTTCCTGAGTGAGTGGATGTTTCTCACTGACCTTTATGGGAAAAGCTTCGTATCGTTGGTCTCTCTCATTTCCACAATCTATGATTTAAATCTGAGGTCATGTCGAGGAAGTGAACAACTCAGAACTGCCTCGTCACTTCTACTGGCACCTCTACTGGGATCACCTTTGTGTTTGGCTGAAGAAGTCTGCCTAGCAGACGAGACGTTTCTGCAGTGGTATGTCCCCGTTTGCCACTGTTATGTATCTGTTTTTCACTATGTCCCTCTTTGTCACTGTTATGCCTCTGATTCTCACTGTTATGTCTCTGTCACTGTTATGTCTCTGATTGTCACTGTTATGTCTCTATTTACCACAAATTCTTCAAGAACTCTATTTCAAATTTTCTCCCTAGAATCTCTCCTTCCTACCTTCTATCCATTTTCTTCCTTCCCTCCCTCCCTTCCTTCCCTCCCTCCCTCCTTTCTTCCCTCCCTCTTTCCTCACCCCTCAAGACTACCCAGGAGAGCTTGCAACATGAGCTCTTACTTACACGTTCTTGGAAAGCGACTAATGAAGCTGACTGATCTTGCGCTCAAGAAGACATCCTAAAATATTGCTCTTGCTTGTCTGCAAGATTGTTTCTTCAGTGTGGAATGTTAAGAGGGACTGCAGGAGTGTGTGTGTGTGTGTGTGTGTGTGTGTGTGTGTGTGTGTGTGTGTTTTGTGTGTGTGTGTGTGTGTGTGTGTGTGTGTTTGTGTGTGTGTGTGTGTGTGTGTGTGTGGTTTCTGTATGTGTGTGTGTGTGGTGTGTGTGTGTGTGTGTTTGTGTGTTTGTGTGTGTGTGTGTGTGTGTGTGTGTGTGTGTTGTGTGTGTGTGTGTACTCACTCACCTAGTTTGTACTCACCTAGTTTGAGGTTGCGGGGGTCGAGTCCGAGCTCCTGGCCCCGCCTCTTCACTGATCGCTACTAGGTCCTCTCCCTGAGCCGTGAGCTTTATCGTACCTCTGCTTAAAGCTATGTAGGATCCTGCCTCCACTACATCGCTTCCCAAACTATTCCACTTACTGACTACTCTGTGGCTGAAGAAATACTTCCTAACATCCCTGTGATTCATCTGTGTCTTTAGCTTCCAACTGTGTCCCCTTGTTACTGTGTCCAATCTCTGGAACATCCTGTTTTTGTCCACCTTGTCAATTCCTCTCAGTATTTTGTATGTCGTTATCATGTCCCCCCCTATCTCTCCTGTCCTCCAGTGTCGTCAGTTGATTTCCCTTAACCTCTCCTCGTAGGACAACCTCTTAGCTCTGGGACTAGTCTTGTTGCAAACCTTTGCACTTTCTCTAGTTTCTTTACGTGCTTGGCTAGGTGTGGGTTCCAAACTGGTGCCGCATACTCCAATATGGGCCTAACGTATACGGTGTACAGGGTCCTGAACGATTCCTTATTAAGATGTCGGAATGCTGTTCTGAGGTTTGCTAGGCGCCCATATGCTGCAGCAGTTATTTGGTTGATGTGCGCTTCAGGAGATGTGCCTGTGTGTGTGTGTGTGTGTGTGTGTGTGTCACATATTCATCAAACACTAATTTGTGCAATATCTGATGCATTACATAGCGAGGGAGAGTAAATAAACGGCAGACAGAACACCACAATGCAGAATACACGACACAACATATGACTTATTATACAGACCAGTCCTACAGCGCCGTAATTATTATTATTATTATTATTATTATTATTATTATTATTATTATTATTATTCTTACTGCAATCACAACTGAGAGCTTAACCCACTATGGTCAACAAAGCCGTGAAAGGAAATTCTATAGACATCGAAAGTTTAAAAACTTCCCTCGCGTACATTTCATCAGATCCTTTATAACGTGAGAATATCGCTATGGAGAGACAGTATTAGAGTATCGGATGCTGGAGGAGCGATGCTCTTTTCTTTTCCGAGAGTAAACAAACAAGGTATCTATGGATAAAAAGGGAGTAGGTAGAAGGGCGGAGGAACGCGTTTGATCCTCTTAGTTCAAACCGACAAAAAACATTTACCTGTCGTACATCTTTAGATCGGCCGTTGTCAACGACGACCTGACGCACACTTTTAGAAGTCTTGAGAGGTGAATGACTGAGGAAGCGTGCTTAAATTTTACTTTTAAGAAGTAGGCTAATGGAAAAACCACAGGCAGAATATAGAGAGCAGCAGTCATAATTATCATATAATAGATATAATAATAATAAAAATTACAATTAATCTTGAGAAAGGGTGTCAGACATAACATAGAAGCAAGGTCACCCAATAAAAAGAACTGAATTTTTTTTTTGACGTTTTGACCAATTGTGAGTATGTCTCACAGTGAACACAGTACCGACTGCCAGCAAGTGATAAGGCGAGTCGATAACTAATAATTAAGACAGACACAGACAAGTTATGTATATACAAATAGTATCCCCTGTCACATTCCAATCACAACAGAGGAGGTCCCTGTCACATCATCAACACAGATGGGTTCCCCTGCACATTCCATCAAACAGGATTTTGGTTTTGCCCATGTCGGATTCCATCATCACAGGATGGGTTGCCCCTGCACATCCAGTACAGGCAGAGAATGGATTCCTGTTAGCAATTGTATTACACAGGATGGGTTCCCCTGTCACATTCCATCACACAGGATGGGTTCCCCTGTCACATTCCATCACACAGGATGGGAGTTCCCTGTTACATTCCATCACACAGGATGGGAGTTCCCTGTTACATTCCATCACACAGGATGGGTTCCCCTTTCACATTCCATCACACAGGATGGGAGTTCCCCTGTCACATTCCATCACACAGGATGGGAGTTCCCTGTTACATTCCATCACACAGGATGGGTATCACTGTCACATTCCATCACACAGGATGGGAATTCCCTGTTACATTCCTTCACACAGGATGGGTTCCCCTGTCACATTCCATCACACAGGATGGGAGTTCCCTGTTACATTCCATCACACAGGATGGGAGTTCCCTGTTACATTCCATCACACAGGATGGGAGTTCCCTGTTACCTTCCATCACACAGGATGGGAGTTCCCTGTTTCATTCCATCACACAGGATGGGAGTTCCCTGTTACATTCTATCACACAGGATGGGAGTTCCCTGTTACATTCCATCACACAGGATGGGAGTTCCCTGTTACATTCCATCACACAGGATGGGAGTTCCCTGTTACATTCCATCACACAGGATGAGAGTTCCCTGTTACCTTCCATCACACAGGATGGGTTCCCCTGTTACTTTCCATCACACAGGATGGGAGTTCCCTGTTACATTCCATCACACAGGATGGGTTCCCATGTTACTTTCCATCACACAGGATCGGTTCCCCTGATACATTCCACAACGATGGAGTTCCGTTACTCCTCACACGGATGGGAGTTCCCTGATACATTCCATCACACAGGATGGGAGTTCCCTGTTACCTTCCATCACACAGGATGGGAGTTCCCCGTTTCATTCCATCACACAGGATGGGAGTTCCCATTTACATTCTATCACACAGGATGGGAGTTCCCTGTTACATTCCATCACACAGGATGAGAGTTCCCTGTTACATTCCATCACACAGGATGGGAGTTCCCTGTTACCTTCCATCACACAGGATGGGAGTTCCCTGTTACATTCTGTCACACAGGATGGGAGTTCCCTGTTACATTCCATCACACAGGATGGGAGTTCCCTGTTACATTCCATCACACAGGATGGGAGTTCCCTGTTACCTTCCATCACACAGGATGGGTTCCCCTGTTATTTTCCATCACACAGGATGGGAGATCCCTGTTACATTCCATCACACAGGATGGGTTCCCCTCTTACATTCCATTACACAGGATGGGTTCCCCTGATACATTCCATCACACAGGATGGGAGTTCCCTGTTACATTCCATCACACAGGATGGGTTCCACTGTCACATTCCATTACACAGGATGGGTTCCCCTGTCACATTCCATCACACAGGATGGGAGTTTCCTGTTACATTCCATCACACAGGATGGGTTCCCTTGTCACATTCCATTACACAGGATGGGAGGTCCCTGTTACATTCCATCACACAGGATGGGTTCCCCTCTTACATTCCATTACACAGGATGGGTTCCCCTGATACATTCCATCACACAGGATGGGAGTTTCCTCTTACATTCCATCACACAGGATGGGAGTTTCCTCTTACATTCCATCACACAGGATGGGAGTTCCCTGTTACATTCATCACACAGGATGGGAGTTCCCTGTTACATTCCATCACACAGGATGGGAGTTCCCTGTTACCATTCCATCACACAGGATGGGTTCCCTGTTACATTCCATCACACAGGATGGGAGTTCCCTGTTACTTCCATCACACAGGATGGGAGTTCCCCTGTTACATTCTTCACACAGGATGGAGTTCCCTGTTACATTCCATCACACAGGATGGGAGTTCCCTGTTACATTCCATCACACAGGATGGGTTCCCCTGTCACATTCCATTACACAGGATGGGTTCCCCTGTCACATTCCATCACACAGGATGGGAGTTTCCTGTTACATTCCATCACACAGGATGGGTTCCCTTGTCACATTCCATTACACAGGATGGGAGGTCCCTGTTACATTCCATCACACAGGATGGGAGTTTCCTCTTACATCCTCACACGGATGGGATTCCGTTAATTCCATCACACAGGATGGGAGTTTCCTGTTACATTCCATCACACAGGATGGGAGTTCCCTGTTACATTCCATCACACAGGATGGGAGTTCCCTGTCACATTCCATCACACAGAATGCGTTCCCCTGTCACATTCCAACACACAGAATGTGTCTCCCACATTGAATTCTATCAGCCTGAGTTGGGAGACCTCAGTAAGGCGCTGAGGATATCGTCCAGCAACTCCCACTCTGGTAACAATAGCTACAACACCTTCAAAGGTTACGTTCCAGCAGAGTTGGAGTTACGGTTACTATTACGCTACTGTTACCCTACTATTACCTTACAATTACCCTTCTATTACTGTCAGAATGGTCTGTCACACAATCGACAAATGGAAGCTGAGGTTACTTTCACCGTTAAATTTTAATATATTCGGATATACATTAAGAAATATGTATGTACGTTCATTCATCCATATAATACTTTTATACTTATACACCCACATATGTATTCTGGAGAGCGGGAGAGGGTGATGGAGTGGGAAGATCCTGTCACAGAGATGGATGGATTGATTAAAGTTGAATTTTTTCCATGAAAATATAGAATGTAGAGTGAAAGGAAAGAGAGGAGAAAAGAGGGAGAATAGAGAGAAGAGGAAGAGAGAAAAGGGTAAGAGGAAGATGAGAAGAGGGAAGAAGAGAGAGAGAGAGAGAGAGAGAGAGAGAGACGCAAGTCATCTGAAGAAGTCCCTTCGACAGTGATTAAGTTGAACATCATTTACGGGGACAACAATTGGATTGTCTTGACGAGCAAACTTTAATATGAAGCTCAGTGCTGCACCAAGTGTGTGTGTGTGTGTGTGTGTGTGTGTGCGTGTTTTACTGTGCTCGTCTGAGCTGTCAAAATCTGTTTTGAACCCATTTATTGCATTACCCACCACCACATTCATTCCTAATGCCTGCCACTTATTCCTTACCCTCACACTGAAGCAATCCCTTACGACTCATTAAATCATAGTAAAACGATTGCAAACAAATCACGGAACGGGTGGGATTCGAACCCACAGCAAGTGAGTAATAAATATGGACAGGCCAGTGCGTTAACCACTCCCTTTTAACATCTCCCAAACTTCTGCTTTACACTTGTGTTTCCACATTCTGCTTCTTAAACAATCTGTTTCCTTCAACATTGTACTGCATACCCATTACGAGTATTATGTATGTTGTGATCATATCTCCTCTAGCTCTCTTCTAGCATATTTTTGTATCAAAGTCATCATAGTAAACTTTTGAACGTTCTAATGCGTGAGGAATATTGGCTATACTATATTGGCTGGAACAATTCACGAGATTGTTTTCCGGCCTTCTCTTATATTCTCGCCTCAGTTGTGACATGACAATGGTCCAGAACGGATCTGAAAGTCATCATAAGGTGCTATAGTATATGAGGTTTCCCAACTTTGTCCTTTTTTATGCTGGTTGTAATGAGGACATGAGGGCTCCTAACTAGAGCTGTGTACTCCGGTACCGGTATTCGGTACATGGATTCACCTGTTCGGTGAGCTTGGCACAGCTGCTGGCCAGCGAAAAGTAGCCAAAACATATTCCATATGCATTCTTTCACCTAACAGATTGCCGGTATTTAAATGGCTTAATCTGACAGTCCTGGTGTGAGGTATACCGCAGAGAGCAGTGGTGTTGTTGTTTCTGTGCCACGAGACTATAATAACGTCTACCAGGGTTGTATGCTTGTGTGAGTTACCTATGTTATATACTCGTAGGGAATACCCACGAGTTGATGGGTAAGACACATGCGTAACACTTTCCTGTCTTTCTCAAAATGGTAAATAAAGCTAGAGGACAGGTGTACATGTGTCTTATCAGTGGCGGGCCTATATTTCTGGGTCCTGAAGTTTGAACTCTTATGGGGACCCTGAAGCTTGAACTCTTATGGGGGCCCTGAAGCTTAAACAATTATGGGGGTCCTGAAGTTTGAACTATTATGGGGGTCCTGAAGTTTGAACTGTTATGGGGGCCCTGAAGTTTGAACAGTTATGGGGGCTCTGAACCTTGAACGTTATGGGGTCCCTGAAGCTTGAACTCTTATGGGGTCCCTGAAGCTTAAACCGTTATGGGGGCTCTGAAGCTTGAACTGTTATGGCGTCACCATGGTAACCAGCAACAAGCAGTCAACATGACAATTCAGTAACCTTTTAATTTGTATTTTAACTCTTATATAGTTTTGAATTACACACTATTATAAATATTATTACCTTTTAAAACCATTCTCATACAGTAGACCCAAAATTTTTAAGCAATGTGGACTAAAGTGGCTTCAGGGGCCCCTCAGGGATTAGGGGCCCCTCAGGGATTAGGGGCCCCTGAAACTTAAGTTTCATTAATTTCATAGTAAACAGTAGATCCTCCAGGTATACCTATGTTATATACTCGTATGGTATACCCACTAGGTAATAGATAAGACACTTGGGCAACGTTTCCCATCTTTCTCAAAATGATAAATAAAGCCAGCAGACTGGTGTACATGTGTCTTATTCATCATGATGGTGTTTCGTTGTGATGAGTCAGTGAGAGACTCAACACTCTCGCTCTTATTGCAGCTCTCAAGAACTTATCAATATTTTATTATGACCAGAGAACAGAGAACGCAGTTATAAAGAACAGAGAACGCAGTTATAAAGAACAGAGAACGCAGTTATAAAGAACAGAGAACGCAGTTATAAAGAACAGAGAACGCAGTTAGAAAGAACAGAGAACGCAGTTATAAAGAACAGAGAACGCAGTTAGAAAGAACAGAGAACGCAGTTATAAAGAACAGAGAACGCAGTTATAAAGAACAGAGAACCGCAGTTATAAAGAACAGAGAAAACGCATTATAAAGAACAGGAACTCAGTTATAAAGAACAGAGAACGCAGTTAGGGAAAAGAACAGAAGAAAACGCATTTATAAAGAACCAGAGAACGCAGTTAAAAGAACAGAGAAACGCAGTTAAAAGAACAGAGAAACGCAGTATAAAGAACAGAGAACCAGATTATAAAGAACAGAGAACGCAGTTATAAAGAACAGAGAACGCAGTTATAAAGAACAGAGAACGCAGTTATAAAGAACAGAGAACGCAGTTATAAAGAACAGAGAACGGTTATAAAGAACAGAGAACGCAGTTATAAAGAACAGAGAACGCAGTTATAAAGAACAGAGAACGCAGTTATAAAGAACAGAGAATGCAGTTATAAAGAACTTCAGTAGTTCAGTAGGAACTCTGAAATTAATACAGTAAAAACAGTGTTTTATATTACAGTTGAACATTTAAGCAGGTAAACCATGTTTTTATTAGTGGTAAATAATTAAAATAAATAATGCTTTCTTTTACCTTGTAGATTTCGATTAAAACAAAACGACTGAATATTCAGTGAATGTGGTAATTTTAAAAGTGGAAAATTAGCGAAATGATCCAGGACGACAACATGAGACTTGGTGATGTAAAGTGAAGGATCTGTGTGTGTGTTGAAATATGTTAGTTGGTGGCATCACTGTTGCGACACTTGTGAGTCGTTCTAGAGTAGTTCCTCCTTAATTCCTCGGACTTCAGAGGACTCCACTCAGAGGACGACTCTACTCAAAGGACGCCTCCATTCAGAGGACGACTCTACTCAGAGGACGTCTCCAGAGGACGACTCTACTCTTCTAGAAGGTAATCCTTTGGGTATTTCTTGAGGATAAGAATTGTATTTCATCAGCACATTATTAATTAAAAATAATTATTATCTAAGCGCTGTTTACATGATCTATCTATCCATATCTTTCTTTTTTGGGTCACCCTGCCTCGGTGGGAGACGGCCGACTTGTTGAAAAAAAAAAAAGTATATAATATATATATAATATATATATATTATATATATATATATATATATATATATATATATATATATATATTATATAATATATATATATATACTGGAGTTGTGATGAGCCTGGGCTGTACAATGCCATTATAAATAACTCTTCTCAGTAACAATAAACTCTGCAACGCTCAATGTTGTCCACGATATTGTTTTAATTTAAACTGTATATAACAGGAGTGTATTTCTACTGTATTCTGTGTGATAGATAGTGGGGACAAGAGCTAGTAGCTATGCTTCCCTGTCGTATTCTATCATACAGGTACTTGTAAATACACCAGACTGTGTTTTCACATAAAACATATTATTTAAAAATTTCTTACCTTTCTCTGGTTAGTAAAATTAATGTATCAGTATGGAAATGTGTAGATTAACACAGAGATACGTGGCTCAAGTGGTAGCGTCTTTTACAGTTTAAAGGGACTCACCTTCGAGTCTAGGAAGAGTGGATGGGATGGGTAATTTTGCTTACACCTGCTGCCTCTTTTCACCTAGTCGCCTGTTGTGGGTCGCATCCTGGAGTGGAAAAGGGTTTTTAGGTGAAACTAAGAATGATCTGGGCTTTGATATGAGTTGTTATATGACAAAAACTTTTTAGGCTATACAGGAGCAGCGGCAGGATAACATCTGTTAGCCTCTGAATGAGATGAAGTAGGGCAGCTAACTTGTAAATAAACTGAGGCGTGAGAGAAGCTCTCAGCGTGTAAATTCAACGGTGTAAAAAAAATAAAACTTGTTTGCACACTTCCTTACGAGGCCTGGTCCTGGACCGGGCCGAGGGGGGCGTTGATCCCCGGAACATCTTCCAGGCAGACTCCAAGTACTCCAGCGTCTCAGAAGCGCCGCTGGTTACAGATTCACACACACACACAATACCCTGACTGTAATAATACAGAAATAACCCGTTTTCTATTTATTCCTTTAAATTAACGAAGACGATTGAATTCCCTCTTATGAGCCCAAGTGTTACTCAATCCCTTCCTTTGTTCTTATATAAGCGAGGTTTCACTCTACGTAATTTAAAATCTATTTAGTAAACACTATTGAGTGTCATTCTCAGGGATGTTCTTCCTAGCGGGAATTATCTCTGTGGAAATCAGACACACAATGCGGGTTATGGTATGTTGTTGGGAAGAAGTTTCGCCCACCGGGGACTCCATTACTTTACACAGACTTGATAAAGTCTTTGATGGTTGAAAAGTTTTTGCAGTAAAATACCATAATTCGCACTTGTACAATTTACATATTCTTGACACATTCCAACACTGTGTTAGCATACTTAACTTATCCATAAAAACACACATAGCGTCTGTACATATTAATATGTTTTATACATACTATGTATTTACTATCACGTAACTCAAATAATTGTATCGACTTTGTTATACAACGCTGCGCGACGTATCTGTCGCATTTATATACCGTCAACTTCCCTCAGCACTCTCCCCATTCCACGTGAAGCCCACTTAACCCCATTCATGGCAACGGTATCCCTTGCTTCTGCTTCGTCATCCCCCTCAGCATCCTTATCCACTTAACCTCATTCACTGGAACGGTATCCCTCGCTTCTTCTCCCTTCATCCCTCCTCAGCATCCTGCTAGCCCCTTGCAACAATTTATATTTTCGAGGCAGTAATCCACGATAACAATGTATCACCCAGGTGGTCTGCGGCTGGAGTGGTCTGCTTGATGTAACTCAGTCTCTCCTGTGAAATAAAACACTATAATAGTTGTGTTCCGTCTCCCCGGTGCTCTGTTTTTTCCTCTCCTTCGTGTTTTCTTTCCCGTCTCTTCGTCACCTCACCTTTCCACTCTTACATACATAAAAAAATTCTCTACCTGTAAATTTGCGACCACTTTACCTAAGAGCGGCGGCTCTCATATTGCTGGTCCAGCAACAGTGAATCTCCGGTTCATAACGCAGTGCTCTCTTGCTGGTCCAGCAACACTTGCAACAGCAGTAAATCTGGTCCAGGCCACAGCGTTGCCTTGAGCGATGGTCTCTCTCTGTCTTGAAGATCTTCTTGGCTATTTCGTCTGGAGGAGTGGGATGCTTAAAGTGGTGTGGAACGTGCAAGAGTTCTACATGAACTTTCTCTCTCTCTCTCTCTCTCTCTCTCTCTCTCTCTCTCTCTCCTCTCTCTCTCTCTCTCCTCTCTCTCTCTCTCTCTCTCTCTCTCTCCCCCTCCCTCCCTCCCTAGCAAGGAGACTTGAAGTTTTACTCTCTTGGCTTCTTCAACGATGTTTTTACGTGCTTGTATCATTACGAGTGAAGAGTCCGGTTGATGAGTGCTCCAGAGTAAGAGGTGAAGACAACATTGGTGTGACCTCCTGCAGGGGACACACTGCTTGGATGTCTTGGTCCATCATACTACAAGACCACACTGAACCATCCAGCTGGTGACGGACCTACACACTGACGGGATACGTCTGTCCATCAGGACTCGAAAATCACGACTTGAAAACTACGACTTGAAAACCACGGCTTAAAAACCACGGCTTGAAGGCGAGGTGTCGTAGCATCCTGGTTCACCTGCCACAGGTAATGGTGCCCAACACCTTAGCCAGAACCTTCTTAGCATCTCTGGAAATACGATTTGACGCCCGTGAATGACATTCTCTGATTCAATTCTCCACCGCTGACGCCTTCCTTGGTATTGGGAAGGACGAACTACCATTCAATCGAATCGTTTTAGCGCCTCGCCAACCTTTTGTGGATGCTGTGATGTTTTGATCTGTTAGATGTATGTGTGGGTGATGTTGGGAGCTTTCAAGTGTGTCTTTGTATGTGATGCTGGGGTCTCAGACATGTGTGTGTGTGTTTGTGTGTGTGTGTGTGTGTGTGTGTGTGTGTGTGTGTGTGAGAGAGAGAGAGAGAGAGAGAGAGAGAGAGAGAGAGAAAGAGGAGATCTTGTAATCTCTGACATGATGTGTGTCTATGTGGGATGCTGTGATCTCTCGGGTATCCCTGTGTGGGATGCTGTGATCTCTCCGGTATATCTGTGTGGGATTCTGTGAGACCCTACACAGACACCTGAGAGATCAGGTGTCTTTGTGTGGGATGCTGTAATCTATCAAATATCTCCGTGTGGGATGCTGTGATCTCTCTGGTGTCTCTGTGGGATGCTGCGATTTGTTTGTGTGGGTTACGGCCGTGTTCGTTGCTTGTAGTATTTACGTTCATAATTTTTTCCAAAGCTTAATAACGTATCTAACTCCTCATTTTTTAACTCAAGCAGCTCATAAACCCTTAACCTCACGCGGTTAATAACGCGGATTAACGTTCATTAGGGAGCGAGAGTCATCAGTTAAAAGGTGGCGTTTAAATCGATAGGGAATCCGATCCTCTAGTCAAGGGCATCCTCTCCTTCAGTTCCTGTTCCTGCGTTCCACAGCTCCTGAGGCCTAAACTGGGGGGGGGATAGACGACGTTTCGGTATGTTTTTTGGGCCGAAAGGTAGTCTGGTTTTGACTTCAATTTGTGGATTTTTTTGTTTACTGTGGACTATTTCAGTCACGGACTGTGACTGTTCCTTCTTGAAGCAGGATGATGAAGCAAGTCTTGGTGTAGTGTCCCCTTACTGACTCGCAGCTGACTTTGAGGCTTCGTTGTCCTGGAAAAGTATTTTTAAGTAACTTTAAAGGCTTCATCTTCACGGAAAGCCCCCTTTTTTTAGAAGCCTTCGAAGGTTTCCTAATCATGGAAAGCAATTTTGAGTTTCCTCTGTAGGTTTCACCTTTGCTACAGCCTCGCCACACACGAGAATATTTTTGTGTGTGTGTTCCAGCAGCCATGGGTTAATGTGCTTAGTGCTCATAATTGTGGTATGACGTGCGGGAGGGAAGGCTGAAGGGGAGAGAGGGAAGAGGGGAGATGTGAGGGGAAGGAGGGGGCAGGGTGGGGGATTTTGGGGAGGATAAACGTGATGGAAGAGGGATGATGCGCATCTGCTGGCCGGCTTCTGAATTTTTTTTCCTCCCTCTCTTCTCCATTCTTTCTTTATTGTACCGTCTCTTTCACCTTTTTTTTGTAATAAAGTTGGTAGAAGTACCGACAATATGTAAAGTAAAAGGACACAGTGCAACTAATGACATTTTATCGTGGCAACGTTTCGCTCTCCAGGAGCTTTATCAAGCTAATGATGCTTGATAAAGCTCCTGGAGAGCGAAACGTTGCCACAATAAAATGTACATTAGTTGCACTTGTGTCCTTTTACTTTACATACCTTTTTTTTTATTGTTTTTTTCTTTTTTCTTTTGTATTTTATAAGTCTGTAAACTTCGTCTGTCTTAATGACTCCCTTCCCTCTGTCTTTCATCATAATTAAAGTCAGTTAGTTGGTGAGTGGTGGGTGTGAAGGGAGTAGACATCTCCCTCTCTGTCTCTCCTCATTCTCCCTCATTCTCCCTCGCTGTTTCTCTCAAACATTTAGTTAAAAAAGGAAACATTCCTTACCTCAAATTACAACGTAACTTGTCGATACTCAGACACACACACACACACACACACACACACACACACACACACACACACACACACACACACACACACACACACACTTACAGAAAAAAATGATAAGCTTTTATTATTCCAACTTTATTATATTGTGGCTGTTTGTGGGTTAGAGGACAGTAACATACATGGAATAGTCCAGCAAGTGATGTAATGGAGGCAGGAACCATACATAGATTTAAGACGAGGTATGATAAAGCTCAGGGAGCAGAGGGAGAGGACCTAGTAGCGATCAGTAAAGAGGCGGGGCCAGGAGCTGAGTCTCGACCCCTGCAACCACAATTAGGTGAGTACACTTCGAGTGAAGGTAACATCGTTGTGTTGTGTTCTCAAATCTATAGGAGACAAAGCCACCTCAAAATTGCATCTCCGCTCTATATACTGAAATCCCTAAAAATAGGGATTCAAGTAGATTTCTAACTCCTAAAAATAGGGATTAAATTAGACTTTAACACCTAAAAATTGGGATTCAGTTAGACTTTAACTCCTAAAATTAGGGATTCATTTAGACTTTAACTCTTAGAAATAGGGATTAATTTAGACTTTAACTCCTAAAAATAGGGATTAAATTACAATTTAACTTCTAAAAATAGGGATTAAATTAGACTTTAACTCCTAAAAATAGGAATTAAAGTAGGTTCTCAGTGTATATATAATTTAACCAATAGTTCTTTAATCCCTTAAAACAGGAATTGAAATAAACCCGTGTCTGTGTTGGCGTGTACGCAGCGTATGTACATTGCTTGTACACAGTGCACACGCAGGGCACATACGCTTCTCTGTGAGAACACGTACACTGGGTAGTGCTGTCCTCGCAGACAAGAGACAAATATTCTGACAGCAACAGCTTAGGTTGAATACAAAAGTATATAAACAAACTGGCTGACGCAATAACGTACACATAAGTATATATGAAATTTAGATACGTGTATAGATGGAGGGGGAAAAACACAGTCAGTAGAAAAGAGGATAATGAATACCTCTCTTAAGCATTGAACACTAAACAGCGTTCATATAAGATCATTTAATCCTCCACAATAGATTCAAGATCTTACGCGGCTCATTATAGACGAAATAACGAGGAGGTAAGACGATTGACTAATAAATATCTAGATTAGAGAAGAATTAACTAGAGTTTAATGCGATTGAGCACTAAATATCTAGTAAGAGCTTTTGCAGGAAAAGGAAAAACAGTTCTGAAATTTATAATAAGGAATACAAAGCCTGATCGGAATACACAACAAATTGGAACAGACCACAAACCGCAATACACCGCAAATCTCATCGCGATACACCGTAAATCAGCATAGACCGCACCGCAAATTGTTGAACAGAGAAAATCGTAAACAGAAGGCGAGACTGGTAATGCAGGTGATTCATCGAGTCTGTCTGAAGACAACAGTTGACGAATCGCTGCAGATTTGTTCATGGTGCCCCGGGCTTGACACTCGGTGCCAAAGTGGCATCGTTAGTGCCAGGCAAGAGCGGATGACTGCTGCTCCTGGCTCAACTGATGGCCCTCCGGTAGGTGGTTTTCCAGGGGGATAACGATTGAGGTATTGCAGGGAGATAACGATGGTAGGTATCGCAGGGGATAACGAGTGCATCTTTCTCCGCTCTGAGGTGTCGTGACGGACGATGTGAGAGAGAACGGGAGGTAGTTAGCACGATGCTAGGAAGGTTGTTAGGAATGGTTGTTAGTGAGGAAAGGGAAGTGTTAGGTAAATGGACGCAGATCCAACTAATGCGACATTTTACTGTGGGAACCTTTCGTTCTCCAAGATCTTTGTCTAGGAGGGTGATAGGCTCTACCTGCTTTTAACTACCTTTGTTACTTGGAAACAGCCTGGCAAGCTAGATGCAACATCCCCTGCTTGGCAAGCTAGAAGCAAACATCCCCTGCTTGACAAGCCAGTGGCAACATCCCCTGCTTGGCAAGCTAGATGCAACATCCCATGCTTGACAAGCCAGATGCAATATCCCCTGCTTGGCAAGCTAGAAGCAAACATCCCCTGCTTGACAAGCCAGTGGCAACATCCCCTGCTTGGCAAGCTAGATGCAACATCCCCTGCTTGGCAAGCCAGATGCAACATCTCCTGTTTGGCAAGCCAGATGCAACATCCCCTGCTTGGAAAGCCAAATGTAGCATCCCCTGCTTGGCAGGCCAGATGCAACAACCCCTGCTTGGCAAGCCATATGCAACACCTCCTGCCTGGAAAGCCAGATGCAACATCCCCTGATTGACAAGCTAGATGCAACATGCCCTGCCTGACAAGCTAGATGCAACATACCCTGCTTGACAAGCTAGATGCAACATGCCCTGCCTGACAAGCTAGATGCAACATGCCCTGCCTGACAAGCTAGATGCAACATGCCCTGCTTAACAAGCGAGATGCAACAGCCCTCCTGAAAGCTAGAGCACACTGCCATGCTTGACAATTGTAATATATGACTGTTCACCTGTGACAGCTAGATGCAACATTGGCCTGCTTGACAGCTAGATGCAACGCCCGTCCTAAACGGTCTAACCGTTGCAATGTTTTAACGGTATAACGAAAGTTAACTTGTAAAGAGTTTGACTGTTGTAACACCTATAACATCTTTACATCATACGGATTATAACTGCCATTCACTTTAACGCTTAATGTTCTAAATAACGCCATAACGGTTGCAACGGTCTTTGACACGGTTCGTCAAGCTTGTAACGTCTATAACAGTTTGCCAAACGGTCATTACATGGATGCAACGGTCTTAACGGTTTGCGATAAGCACGAAAAATCTTTTCATATAACTGAAACTCAACTGCCTAAATTTACTAAATTATATATGCATAATTATTCAGACGAAATGAACATGCACTCTACTCCATGGATAATTCACTGTGTATAGTATTTCGCCCACTACGAGCTTAGTAAGATTTACGGCATATATTCCATATTAGTCCAAAAAGTGGTATAACCTCCTATCACAGGCACTCATGCTAATTTTGACGGCTTTTTTGTATGATACGTATATATATATTTTATATACAAAACATAACTACTAAATTTATATATATATATATATATATATATATATATAATATATATATTACATATATTATATATTTATATAATATATATATATATATATATATATATATATATATATATATATATATATACAAACTATTTATTGGGCCGGTTAATACGTTGTGTAGCATTAGAGTGTTCTGTTTTAAGAGTTACGAGGACAAAAGCAGCTTGTGTTTGGGATTTAGTGGAAATACTGCTCGAAATCTGTCATATGTGCTCACGTATATGCAAAATGATGTTTATACACAGGACCAGTTATCATGGGAGTAAGACCGTGCGTGTATATGTGTGTTTTTGTATATAATATATATATATATATATATATATATAATATATTATATATATATATATATATATATATATATATGCCAATAAGATCATCAGTAAACATGAGGTTGAATTGTCCAGAAGTAGTGCAAAACAACCACTGGAGAAATGAATAGAGAAATTCCATGACGGTGTTGCGATGACATACTCACTTTCAAGGAACTATGATGATTCCTTGACAAGCTGAGTAGCACGAAAGCGTTGGAAATATCTGCTATTCTTTCACATGGGGTGCGTTGCATATATATATATAATATTAATGTATATATCATATAATATATATATATTATATATATATATATATTATAAACAAAAACACATATACACGCACAGTCTTACTCCCATGATGGCTCCCATAACAAGTGGTCATCATTTATAGACTGGCTCCCATGATAACCGGTCCTCGTTTACAATCTGGCTCCCATGACAAGTGGTCCTCACTGCGTGGCAGAAACATGCGGACCAGGAAGAGAGAGGTGGAGTGGATGTTAGAAATTCTTGAGGGTGTTGCGATGAGCACTTGAGCCTTCAGCCTCTTGCTCTGACGATGTCGATTGCCTCAGCGCTGAGGTAGCAACGAAAAGGAAACATCGCTGGCCTCTGAGTCATGCCCACACTGGGGTACAACGCCGCTGAGAAACACTCGAAGGAAGTCAGAAGGGAACTTCGAAGTGTCGTACTGCTCACAAAGAGCAAAGTTATTTTGCTCTGTGTAAAGGTTTATCAACGTTCTTCCAACAAAAGCTTGCTTATCACCGTGTGTTTTCTTCAAGACAACAGTAATCGTAGCATTAATGGTAAACATTCCGACAAGTTAACAAGACGCATGTACAGCGCCAACGGATCTACATTCTGAGGACGCTTCGCCAATCAGTGGCTTTGCCATTTCGATACGGAGGTTGAAGCCACTGGCTGTCGAAACGTCTTCAGAGTAAAAGTGCTCTGGTGTTGCACCGAGTCTCACTCACCAAGGTAACAGTAAGATAATGAAATAATTGCATGAGCTACAAGACAATGTGTTAGTTCCATGGACTCTCAGGTGCACGAAGGTGATTGTGACTGCACTTAACCTGTTCACTGACATTAGTAGATCATTGGGAACTATTAAAGAGTCTTTCCCCTCTTAGATTTAAGCTGAGGCATCAGCTTTGTACACACACAGCTGAAGCTACGACCTAAAACAAGCACTACTACCACTACTATTCTACTACACTACTACCACTATCACTACTTTTTTTTCCTCTCTTGGTCCCGTCCCTGTTCCCCTCGTCTATATATAGTGGCAAGGAAAATGGGTATAATAATCATTATTTTTAAAGGGGTGGGCAGATAAGCCAGCAGAAGGCCTCGGTCAGCTGAACAAAAGCTCCAGCTGAGGGTCAAGATAGGACTAAAACTCGTGTCGGGAAATTCTTAAACTGACTCAACATACGAAACACACACACACACACACACACACACACACACACACACACACACACACACACACACACACACACAGTTATTGCTGTAAATACTATCTACTGAACACTTAATGTTAATGCAATACTATTTAAAACATATTTGCTCCGTATATCCATTGAAACAATTCGTTATTAGTATAGATTATATAATGGTAGAACAACGAGCCAGGTAGACCGTAATTGTTGTGTCAGGGATATAGTTGGTGCGATGTCTGTAATATCCAGTGAGAATATTGGCTAAACCCAGATCGCAAAACCCATAACTGTAAACGTAGATAGTGTCTAGCCTAGAGGGACGGGAGTGGAGGGTTGTGGGGAGGGGGTTGGTTATAAAGAGGAGAAAGGGGAGAGGGGGTCATGGATGTAGGGAGGGGGAAGAGGGAAGGTAAAAGGAAGGGTGAAACTGTAGCAGCTGCTGCGTGGAATTTACTGTTTGGGGTGTTCAGCGAGGTACAGGTTGATATATGGGAGGTATGTTATACACCACAGACCTGCAACTACCCTGCAACACAGACATCCACAGATCAGCAACCTGCAACACAGACACCCACAGACCAGAAACCTGTAACACAGACCCCCACAAACCAGCAACTGTAAACAAGACCCCAAACCAGCAACCTGCAACACAGACACCCACAGACCAGCAACCTGCAACACAGACACCCACAGACCAGAAACCTGTAACACAGACCCCCACAAACCAGCAACTTGTAATACAGACTCCCACAGACCAGCAACCTGTAACACAGACACCCACAGACCAGCAACCTGTAACACAGACACCCACAGACCAGCAACCTGTAACACAGACACCCACAGACCAGCAACCTGTAACACAGACACCCACAGACCAGCAACCTGCAATACAGACACCCACAGAACCAGAACCTGTAAACAGACACCCACAGACCAGCAAACCTGTAACACGACACCCACAGACCAGAACCATGTAACACAGACACCCACAGACCAGCAACCCCGCAATACGCACCACAAAACCCAGCAAACCATCAGAGACACCACAGATCATGGGAAACCGGTTATCAGAGACAGCGAGTCCCTGGCAAAGCACCACCTTCAAACACAGACATCCTCAACGACAGCAATGCATCCCTGCAACATAAGCAACAGCACAACATTACCACGCCTTACTGGTTTTAAGGCAGTACCACAAATATGGCTGGTAAAATCCCCAGGATATTCTGATGGGAGTACTGCTACTCCAGGGCATAATGGTTCACCACTCTTCAGACTATCATCAGATTGCATCTCTGCAACTTGCAGCAGGGATGCAGGTCCTCTGTAAAGAAGAAACAGCATTCAACATTACTCACGCCTTACGTGTCTTTACGGAAGTACCCCAAATATGGCAAATCAGGTACTGTCCTTCACCCTTACCCCCCCAGACTCAAGTTCTGAGGTTGGGAAGTTACTTTGCTCACACTCCAACAGCATGTCAAATCGCAAAGGTCACTAGCCTCCACTCACTCCGATCTACCACGCTTGCGCATTCCTGCTACTGGATGATCATTCCTTTACTCATCAACCCATCACTTTGAAATAAAAAAAAAAACTATTAGAAGACTCTCATAACAGACTAAACCTTCATCTGGACAAAGTTTTGCCCACAGGTGAAAGATTTCGCCCAACTGTCAGGATATTTGCTGCTAAAAAAAAAAAACCAGTACTTTTGTACTGTGTTATATGTTACCTCCTTTACCCTTCTCCATCCATCCTTATATGGGACGACCCTTACATCTCTTTCCATCAAGCTAGGATTCAGACGACCTCTGGCTCCATCTATTTTGTTCCATTTATCTTGTTCCAAAAATCTTGTTCCACCTATCTTGTTCCACCTGTCTTGTTCCACCTATCTTGTTTCATCTATCTTGTTCCATCTATCTTGTTCCATCTATCTTGTTCCATCTATCTCTGTTCCACTATCTTGCTTTCCATCTGCCATCTCATTCTCCATCACTAGTCTTGTTCCATCTATCTTTTCCACCTATCTCATGTTTCCATCCATACTCCCTGTTCCCACCTATATTGTCCATCCATCTTGTTCCACTTGTTCCATCTACCTTTTTTCCATCGTTGTGCACTCTCCATTACCTTCACTAACCAACCCACTCCAGCTTTCAACCCACCATAGTGAACCTCAGCCCACTTCAGCTTTCAACCCACCATAGTGAACCTCAGCCCACTCTAGCTTTCAACCTACCATAGTGAACCTCAGCCCACTCCAGCTTTCAACCCACCATAGTGAACCTCAGCCCACTTCAGCTTTCAACCCACCATAGTGAACCTCAGCCCACTTCAGCTTTCAACCCACCATAGTGAATCTCAGCCCACTCCAGCTTTCAACCCACAATAGCTAACCTCAGCCCACTCCAGCTTTCAACCCACCATAGTAAATCCTAACCCACCCCAGCTTTCAACCCACCATAGTGAACCTCAGCCCACTCTAGCTTTCAACCTACCATAGTGAACCTCAGCCCACTCCAGCTTTCAACCCAACATAGTGAACCTCAGCCCACCCCATAGCTCTCAACCCACATATGAACTCACCCACCCAGCTTTAACACCAGTAGTGAAACTCAGCCCACCCAGCTTCAACCATAGTGAGAACAAACGAGAGACGCAGAACCATAAGAAATGACAGATCCTGGTAAAGTCAAGACTGGAGAGAATTAGACAAACCCCTTTGAACACCAGGAAGAGGAAGAAAGGAAGATGAGAAGAGAGAGAGAGAGAGAGAGAAAGAGAGAAGAGAGAGGAGAGGAAGAGGAGAGAGAGAGGGAGAGAGAGAGAGAGAGAAGAGAGAGAGAGGGAGAGGGGGGAAGAGTGGGGTGTTGCACCATATCAATAGTGACTCTTCATAAGTGAACATGTAAGTGCGTCGACAGTGCGTGTGTAAGTGCGTCTACTTGACGTGTGTCCCTCTCTCTCTCTATCTATCTCTCTCTCACCTACTTGAAGAGTGACGAATGGTTCTCGTGTCTCAGTTCTGATGATGAGGTTATGAAATATGTGTGTGTGTGTGTGTGTGTGTGTGTGTGTGTGTGTGTGTGTGTGTGTGTGTGTGTGTGTGTGTGTTCTGTGTGTAGCTCGTGTGTGCATAGTGTTCGATCATGTGTGTGTGTGTGTGTGCGATGTGCTCATGTCACCAGCTGTGTCGTGTTGGTGTTGCATGTGTCGTGATTGCGTGTGATGTCGCGCGTGTTGCAGTGTTGCGGTGTGTGTGTGTGTGTGTCGTGTGTGAG
>NC_069422.1:42572263-42632263 GCF_026875155.1 Cherax quadricarinatus
AACAAACATTAAGTCTGTCTTCGTATGTTCGTATATCCCATTTTCCCCTCTCTCTCTCACCACTGCCGCTATTACTGCCTGGGAGCGGCGCCCCCTCGTTAGTCAAGCAACGCGAGAGATGATTAGTCCACTTGTAACGAGACTTTTACGACCTCTCTCAATTAGTAGGTCATTAGCGAGTCTGCATCAGTGTCGGAACGCCACGGAGAGACGCTGGTTCCCATGACATTTGATGAATCTTATTCATTATTTTTGCTGCATGCTTGAGGGCACTAAAAGAAGACAAGATTCAGAGTTCTCCAATCTATTTTACATGGTAACAACTGTCATTCTGTAATCTTATTACTCTTGTCATGTTCCCCACATAATAATTAAGATTGTTCGCAGTACGTTTTTTCTCATTGTCTGGAGGAACGCCCGAGATCAAATGTGATTTGGTTTCGACTCACGGAATCGTGAAACAAACCCCTTGCCATGAGTTCAAATCCCACCCGTCCAACGGCATGGGTGGTGTTGGTGTTGGTGGTGGTGATGGTGGTGGTGGTGTTGGTGGTGGTGGTGGTGGTGGTGGTGGTGCTAGTAGTAATGATAATAGTAGTAGTACTAGAAACAGAAGCAGCATTATTAGTGGTAACAGTAATATTATTATACGTAGCAGTAGTAGTAGTAGTAGTAGTAGTAGTAGTAGTAGTAATAGCAGTAGTAGTAGTAGTAGTAGTAGTAGTAATAGCAGTAGTAGCAGTAGTAGTAGTAGTAGTAGTAGTAGTAGTAGTAGTAATAGCAGCAGTAGTAGTAGTAGTAGTAACAGTAGTAGTAGTAGTAGCAGTAGTAGTAGTAGTAGCAGTAGTAGCAGTAGTAGTAGTAGCAGTAGTAGTAGTAGTAGCAGCAGTAGTAGTAGTACCAGCAGTAGTAGTAGTACCAGCAGTAGCAGGAGCAGTAGTAGCAGCAGCAGTAGTAGTAGTAGTAATAGTAGTAGTAGTAGTAGTAGTATTAGTAGTAGTAATCACCCCAGGGTCTTCACCTGACGGATATCACCCTGGAGAACAGTCTCAATAATAGCGTCAAGAGCAGCCGAGGAATATCCTTTAAAAGACTCCTGTGTAGGACTTCCAGCCCTAAAATATATCCAGAGAGAAATTTCGCCCTCGAAAAAAAATAGCACTTGACACGAGACGAAAAAAACCTTCGAAGAGAAAAAAATCTCAGTAGAACTTTTTTTTTCCTAAAGTTAAGGAGACTTTAACGTTTTTTTTATGGAGCTGAGAGAAGGGAAGTTGCGTTTAATTTTACTGATGACGCACTGAAGTTCACTGTAAAGACGGTGTAGCCATAGTGACAGTCACTGTAAAGACGGTGTAGCCATAGTGACAGTCACTGTAAAGACGGTGTAGCCATAGTGACAGTCACTGTAAAGACGGTGTAGCCATAGTGACAGTCACTGTAAAGACGGTGTAGCCATAGTGACAGTCACTGTAAAGACGGTGTAGCCATAGTGAAAGTCACTGTAAAGACGGTGTAGCCATAGTGAAAGTCACTGTAAAGACGGTGTAGCCATAGTGAAAGTCACTGTAAAGACGGTGTAGCCATAGCGACAGTCACTGTAAAGACGGTGTAGCCATAGTGACAGTCACTGTAAAGACGGTGTAGCCATAGCGACAGTCACTGTAAAGACGGTTGTAGCCATAGTGACAGTCACTGTAAAGACGGTGTAGCCATAGTGACAGTCACTGTAAAGACGGTGTAGCCATAGTGACAGTCACTGTAAAGACGGTGTAGCCATAGTGAAAGTCACTGTAAAGACGTTGTAGCCATAGTGACAGTCACTGTAAAGACGGTGTAGCCATAGTGAAAGTCACTGTAAAGACGGTGTAGCCATAGTGACAGTCACTGTAAAGACGGTGTAGCCATAGCGACAGTCACTGTAAAGACGGTGTAGCCATAGTGACAGTCACTGTAAAGACGGTGTAGCCATAGTGACAGTCACTGTAAAGACGGTGTAGCCATAGTGAAAGTCACTGTAAAGACGGTGTAGCCATAGTGACAGTCACTGTAAAGACGGTGTAGCCATAGTGACAGTCACTGTAAAGACGGTGTAGCCATAGTGACAGTCACTGTAAAAGACGGTGTAGCCATAGTGACAGTCACTGTAAAGACGGTGTAGCCATAGTGACAGTCACTGTAAAGACGGTGTAGCCATAGTGAAAGTCACTGTAAAGACGGTGTAGCCACAGTGACAGTCACTGTAAAGATGGTGTAGCCATAGTGACAGTCACTGTAAAGACGGTGTAGCCATAGTGACAGTCACTGTAAAGACGGTGTAGCCATAGTGAAAGTCACTGTAAAGACGGTGTAGCCATAGTGACAGTCACTGTAAAGACGGTGTAGCCATAGTGAAAGTCACTGTAGTCACACTGTAGCGGGGTTAATTATATATATATATATATATTATATATATATATATATATATATATTATATATATATATATATATATATATATATATATTATCACACTGGCCGATTCCCACCAAGGCAGGGTAGCCCGAAAAAGAAAAACTTTCACCATCATTCACTCCATCACTGTCTTGCCAGAAGGGTGCTTTACACTACAGTTTTGAAACTGCAACATTAACACCCCTCCTTCAGAGTGCAGGCACTGTACTTCCTGTCTACCAGGTTGGTAGACAGCAACCACCCAGGGAAGTACTACCGTCCTGCCAGATGACTGTGAAACCGAAACCTGTAACTGTTTTGCATGATGATAGGATTGCTGGTTTCTTTTTCTGTCTCATGAACACGCTAGATAACAGGGATATCTTGCTACTCCTACTTACACTTTGGTCAAACTTCACAGACACGCACATGCATATATATATATATATATATATACATACATCTAGGTTTTTCTCCTTTTTCTAAATAGCTCTTGTTCCTCTTTATTTCTTCTATTGTCCATGGGGAAGTGGAAAAGAATCTTTCCTCCGTAAGCCATGCGTGTCGTATGAGGCGACTAAAATGCCGGGAGCAATGGGCTAGTAACCCCTTCTCCTGTAGACATTTACTAAAAAAGAGAAGAAGAAAAACTTTATAAAACTGGTGCTTGAATGTGCGTGGATGTAGTGCGGATGACAAGAAACAGATGATTGCTGATGTTATGAATAAAAAGAAGTTGGATGTCCTGGCCCTAAGCGAAACAAAGCTGAAGGGGGTAGGGGAGTTTCGGTGGGGGGAAATAAATGGGATTAAATCTGGAGTATCTGAGAGAGTTAGAGCAAAGGAAGGGGTAGCAGTAATGTTGAAGGATCAGTTATGGAAGGAGAAAAGAGAATATGAATGTGTAAATTCAAGAATTATGTGGATTAAAGTAAAGTTGGATGCGAAAGTGGGTCATAATAAGCGTGTATGCCACCTGGAGAAGAGAGGAATGCAGAGGAAAGAGAGAGATTTTGGGAGATGTTAAGTGAATGTAATAGGAGCCTTTGAACCAAGTGAGAGAGTAATTGTGGTAGGGGACCTGAATGCTAAAGTAGGAGAAACTTTAGAGAGGGTGTGGTAGGTAAGTTTGGGGTGCCGGTTTAAATGATAATGGGAGCCCTTTGATTGAACTTTGTATAGAAAGGGGTTTAGTTATAGGTAATACATATTTTAAGAAAAAGAGGATAGATAAGTATACAAGATATGATGTAGGGCGAAATGACAGTAGTTTGTTGGATTATGTATTGGTAGATAAAAGACTGTTGAGTAGACTTCAGGATGTACATGTTTATAGAGGGGCCACAGATATATCAGATCACTTTCTAGTTGTAGCTACACTGAGAGTAAAAGGTAGATGGGATACAAGGAGAATAGAAGCATCAGGAAAGAGAGAGATGAAGGTTTATAAACTAAAAGAGGAGGCAGTTAGGGTAAGATATAAACAGCTATTGTAGGACAGATGGGCTAATGAGAGCATAGGCAATGGGGTCGAAGAGGTATGGGGTAGGTTTAAAAATGTAGTGTTAGAGTGTTCAGCAGAAGTTTGTGGTTACAGGAAAGTGGGTGCGGGAGGGAAGAGGAGCGATTGGTGGAATGATAATGTAAAGAGAGTAGTAAGGGAGAAAAAAGTTAGCATATGAGAAGTTTTTACAAAGTAGAAGTGATGCAAGGAGGGAAGAGTATATGGAGAAAAAGAGAGAGGTTAAGAGAGTGGTGAAGCAATGTAAAAAGTGAGCAAATGAGAGAGTGGGTGAGATGTTATCAACAAATTTTGTTGAAAATAAGAAAAAGTTTTGGAGCGAGATTAACAAGTTAAGGAAGCCTAGAGAACAAATGGATTTGTCAGTTAAAAATAGGAGAGGAGAGTTATTAAATGGAGAGTTAGAGGTATTGGGAAGATGGAGGGAATATTTGAGGAATTGTTAAATGTTGATGAATATAGGGAAGGTGTGGGTTTCGTGTATAGGGCAAGAGGAACAACATCTTCTAGGATGAGGAAGAGCCAGTTGTGAGTGTGGGGGAAGTTCGTGAGGGAGTAGGTAAAATGAAAGGGGGTAAGGCAGCCGGGATTGATGGGATAAAGATAGAAATGTTAAAATCAGGTGGGGATATAGTTTTGGAGTGGTTGGTGCAATTATTTAATAAATGTATGGAAGAGGGTAAGGTACCTAGGGATTGGCAGAGAGCATGCATAGTTCCTTTGTATAAAGGCAAAGGGGACAAAAGAGAGTGCAAAAATTATAGGGGGATAAGTCTGTTGAGTATACCTGGTAAAGTGTATGGTAGAGTTATTATTGAAAGAATTAAGAGTAAGACGGAGAATAGGATAGCAGATGAACAAGGAGGCTTTAGGAAAGGTAAGGGGTATGTGGACCAGGTGTTTACAGTGAAACATTTAAGTGAACAGTATTTAAATAAGGCTAAAGAGGTCTTTGTGGCATTTATGGATTTGGAAAAGGCGATGACAGGGTGGATAGGGGGCAATGTGGCAGATGTTGCAGGTGTATGGTGTAGGAGGTAGGTTACTGAAAGCAGTGAAGAGTGTTTACGAGGATAGTGAGGCTCAAGTTAGAATATGTAGGAAAGAGGGAAATTATTTCCCAGTAAAAGTGGGCCTTAGACAAGGATGTGTGATGTCACCGTGGTTGTTTAATATATTTATAGATGGGGTTGTAAGAGAAGTAAATGCGAGGGTCTTGACAAGAGGCGTGGAGTTAAAAGATAAGAATCACACATAAAGTGGAGTTGTCACAGTTGCTCTTTGCTGATGACACTGTGCTCTTGGAGATTCTGAAGAGAAGTTGCAGAGATTGGTGGATGAATTTGGTAGGGTGTGCAAAAGAAGAAAATTAAAAGTGAATACAGGAAAGAATAAGGTTATGAGGATAACAAAAATATTAGGTGATAAAAGATTGGATATCAGTTTTGGAGGGAGAGAGTATGGAGGAGGTGAATGTATTCAGATATTTGGGAGTGGACGTGTCAGCGGATGGGTCTAGAAAGATGAGGTGAATCATAGAATTGATGAGGGGAAAAGGGTGAGTGGTACACTTAGGAGTCTGTGGAGACAAAGAACTTTGTCCTTGGGGCAAAGAGGGGAATGTATGAGAGTAGTTTTACCAACGCTCTTATATGGGTGTGAAGCATGGGTGATGAATGTTGCAGCGAAGGAGAAGGATGGAGGCAGTGGAGATGTCATGTCTGAGGGCAATGTGTGGTGTGAATATAATGCAGAGAATTCGTAGTTTGGAAGTTAGGAGGAGGTGCGGGATTACCAAAACTGTTGTCCAGAGGGCTGAGGAAGGGTTGTTGAGGTGGTTCGGACATGTAGAGAGAATGGAGCGAAACAGAGTGACTTCAAGAGTGTATCAGTCTGTAGTGGAAGGAAGGTGGGGTAGGGGTCGGCCTAGGAAAGGTAGGAGGGAGGGGTTAAAGGAGGTTTTGTGTACGAGGGGCTTGGACTTCCAGCAGGCATGCGTGAGCGTGTTTGATAGAAGTGAATGGAGACAAATGGTTTTTAATACTTGACGTGCTGTTGGAGTGTGAAACAAAGTAACATTTATGAAGGGGTTCAGGGAAACCGGTAGGCCGGACTTGAGTCCTGGAGATGGGAAGTGCCTGCACTCTGAAGGAGGGGTGTTAATGTTGCAGTTTAAAAACTGTAGTGTAAAGCACCCTTCTGGCAAGACAGTGATGGAGTGAATGATGGGGAAAGTTTTTCTTTTTCGGGCCACCCTGCCTTGGTGGAATCGGCCAGTGTGATAATAATAATAATAATAATAATATATATATATATATATATATATAATATATATATATATATATATATATATATAAATATATATATTATATATAGGTATATATATATAATTTTTTTTTTCAACAAGTTGGCCGTCTCCACCGAGGCAGGGTGACCCAAAAAGAAAGAAAATCCCCAAAAAGAAAATGCTTCATCATTCAAAACTTTCACCACACTCACACATAATCACTGTTTTTGCAGAGGTGCTCAGAATACAACAGTTTAGAAGCATATACGTATAAAGATACACAACATATCCCTCCAAACTGCCAATATCCCAAACCCCTCCTTTAAAGTGCAGGCATTGTACTTCCCATTTCCAGGACTCAAGTCCGACTATATGAAAATAACCAGTTTCCCTGAATCCCTTCACTAAATATTACCCTGCTCACACTCCAACAGATCGTCAGGTCCCAAGTACCATTCGTCTCCATTCACTCCTATCTAACACGCTCACGCACGCTTGCTGGAAGTCCAAGCCCCTTGCCCACAAAACCTCCTTTACCCCCTCTCTCCAACCCTTTCGAGGACGACCCCTACCTCGCCTTCCTTCCCCTATATATTTATATGCTTTCCATGTCATTCTACTTTCATCCATTCTCTCTAAATGACCAAACCACCTCAACAACCCCTCTTGTGCCCTCTGACTAATACTTTTATTAACTCCACACATTTTCCTAATTTCCACACTCCGAATTTTCTGCATAATATTTACACCAGACATTGCCCTTAAACAGGACATCTCCACTGCCTCCAACCGTCTCCTCGCTGCTGCATTTACCACCCAAGCTTCACATCCATATGAGGGTGTTGGTACTACTATACTTTCATACATTCCCTTCTTTGCCTCCATAGATAACGTTTTTTGACTCCACATATACCTCAATGCACCACTCACCTTTTTTCCCTCATCAATTTCTATGATTAACCTCATCCTTCATAAATCCAATCCGCCGACACGTCAACTCCCAAGTATCTGAAAACATTCACTTCTTCCATACTCCTCCTCCCCAATTTGATATTCAATTTTTCTTTATCTAAATCATTTGATACCCTCATCACCTTACTCTTTTCTATGTTCACTTTCAACTTTCTACCTTTACACACATTCCCAAACTCATCCACTAATCTTTGCAATTTTTCTTTAGAATCTCCCATAAGCACAGTATCATCAGCAAAAAGTAACTGTTAATTCCCATTTTGTATTTGATTCCCCATAATTTAATCCCACCCCTCTCCCCAACACCCTAGCATTTACTTCTTTTACAACTTCATCTATAAATATATTAAACAACCATGGTGACATTACACATCCCTGTCTAAGACCTACTTTTACCGGGAAGTAGTCTCCCTCTCTTCTACACACCCTAACCTGAGCCTCACTATCCTCATAAAAACTCTTTACAGCATTTAGTAACTTACCACCTATTCCATATACTTGCAACATCTGCCACATTGCTCCCCTATCCACTCAATCATATGCCTTTTCTAAATCCATAAATGCAATAAAAACTTCCCTACCTTTATCTACTGTTCATATATATGCTTCAATGTAAACACTTGATCTACACATCCCCTACCCACTCTGAAACCTCCTTGCTCATCCGCAATCCTACATTCTGTCCTACCTCTAATTCTTTCAATTATAACCCTACCATACACTTTTCTTGGTATACTCAATAAACTTATTCCTCTACAATTTTTACAATCTCTTTTATCCCCTTTCCCTTTATATAAAGGGACTATACGTGCTCTCCGCCAATCCCTAGGTACCTTCCCCTCTTTCATACATTTATTAAACAAAAGTACCAACCACTCCAACACTATATCCCCCCTGCTTTTAACATTTCTGTCATGATCCCATCAGTTCCAGCTGCTTTACCCCCTTTCATTCTATGTAATGCCTCACGTACCTCCCCCACGCTTACATTCTGCTCTTCTTCACTCCTAAAAGATGGTATACCTCCCTGACCAGTGCATGAAATTACCACCTCCCTTTCTTCCTCAACATTTAAATATAATAATATATATATATATATATATATATATATATATATATATATATATATATATATATATATATATATATATATATATAGTGAGGTGCTGGCCGGACCCCTTATATAGCTTCCTTTGATGCTTTACTTTCATAGTTCCTTGATAATGTGAGTAGTCACGAAAGCGCTTGGAATTTCTCTATTCTTTCAGAGTGGTTGTTTTGCATATTTTGAAATCACCTGTTTACTGTGATCTTATTGCATATGCATATGCATATATATATATATATATATATATATATATATATATATATATATATATATATTTATATATATATATATATACACACACACATATATATAGCATGGATCTAGTGAGTATAAGTAGGGAAGGAAAGTGGAGTTGTAGCAGGAGTAGTAACAATAGTAGTAGTAGTAGTAGTAGTAGTAATGGTAGTAGTCTTAGAGATAACATGGCTGCCATTATTCAGCATAAGAGTGTTGGACACATATAAGAGCTGCCTCAGTGCACTTGCAGCTCCGTGTGTCTGCTTCTGGGATAACAAGACGGGTATGGGGATCCTTCCACCTCATAAGATGGTTATTGATGCTCCTATGCTCCTCAGGCATCTGTAGGAGCGCGAGTGTTCGTTCACGCGTGTTTTCCGAGTCTTGGAACGTTTCTCCAACTTACACTGTTTCGCCTACCCCGCAGGAAATAATGTAAACACCCGCCTGATTAATATCCTGGTGGGATATAATAGTTTTGCTGAGGTTCTCGAGGGATTAATTATACAGCGACTTTGATGTTGTCTCAAGCAAGTGCTGAAGAAAGAATTTTCGTATCTTGACATACCGGAAGATTGAATTACTGGGAACCAGTCTCGCTGCGCCTTTAGAGATTTCCTAAGTTGCGATTCTTGTAATCTATAACGAAGAAATAAAAAAAAAACGCTCCATACAGCGTTTGATGCAAAGACATTTCATAATATTTTCACTTTTTGACAATTTGCTACAATTTTTAAGAATTTTCTATTTTTTTCCCACTGAAATTACTATAGTTTGGCTAAATATAGATTAAAAATGCCTAATAATTCTTCGTGTAGGAACTTTGGACTGTAGATACGGAAGAGCACTAGAAAATATAGCCATTACGAGGCCTCTTTTTGTTTTAGCGTCGTGGCAGGTGAAAAGTGAACAAGATAGTGTTTGTAAAGTAAAAGGACACAAGTGCAACTAATGTGACATTTATTGTGGCAACGTTTCGCTCTCCAGGAGCTTTATCAAGCCATTACAAACAATACATGGACACAGAGGGTATATAAAGGCTCAGAGTGAGGTGAATACTAGTGAGGTACCATTTCGATGTTCACTAGTGGTAGTAGTAGTAGTAGTAGTGGTAGTGACAAAAGTAATACAATATGGTAGAGCTTTTGTCACTACCACTACTACTACTACTACTACTACCACTAGTGAACATCGAAATGGTACCTCACTAGTATTCACCTCACTCTGAGCCTTTATATACCCTCTGTGTCCATGTATTGTTTGTAATGGCTTGATAAAGCTCCTGGAGAGCGAAACGTTGCCACAATAAATGTCACATTAGTTGCACTTGTGTCCTTTTACTTTACATATTGTCGGTAATTCTACCAACTTTATTACAAGATAGTGTTTGTTAGTAAGTTTTCTGTAGATTTTGAAGCTCAGTGTGTGTGTTCGTTCCATCGTGAGTGACGTTAGATGGTGTTCCATTAACTCGTCCCATCGTGAGTGACGTTAGATGGCGTTCCATTAACTCCTCCCATCGTGAGTGACGTGAGTTGGTGTTCCATTAACTCGTCCCATCGTGAGTGACGTGAGTTGGTGTTCCCTTAACTCGTCCCATCATGAGTGACGTTAGATGGTGTTCCATTAACTCGTCCCATCATGAGTGACGTTAGTTGGTGTTCCATTAACTCTTCCCATCATGAGTGACGTGAGTTGGTGTTCCATTAACTCGTCCCATCGTGAGTAACCACAATATTACTCTTCCATCCACAGGTAAACAGTAAACATTACCAACACTCTTCACAACAGACTTACAAATTAGGCACGAAAAATTATCCTTAATTTTTCGATACATAATCTGTAAATATTTATTCAGTGTCCCATAAAATTAACGCGTAATTAACCGGAGTGAGTCAGTTTGGGAGTAATATAGATCCTATGAATAGCGACCGCACATTAAACCAGATGATGTATGACGCTAATATTTGCAACATTACACAGGAAAGTTATCTTGGTGTTACGATGGCGGTGTGTGGTCGTAATATTAATGCGGCTGCATCTGACGTAATGCGAAGTCGCAATATAAACGTGTGATTTCGTAGTGAATATTCGTTGTTCACGGAAACGTCTCTTTACGAATTGAATAAAGAATAAGTGATTGATTATCTTACGAAATTCTCTCCCTAAGTTTTTGTGGAAGAGACGGAGGCAACAGAGGACGTGGATATATATATATATATATATATATATATATATATATATATATATATATATATATATATATATATATATAGAGAGATGTATATTTCAATGTACATATATACGCTTTTAAGTTATTAAAGTATTCTTGTAATTCTCGAAAAACGTACCATTGATTTTTTTTCTTTTTTAAATCCAATTACAAGAATTACCCCCCCCCCCAAAAAAAAATAAATCTAATAGATCCGTTTTAGGTCGGGCACCACTGAAACATTTTTGAAAAGAAAAAATAGAATAACCCACTAACGTCACGTTTAAACAAATGAGCATCAGAGGTTTAATTGATTAATAGACTTCAACTTTTTTTTTTTTGTAGAAGCAATCTTCTCCTGATAGTCACTCATTTCCCGGACCAAAGAGAAATGTATTGGCTCGTCAGCGATTAATCTTCCCCCCCCCCTTCCGAATAGAATTTCTCCAGCTTCCGATGCAGCGACGTACCGAGGGGAGGGAGAGGGGAGGAAGGGCGCTTGATGCAGCGGGGAGAAGGGGAAAAAACAAGAAGAAGAATTTCTGGGAATAGCATTACTGCAGTCAGATGATTACCATCTGATTTTCCCCTCCTTTGTCTAATTCTCTCTCTCTCTCTCTCTCTCTCTCTCTCTCTCTCTCTCTCTTTGGGGGATGATAAAAGACGTCCGGGAATTTCTGGTTTCAGAGATCCACTGCTGTTTTCCCCCGGAGTCAGACAGTCAGTGTTGTCTGTGCTTAAAGTGAGTCCTCCGAAATTCGTAAAAATGGTACGCATAAAAACAGTTTAAAATGTGAGATGACAGCTTAGATTTTAATAGTTGTTAGGGAAAAGAAAATGAAAATAATAATAATAATAATAATAATAATAATAATAATAATAATAATAATAATTAGAATAATAATAATAATAATAATAATAATATAATAATAATATGATTATTATTATTATTATTATTACTGTTGTGGTGACGAAGCACTAAGCCCGCAAGGGTTATACAGCTATTATGAACTTGGAAGGCATCAAACTTAATTCAAGCAAAGAGGCACTTCCAGTTCTCTGGATCAAGAGCCCTTGAGACAGCAAGGAGAGTTTGCTGAAGAGAATAAGAGGAGAAGGAGGAAAGGGGACGCTAGAATAAACAGAAATAGAGAATAGAACGGGAGAGGAGACACTCAAGCATCTCTTGTGAAGAGACCGGAGTTATCTGTTTAATCGGGTTAACCCACAGCCTTGTGTTCTCACAGGCTTAGCAGCATAAGCCGCTTCTGCCTGGCTTGGCGGCTTGCAGTTACTGCATCACTCCCAACTTAACTGATTGTATTAGAGGATAATACTCTCCTAACACCTAACTGCTTCTCTCCTAACACCTAACTGCTTCTCTCCTAACATATAACTGCTTCTCTCCTAACACCTAACTGCTTCTCTCCTAACATATAACTGCTTCTCTCCTAACACCTAACTGCTTCTCTCCTAACATATAACTGCTTCTCTCCTAACACCTAACTGCTTCTCTCCTAACACCTAACTGCTTCTCTCCTAACACCTAACTGCTTCTCTCCTAACATATAACTGCTTCTCTCCTAACACCTAACTGCTTCTCTCCTAACACCTAACTGCTTCTCTCCTAACATATAACTGCTTCTCTCCTAACACCTAACTGCTTCTCTCCTAACATATAACTGCTTCTCTCCTAACATATAACTGCTTCTCTCCTAACACCTAACTGCTTCTCTCCTAACATATAACTGCTTCTCTCCTAACACCTAACTGCTTCTCTCCTAACACCTAACTGCTTTTCTCCTAACACCTAACTGCTTCTCTCCTAACACCTAACTGCTTCTCTCCTAACATATAACTGCTTCTCTCCTAACACTTAACTGCTTCTCTCCTAACACCTAACTGCTTCTCTCCTAACACCTAACTGCTTCTCTCCTAACATATAACTGCTTCTCTCCTAACACCTAACTGCTTCTCTCCTAACACCTAACTGCTTCTCTCCTAACATATAACTGCTTCTCTCCTAACACTTAACTGCTTCTCTCCTAACACCTAACTGCTTCTCTCCTAACACTAACTGCTTCTCTCCTAACACTTAACTGCTTCTCTCCTAACACCTAACTGCTTCTCTCCTAACACCTAACTGCTTCTCTCCTAACATATAACTGCTTCTCTCCTAACACTTAACTGCTTCTCTCCTAACACCTAACTACTTCTCTCCTAACACCTAACTGCTTCTCTCCTAACACTTAACTGCTTCTCTCCTAACACCTAACTGCTTTCTCCTAACACCTAACTGCTTCTCTTCTAACACATAACTGCTTCTCTCCTAACACATAACTGCTTTCTCTCCTAACACTAACTGCTTCTCTCCTAACACCTAACTGCTTCTCTCCTAACGCCTAACTGCTTCTCTCCTAACACCTAACTGCTTCTCTCCTAACACACAACTGCTTCTCTCCTAACACATAACTGCTTCTCTCCTAACACCTAACTGCTCCTCTCCTAACACATAACTGTTTCTTTTCTAACACCTAACTGCTTCTCTCCTAACACATAACTGCTTCTCTCCTAACACCTAACTGCTTCTCTCCTAACACCTAACTGCTTCTCTCCTAACACCTAACTGCTTCTCTCCTAACACATAACTGCTTCTTTTCTAACACCTAACTGCTTCTCTCCTAACACACAACTGCTTCTCTCCTAACACCTAACTGCTTCTCTCTAACACCTAACTGCTTCTCTCTAACACCTAACTGCTTCTCTCTAACACCTAACTGCTTCTCTCCTAATACACAACTGCTTCTCTCCTAACACCTAACTGCTTCTCTCCTAACACATAACTGCTTCTCTCCTAACACCTAACTGCTTCTCTCCTAACACCTAACTGCTTCTCTCCTAACACCTAACTGCTTCTCTCCTAACACTAACTGCTTCTCTCTAACACCTAACTGCTTCTCTCCTAACACACAACTGCTTCTCTCCTAACACCTAACTGCTTCTCTCCTAACACCTAACTGCTTCTTTTCTAACACCTAACTGCTTCTCTCCTAACACCTAACTGCTTCTCTCCTAACACAAACTGCTTCTTTCTAACACCTAACTGCTTCTCTCCTAACACCTAACTGCTTCCTCCTAACCTACTGCTTCTTTCTAACACCTAACTGCTTCTCTCCTAACACCTAACTGCTTCTCTCCTAACACACTAACTGCTTCTCTCCCTAACACCTAACTGCTTTCTCTCCTAACACCTAACTGCTTCTTTTCTAACACCTAACTGCTTCTCTCCTAACACCTAACTGCTTCTCTCCTAACGCACAACTGCTTCTCTCCTAACACCTAACTGCTTCTCTCCTAACACCTAACTGCTTCTCTCCTAACACCTAACTGCTTCTCTCCTAACACTAAACTGCTTCTCTCCTAACACCTAACTGCTTCTCTCCTAACACTAACTGCTTCTCTCCTAACACCTAACTGCTTCTCTCCTAACACCTAACTGCTTCTCTCCTAACACATAACTGCTTCTCTCCTAACACCTAACTGCTTCTCTCCTAACACCTAACTGCTTCTCTCCTAACACCTAACTGCTTCTCTCCTAACACCATAACTGCTTCTCTCCTAACACATAACTGCTTCTCTCCTAACACCTAACTGCTTCTCTCCTAACACACAACTGCTTCTCTCCTAACACCTAACTGCTTCTCTCCTAACACATAACTGCTTCTCTCCTAACATCATAACTGCTTCTCTCCTAACACATAACTGCTTCTTTCTCTAACACATAACTGCTTCTCTCCTAACAACCTAACTGCTTCTCTCCTAACGCACAACTGCTTCTCTCCTAACACCTAACTGCTTCTCTCCTAACACCTAACTGCTTCTCTCCTAACACCTAACTGCTTCTCTCCTAACACCTAACTGCTTCTCTCCTAACACCTAACTGCTTCTCTCTAACACCTAACTGCTTCACCCTAACACCTAACTGCTTCTCCTAACAGCATAACTGCTTCTCTCCTAACCTAACTGCTTCTCTTCCTATACCTAACTGCTTCTTCCTACACTAACTGTTCTTTCTAACACTCAACTGCTTCTCTCCTAACACCAACTGCTTCTCTCCTAATCACAATAACGCTTTCTCTCCTAACACATAACTGTCTTCTTCCTAACACTAACAGCTTCCTCTCTAACCTAACTGTTCTCTCCAACATATAACTGCTTTCTTCTACATAAACTGCTTCTCTCCTAAACCTAACTGCTTCCTCCTAACACATAACTGCTTCTCTCCTAACATATAACTGCTTCTCTCCTAACACCTAACTGCTTCTCTCCTAACACATAACTGCTTCTCTCCTAACTTAACGCTTCTCTCCTACCTAACTGCTTCTTCCTAACACTAACTGCTTCTCTCCTAACATATAACTGCTTCTCTCCTAACATATAACTGCTTCTCTCCTAACACCTAACTGCTTCTCTCCTAACATATAACTGCTTCTCTCCTAACACCTAACTGCTTCTCTCCTAACACATAACTGCTTCTCTCCTAACACATAACTGCTTCTCTCCTAACACCAAATCTCACAGACGTCATGACAATAAGGTAGAGTTAGAACTTTGTGTGTGTGTGTGTGTGTGTGTGTGTGTGTGTGTGTGTGTGTGTTTGTCTCCTTCCCTTATTTCCTTCCTGCTTCCTGGAGATCACAAGTTATCAGGAATTTCCTCTCACTATTCTCTGTTATTCTTTCGTGTTATATAAAAAGATTTGTCTAATGTTATATCGTTGTTATTGTCTTGTGTTTCGTCAACATGTCTTCGAATTTTCCGTTCCTCCTTCTTCCTTCCTCCTTTCCTTCCTTCCTTCCTTCGTTCCTTCCTTCCTTCGTTCCTTACTTCGTTCGTTCCTTCCTTCCTTCCTTCGTTCCTTCCCTGCCTCTCTCTCTCTCTCTCTCACACACACACACACACACAACACACACACACACAAACACACACACACACACACACACACTCACACACACGCACACAAACAAACAAACAAACACACACACACACAGAGCAATGGTGGACACACTTGCTGAGGTGGCAAGAAGAGCTCATTCCAGCAGAGCAAAGTTGCTGGTTATGGGGGATTTCAACCACAGGGAGATCGACTGGGAAAACCTGGAGCCACATGGGGGTCCCGAAACATGGAGAGCCAGGATGTTGGACGTGGTGCTGGAAAACCTCATGCACCAACATGTTAAGGACACTATCAGAGTGAGAGGGGAGGATGAACCAGCAAGATTGGACCTTGTGTTCACCCTGGGCAGCTCATACATTGAGGACATCAAGTATGAGAGTCCCCTAGGAGCTAGCGACCACGTGGTTTTCGTGCTTTAAAATACATAGTAAAAGCTGCAAGTGGAGAGAATAACAGGATTAAAAGGGAAAAAGGGGGCCTGACTATAAAAGCGGGACAAACATGGGGTTGAAGAATTTCCCCTGCGGGAGGCCCAGGGGGAACAGAGAACTGGCGGGAAACCCAGAAAATTAAAAAATGTTTGGAATATGTAACAAAAATTTTGCAAGGAGGGCAGGGGAAAAAGTTTTTTCCCCAAAGGGGCCACGTAAAAAGGGGAAAAGCCCAGAACAGCCCCGGGTTTTAAACCCGACGGTGAAAGGAGCAAAAAAAAAGTGAATAGAGAATGGAAAAAGTACAGAAGGCGGGGAAAACACAGGAAAATAGGGAGATCAGTCGCAGGCCAAAAATGAGTATGAAAGGGGGGGGGTTTAAAAAGGCGGCCGGGGAAAAATATGAAAATTTGAATAGCCAGAAAAAAAAAAAAAAATTTGGGGGGGGGGGGGAAAAAACATCAGGGGGGAAGACAACAGTCAAAGACCAGGGATAAATTTTAAGGAAAAGGGGGGAAAATCAAAAAGAAATGTTCGGATTTTATGTGAGGACTGAACAGGGGGATTTAAGGAAGTTTTTAAGTAGGGGAACAGGAAGGGCGGGGGGAAAGGGACAGCCAGAAGGGGAAATTAATTTGGGGGAAAATTTTCCCAAAACAAGGGGTTTTGGATGCTAAAACAACTAAAGGAGGATTTAAAGGGAAGCTTTTTAAGTGACCTTGACACCTCAAAGGGCAGGGGGACCGGAATCCCCCCCAGGGGGTCCTTAGAAAAGGGAGCAGAGATGCTGTGGGTGCCCAAAACCAAAATCTTCAACACCCCCCCTTAAAATTGGGCAACTACCTGGGGGAAATGGAAGACGCTAATTAGTCCCATTTTAAAAAAAGGAAAACCCAAAAACAGGAAACTAAAATACAGACCGGCGCCCTCTGACATGTATTGGGGTTGAAAAGGGGTCTGGGAAAAATTTTTCAGGAGGAGAGGGTCAAAACACCTGGAAAGGAACAAGATTATAAATGAAAACCACCATGGGTTATGGAAGGCAAATCTTGTTTCACAAACCTCCGGGAATTTTATGACGGGGTTTAAACAAAGTAAACACGAGAGAAAGGGGGGGGTTAGATTGCTTTTTCCCTGGGATGCGGGAAAGGGCCCTTTTGGGGGACACAGTTCCCCAAAAAGAGATTAGTGAAAGAAGCGGAGGATCAGGCCATGTAAAAGGGAGGGCACTGAAATGGAAAAGGGGAAACCGACAGGGAGGCAGAAAACGAGCCCATGGTACGTAAAGGGAGGGATCCCCAGTGGGGGGCCTGTTCCCGAGGGGGGCCCCCACAGGGGTCATTCCCTAGGCCCAGTGCAATTTTTTGTTTAGTGTAAAACGACATGAGGAAACGGAATGGGAACTCTGAATTTGTCCCTGTTGCAGATGATGTGAATTTTATGAAAAAAATTTAAAATCGGACGGGAAATGAGGGGGCCCTGCAAAAGACCGGGGACAGGCTGGACTTTGGGGGTACCAAAACTGGTTTCTTGATTAAATTTCCACCCAAAAAGCAAAGTCATGAAGATTGGGGAGGGGCAAAGAAGACCGCGACAGAGTAAAAGGCTGGGTGGAAAAAGGGCTACAGACCTCACCCAGGGAGAAAAAACCTTGGGGTCCCATAACCCCAAAGCACTAAACCGGGAGGCACACATAAACCCAAAATTTAACTGCTGAAAGCGTCCCGGGCGCCTGGAAAACCTAAAAATAGCTTTTTCGTCCCTTAAAATAAGGAATCGTTCAAAAACCACTGTACACTGTTTTTTAATGTTGGGGCCCTAGGGAGTAGCGCCCCCCAGTCGGGAACCCACACCTGGTAAGCACTTTAAGAAGTTAAAAGGGAAAAAACAAAGGGTTTTAACAAGTTTGTCCCCGACTCAAGGAATGTCGTACGAGGAAAGGTTAAGGGAAAAAGGACTGAGACACCCCCCCCCCGGGGGGGACAAAAAAGGGTCAAGGGGGAGACATTAAAAAGACATACAAGATACCCGCGGGGGAAAAGACCCAAAGGGGGCAGGGTTTGGATGTTCCAGAGAAGGGGAAAAGGGACAAAAAAGGGCCCCAACTGGAAGTGAAGACGAGGGGCGAAATCCAGGGCCCTTTGGAAGTATTTTCCCTTTAGGTTTATAGGGTTGTCACCCAAATGGAATAGCCTAGCAAAATGAAGTAGTGGAGGCAGGAACCATACATAGTTTTAAAAAAGAGGTATGACAAAAGTCAGGAAGCAGAGAGAGAGAGAGGAAACCCAAAAAGCGGGTTTAGGGAAGAGGCGGGGCCAAGGGGCTGAGTCTCGACCCCCCGAACCACAATTAGGGGAGTACACAAAACCCCACTAAACCCAAAAACACCAACCCCCAATACAAACACAAAAAACACCCAAACAAACACACACAAACCCCCACACACACCCCAAAACACACCCAAAAAAACACAACAAACACACATACACACACAAACACACACACAAAACACCCCCCAAAAAAAAACAGGACCTTTTTTCTTGGGGTTCCCCCCATAAGTGAACGACATTTAAAGGAAGGGGTAGACTCAAAAGGGCCTTGGTTTGCAGATGAACGAAATTAATGGGGAAAATCAAAACGGACGAGGGCAGGGAGGGCTACAAAGAGGCCCGGGAAAAGGGTAAAAGCCTTTCCAGCAACTGGGTCCCTTGAATTTAATTAAAAACCCCGCCAAATGGGAAAATATGAAGATTGGGGAAAGGGGAAAGAAGACCGCAGACACCCAAATTTTTGTTTTAAAATGGCCCAAAAGGGCTTTAAAAACCCACTCAAAGGGAAAAATCTGGGGGGGAGTAAAACACCGACTTTTTCTCCTGAGGGCACAACAATCAGATAACTTGGGTGCAGCAACGGGGCCTGGCAAAATACGGGTAGGGGTTCCCCAAACCTCCGTAAGGATTTGTTTAAGACTCCGGGATACATCTACGTCAGGCCCATACTGGAGTATGCAGGGGACCGTTTGGAATCCACCCCCTAAATCAACACCCTCAAAAAAATTTGAGAAAGTGCAAAGGTTTGCAACAAGAAATAGCCCCCCCCGAAAACTACGGGGGTTTTCCTACGAAAAAAAGGTTGAGGGAAAAACGGCCCGAACGCACTGGGGGAAGGAGGGGGAGGGGAAAACCTGATAACGACATATAAAATACTGTGCGGAATAGACAAAAGGTTTGGGGCAAAAAACCCGGGGTGGTTTTCCCGGAAAGGGGAAAAGACACAAGAGGTCACATTTGGAAGTTTAAGACTCAGATGAAACAAAAGGGGATGTTTGGAATTTTTTCTTCCCGTCATAGATGAAGGGCCCTGGAAAAGCCCAGAAAATGATGTATGGAGGAGGGGAAACCTTCATAGTTTTTTAAACGGTAAAGATAGGGGCCCCCCCCCCTGGGGAGGGGAGAGAGGGGCCAGTAACAATCACGAAAAAGGCGGGGGCCCGGAGCTGTGACTCGAAACCCCGGAACCACAAATATGAGTTAAAAACACAAAACAAAACAAAACAAACACAAACACACACAAACAAAAAAACCCCCCACAAAACACAAACACAAACACACACACCAAAACACACACGTGGGCCAACCTCCATTTCAACTTTTCCAAAAATTTAAAATTTTCAACACAGTTCAAAATTTTGCAAGTAATTCATGTTAAGTTGTTTCTATACAACATCACGTAAAAATAATGCAAGGGAGAACTCTCTCTCTCCTCTCTCCCCTCTATCTGTTTTTTATCATCTATCTCTGTCTGTCTCTGTCTGTCTGTCTTCTTTTTTTTCTCTCTGGTACAATTTTAAAATTTAAAAATAATAATAATAATAATAAAAATAAAATAAATTTTTTTTTTTATAAGTAAGGGGTACAACTTATACAGACCCTAGCTGACCCTCAATTACAAACTACTAAACAAAAAGTCCCTCGTTATTCCCGGGGCAATTTTTCCCCCCCAAAATAGGTTTAAATTTTTCCCCCCGGATGGGGCCCCCCACCATCACTAACACCCCGGGACCTACTTACTGATAGGTGAACAGGGAAAAAGCAGGTATCTTAAGGAAACCCCGCTCCCAGTGTATCCACCCCTACCGGGGATCGGGAAAAACCCCGGACCCCTCAGTGTGTGAGGCCCTGTGCGTACCAACCTTACGGGATGAACATTGATCATCCCGAAAAATTTGGGAAAGCTTTTTTTCTGAAAGGGGGGCCTAGGGGGGTTTACGTCTTTTTATTGGGGGTAGGCCCCAAACGCACCCTTGTAATTTAACTTTAAAAAAATGTGATATAGCTATTATAATGTTTTTATAAAAAATTTTAAAGAATTAAAAAAAACAAAAATATTAAGTAAAATTTAAAGTAATATTATGTTAAAATTTCCCTTTTTTTTTGTCCCGTCAAATTTGTTCAAATTTTTATTTTTTCATTTTTTAAAAATGATCATTTTCCTGTGTTAAACAGTTTTTTAAAGATTTTAAAACGGTGTTCTGAATAATTTAGGGCCCCTTTTTTTGTGCGTGGCCCCAAGTGTAAAATTTTGGGACACACACACACACACACAACACTTTTCGCTTAAAACATGCGTGAAATTTTTTTGTATGGGGGTGTGTGTGGGGTTTTTGTGTGTGGTTTTGGTGTGTGTATTTTGTGTGTTGTGTGTGTGTGTGTGTGGTTTTGGGTTTGTGTGTGGGTTGTATTTTGTGTGTGTGTTGGAAAGTTTGTGTGTGTGTGTGTGTGTGTTAAAGTATGTGTTTTGTGTAAAGTGTGTGTTTTGTGTGTGTGTGTTGTTTTGTAAGTGTGTGTGTGTGTGTGTGTTGTGTGTGTGTGTGTGGTGTTTTGTGGTATTTTTATGTGTGTGTGTATGTATGGGTTTGGGGTATGTGTGTATTTTGTGTTGTGTTTTGTGTGTGTGAAAGGATGTGTGTGTTTGTGTGTGTGTATGTGTGTGTGTGTGTGTGTGTGTATGTGTGTGTGTGTGTGTGTGTGTGTATGTATGTGTGTGTGTGTGTGTGTGTATGTGTGTGTGTATTTGTGTGTATGTACTCACCTATTTGTACTCACCTATTTGTGGTTGCAGGGGTCGAGTCCTAGCTCCTGGCCCCGCCTCTTCACCGGTTGCTACTAGACCCTCTCTCTCCCCGCTCCATGAGCTTTAATCAAACCTCGTCTTAAAACTGTGTATGGTTCCTGCCTCCACTACGTCATTTTCTAGGCTATTCCACTGCCTTACAACTCTATGACTGAAGAAATACTGACTGAATTGTACCTACAATGTAGTCTCTTTCTCCAATCATGTCCATGCCTTCCATTTCCTCAAATCCCCATTGGTGTTTTATGAGCAGTGCAACCCCTCCTCCCCCTCTACTCCTTCTATCTTTCCTCAGGATCTGATATCCTGTTGGGAAGATTGTGTCTGTTATTATCTCAGCGAGTTTTGTTTCTGTGACTGCTATGATGTCTGGGGATTTTTCACTGATTCTTTCATTCCACTCCTCATGTTTATTCATTATTCCATCCGCATTTGTGTACCAAACCTTTAGTTTCTTTTCTATCATTGTGGTCATGCAAGTATAATTGGGGTTGGGGGAGGGAGCCTTGGTGGGGGCCTATATGGGGCTGTGGTGTAGGTGGGGTATGTGTTGATGGGGGTGGGGTCAGAATGCCCATAAGGGACAGCTGTTGGGGTGAGGTTTGTGATATGGGGGTTGGTGGCAGAGGGAACAGTGAGTGGGTTGGAGTATAGGTTGCTCAGTTGCGTTGGGAATGTCGCGGGTGGGGTCTTTTGGTGGGAGATTCTGTGGGGTGTGTTTGCCCTTCCTCCTGTGTCTGGGTCCTGCTCATTTTCATTGCTTCTCGTTCCTCCTTGCGTCTCTGTACCCTCTCTTTCAGTGTAGTCCTTTCTTCTTGTGTTCTGTCGCGGTCGAGGTATACTCTCTGGTACCCCTCTTTGTCTCTCAGTCTTGCTTTCTCTTGCAGAATCCTGATTCGAACTGATTCTTCCTTGAAAGTTACTCTGACAGGCCGTATCCTTCCACTCGCAAACCACCCAATTCTCTGAAAATTTGTCACCTGGGTCATATTGCCCTCCCCTATTGTTTTCATGATGCCTTCAATCATTTTTTTCTCCTCCTGTTTTATTTCTTCAAAGTTGGCCCCCTTGGCTTCTTGGAGCCCGTACACAAAAACTGACCTCGCCCTTTCCTCCTCCCACTGAGTCTCCATCTGCTTCCTCTGAGGCATTTTGTTTCCTTCCATTGACATGTTCTTGCCTTCAGTCCCTGTCATATCTGAAACATCTATTCTTAGTGGACTGTCTTTCCTGGCCAGCTGTCCCGTGCTACTGCAGTTGGCTGTTAGAACCTCTGCATATAACAAACCTTCATTTTCTTCGGACCTGTCGCTTGATCTTAGTGTGCTCGTCGTCTTTTCCCTGGCCCCACGTGGGTCTGATAGGGCCTTCCTGTACGGCATGTCTCCGTTGTTGCTTACCATCCCCTTGTCTGCGCCTGACTTTGAATTTCCTGATGTCACGTCTGAATTGTCATTTGTCTCTCTAATCTGTTTCAGGCTTTGCAGTTTCTCTTCTAAGCACTGTATCCTAGCTTCTGCTGCTAAGGCCTGTACTTCCCACTTCCTGCACTCTTCAGCTATCCGCTCCTCCATTTTCTTACCAAGCTCTACTATCTTCCTTCCCCACTCTTCCTCCCTTTTTTGGAGCTCTAACTCCCAGTCTTTCCTCCCTGGTTCTTCTACCAGATCTCTGGTTTTCCGTCCTCTAAGGCCACCCATATTTTTTTTTTTTTTTTTTTTTTTTTTTTTTTTTTTTTTTTTGTTTGTTAGGGAGGGAGAGAGAGATGTGTGTATGTGTGTGTGTGTGTGTGTGTGTGTGTGTGTGTGTGTGTGTGTGTGTGTGTGTGTGTGTGTGTGTGTACTCACCTATTTGTACTCACCTATTTGTGGTTGCAGGGGTCGAGTCCTAGCTCCTGGCCCCACCTCTTCACCGGTTGCTACTAGACCCTCTCTCTCCCCGCTCCATGAGCTTTATCAAACCTCGTCTTAAAACTGTGTATGGTTCCTGCCTCCACTACGTCATTTTCTAGGCTATTCCACTGCCTTACAACTCTATGACTGAAGAAATACTTCCTACTATCTCTCTGACTCATTTGTGTCTTCAACTTCCAATTGTGGCCTCTTGTTTCTGTGTCCCCTCCCTGGAACATCCTGTCCTTGTCCACCTTGTCTATTCCACGCAGTATTTTATATGTCGTTATCATGTCTCCCCTGACCCTCCTGTCCTCCAGTGTCGTCAGGGCCGATTTCCCTTAATCTTTCTTCATAGGACATTCCCTTAGCTCTGGAACTAACCTTGTTGCAAACCTTTGTACTTTCTCTAGTTTCTTGACGTGCTTTATCAAGTGCGGGTTCCAAACAGGTGCTGCATACTCCAGTATGGGCCTGACATACACGGTGTACAGTGTCTTGAATGATTCCTTACTAAGTGTCGGAATGCTGTTCTCAGGTTTGCCAGGCGCCCATATGCTGCAGCAGTTATCTGATTGATGTGTGCTTCCGGAGACATGCTCGGTGTTATACTCACCCCAAGATCTTTCTCCTTGAGTGAGGTTTGCAGTCTTTGGCCACCTAGCCTATACTCTGTCTGTGGTCTTCTGTGCCCTTCCCCTATCTTCATGACTTTGCATTTGGCAGGATTAAATTCGAGAAGCCATTTGCTGGACCAGGTGTCCAGTCTGTCCAGGTCTCTTTGAAGTCCTGCCTGGTCCTCATCAGATTTAATTCTCCTCATTAACTTCACATCATCTGCAAACAGGGACACTTCTGAGTCTAACCCTTCCGTCATGTCGTTCACATATACCAAAAATAGCACTGGTCCTACGACCGACCCCTGTGGGACCCCGCTCGTCACAGGTGCCCACTGTGATACATCATTACGTACCATGACTCGTTGTTGCCTCCCTGTCAGGTATTCTCTGATCCATTGCAGTGCCCTTCCTGTTATATGCGCCTGATGCTCTAGCTTCTGCACTAATCTCTTGTGAGGAACTGTGTCAAAGGCCTTCTTGCAGTCCAAGAAGATGCAATCAACCCACCCCTCTCTCTCTTGTCTTACTTCTGTTATTTTATCATAAAACTCCAGAAGGTTTGTGACACAGGATTTGCCTTCCGTGAATCCGTGCTGGTTGGCATTTATACTCCTGTTCCGTTCCAGGTGCTCCACCACTCTCCTCCTGATAATCTTCTCCATAATTTTGCATACTATACACGTCAATGACACAGGTCTATAGTTTTAGTGCCTCTTTTCTGTCTCCTTTTTTGAAAATGGGAACTACATTTGCTGTCTTCCATACCTCAGGTAGTTGCCCAGTTTCCAGGGATGTGTTGAAGATTGTGGTAAGTGGTACGCACAACATATCTGCTCCCTCTCTAAGGACCCATGGAGAGATGTTGTCCGGTCCCATTGCCTTTGAGGTATCGATGTCCCTTAGCAGTTTCTTCACCTCCTCCTCATCTGTATGTATGTCGTCCAACACTTGTTGGTGTATTCCTTGTTGGTGTCCCCATCTGGTCTGTCCCCCCAGAGTCCTTCCTGTCTCTACTGTAAATACTTCCTTAAATCTCGTGTTGAGCTCCTCACATACCTCTTGATCGTTTCTTGTGAGTTCCCCACCTTCTTTCCTCAGCCTTATCACCTGGTCCTTGACTGTTGTCTTCTTCCTAATGTGGCTATACAGCAGTTTCGGTCAGATTTGACTTTCGATGCTATGTCGTTTTCTTTACTGTCTCTGGGGCCTCCCTCCTTATCTGCGCATACTCGTTTCTGGCTCTTCTACTAATCTCCTTGTTTTCCTGGGTCCTATGCCTCCTGTACCTTTTCCATTCTCTGTTGCACTTAGCTTTTGCCTCCCTACACCTTCGGGTAAACCAAGGACTCGTCTTGGTCTTCTATTATTTCTGTTTCCCTTGGGAACAAACTTTCCTCTGCCTCCTTGCACTTTGTTGCCACATATTCCATCATCTCGTTTACTGATTTCCTACCATTTCTCTGTCCCACTGAACCTCCTGCAGGAAGTTTCTCATACCTGTGTAGTCCCCCCTTTTATAGTTTGGCCTGTCCCCTTCAGTTCCTGTTACCTTCTCCACTTGTAACTCTACTATATAGTCAAAACTCAGAACCACATGATCGCTAGCTCCAAGGGGCCTCTCGTAAGTGATGTCCTCGATGTCGAACTGCTCAGGGTGAACACAAGATCCAGTCTTGCTGGCTCATCCTCCCCTCTCTCTCTGGTTGTGTCCCTGACATGTTGATGCATGAGGTTTTCAAGTACCACATCCATCATCTTTGCTCTCCATGTTTCGGGACCCCCATGTGGCTCCAGGTTTTCCCAGTCGATCTCCCTGTGGTGAAATCGCCCATTACCAGTAACTTTGCTCTGCTCGAGTGAGCTCTTCTTGCCACCTCAGCCAGTGTGTCCACCATCACCCTGTTGTTTTCTTCGAAACTCCTCTCTTGGCCTCCTGCAGTTCTGTGGTGGGTTATACATCACTCCAATGACTACTTTATGTTCTCCGGACTGAATTGTACCTACAATGTAGTCTCTTTCTCCAATCATGTCCATGCCTTCCATTTCCTCAAATCCCCATTGGTGTTTTATGAGCAGTGCAACCCCTCCTCCCCCTCTACTCCTTCTTATCTTTCCTCAGGATCTGATATCCTGTTGGGAAGATTGTGTCTGTTATTATCTCAGCGAGTTTTGTTTCTGTGACTGCTATGATGTCTGGGGATTTTTCACTGATTTTTCACACACTGTGTGTGTGTGTGTGTGTGTGTGTATGTGTGTGTGTATTTGTGTGTATGTGTGTATGTGTGTGTGTGTATGTGTGTGTGGTGTGTGTGTATGTGTGTGTGTGTGTATGTGTGTATGTGTGTGTGTTGTGTGTGTGTGTGTATGTGTGTGTGTGTGTATGTGTGTGTGTGTATGTGTGTATGTGTGTGTGTGTGTGAGTGTGTGTGTATGTGTTGTGTGTGTGTGTGTGTGTATGTGTGTGTGTGTGTGTGTGTGTGTGTTGTGTGTGTGTGTGTGTGTATGTGTGTGTGTGTGTGTGTATGTGTGTGTGTGTGTATGTGTGTGTGTGTGTGTGGTGTGTGTGTGTGTGTGTGTGTGTGTGTGTGTTAAACAAAAGTAATATATATTTTCTTGGGGGGGGGGAATTTTGTTTTACCTGGGCCGCTGTTATATTTCATGATAATAAGATGTGTCACCCTCGATATATTGATAATCCGTCCGCTCCTTCTCCTCCTCTTCCTCCTCCTCCTCTTCCTCCTCCCTCCTCTTCCTCCTCCTCCTCTTCCTCCTCCTCCTCCTTATCCTGCTGCTGTGTCCCAGACATCGTCCATTCAATTTCACCTGTCTGGTAGGCATGTTTGTTTGTGCGTGCGTCTATATGTGTACTCACCTATTTGTGGTTGCAGGGGTCGAGCCGCAGCTCCTAGCCCCGTGTATATATGCGTGTGTATATGCGTGTGAGTGCTTCCATGTCTGTAAACAAAGACAGCTGAGAACATCACAGAACACAGACTGAAACCTGACAGGGTAAGATAGATTGTTTTTCTCAAACCAGAGCAAACTAAATAACGCAGTGATGGACGTCGTCTTAGTGCGCCTTCGTGAGGCAGAATAAAATAACATGCAAATATATTCTTACACCAAAAAAACAGACATACCTCTTCAAGAGAATAAATTTTATATAAAATATTATATATATATATATTATATATATAATATATATATATATATATGAATCCTGATCATAGGTCTCGATTCGATGTGTTTGAGGGGTCGAGACCCTGACTAAGGGTCACAGTGTTTAAAAATATCCATACAACAAACTCAGACCTTCATACGAACAAGTTTTGCTACAAAAATGTTTACTACTGACTCACTGAAGCCTCTTGTACAAGTAACATCGCGTTCAATAAAAGACCTGCTATTGTTACTGTTTTTGTTCTCCACCAGCCCCTTGGTTATTGTTGTTGTAGGTTCGCCGGTCTTCTCCCGGCCCGGGTGGCCTTGCTTACCCAGCTTGACAATGACATAGCCTTGCTTACCCAGCTTGACAATGACATAGCCTTGCTTACCCAGCTTAAAATACCTGCACCCCCTAGTCTATGCTTACCCAGCTTGACAATGACTAGCCTTTCTTACCCAGCTTGACAATGACATAGCCTTGCTTACCCAGCTTGACAATGACATAGCCTTGCTTACCCAGCTTGACAATGACATAGCCTTGCTTACCCAGCTTGACAATGACAGCCTTGCTTACCCAGCTTGACAATGACATAGCCTTGCTTACCCAGCTTGACAATGACATAGCCTTGCTTACCCAGCTTGACAATGACATAGCCTTGCTTACCCAGCTTGATACTGACATAGTCTTGCTTACCCAGCTCCTGAAAACCTTTTTAACAATAGCCTTGCTTACCCAGCTTGATACTGATTAGTCTTGCTTACCCAGCTTGACAATGACATAGCCTTGCTTATCCAGCTTGACAATGGCATAACCTTGCTTACCCAGCTTGACAATGACATAGTCTTGCTTACCCAGCTTGACAATGACAGCCTTGCTTACCCAGCTTGACAATGACATAGCCTTGCTTACCCAGCTTGATACTGACAGTCTTGCTTACCCACTTTGACGCTTAACCTGCTTGACACTGACATAGCCTTGCTTACCCAGTTTGGTACTGACATAGACTTGCTTACCCAGCTTGACAATGACATAGCCTTGCTTACCCAGCTTGACAATAACATAGCCTTGCTTACCCAGCTTGATACTGACATAGTCTTGCTTACCCACTTTGATGCTGTCATAGTCTTGCTTAACCTGCTTGACACTGACATAGCCTTGCTTGCCCAGTTTGACACTGACATAACCTTGCTTACCCAGCTTGACACTGACATAGCCTTGCTTACCCAGCTTAACAGTGACATAGCCTTGCTTACCCAGCTTGACACTGACATAACTTTGCTTACCCAGCTTAACAGTGACATAGCCTTGCTTACCCAGCCTGCAGCAAACCACCACTCACACTCATCAAGGCTTGTTGCAGCCTTCCTCAACCTTCCCAGGGGGAGAGACATTATCCATCACATAGCTTAACACAGCAAGCAAAAATAGCAGTCACGTCCAATATTGCTGGTTTAATTTCCTAACATCTCAACTGGACACATCCATGGAAAGGAGTAGCAGACACTGTATACTGAGAATAACACGGAAATATAACATTAGGAGACATTGCTTATTCCCAGTTTAACTGCTGAGATATTGTTATTTTTTTTCGTAGGAGAAAAATCCCTAATATATCTTTTATTTCTGTGAATTTAGGTTAATATGTATGTGTGTTATACATAAGTACAGAATAAAGAGAGTAAAAATTCCCAATACCGTAGCTGGAATAATTCAGCCAAAACTTACACTTAGGACAGGAGCCTCACGGGGTCATTTCGCCCCCTTCCAGCACCATCATCAGATCACATGTTTAAACATGTAAATATACATCCAAGTATACACGTATACACACACATGCACACAGAATTTCCTTTCACAATATACTTCCGTGTGAGCCAGCTATGTCAGTGTAACGCAAGCATCCCAAGAACGTGGAAGTGATGATAATCAGCACTGCTAAATGCAGTTGGTTGCCTTGCTAAGATAAGGTGAAAGGTCATTCCTGGATGGTTGGTAGGGGGTGCAAGAGGTCACGATGACCTCCTTCTGTTGATTGTTCGGTCACTTTATTCGAGTTATTTCCTCGTTAAGCGACGGAAAACTGCCAGGAATGTTCTTATGTGTGAGCAGCTTCGAGGCTGTTGTAGGCTGTTACCATATGAGAGAGAAAGAGAGAGAGTAAGAGAGTAAGAAGAGAGTAAGAGAGAGAAAGAGAAGAAGAGAGAGAGAAGAGAGAGAGTAAGAGAGTAAGAGAAGAGAGTAAGAGAGAGTAAGAGAAAGAGAGTAAGAGAGAGAGAGAGTAAGAGAGAGAGAGGTAAGAGAGAGAGAGTAAGAGAGAGAAGAGAAGATAAGAGAGAGAAAGTAAGAGAGAGAGATTAAGAGAGAGAGAAAGTAAGAGAGAGAGATTAAGAGAGAGAGAAAGTAAGAGAGAGAGAGAGAGAGAGAGAGAGAGAGAGAGAGAGAGAGAGAGAGAGAGAGAGAGAGAGAGAGTAAAAGAGAGAGAGTAACATGTTGAAACATTTTTGGATGACAGGATTCCAGAAAATTTTGCAAGAATTGCTGGCTACACCTCATGGATGAGAAGAGACAGGCAAGGGCAAGGAGGTGTTGCTGTGTGCTTCTCTAAAAGTGTTCATGCCCAGCACATTAATGTTGCCACCCGTACACATCTTGAAATGATGTTCTTCAAGCTCTGCATAAACACTAGTACCTCTGTACTAGCATGTGCAATGTACAGACCTCAGTGGCAACATGCAGACCCTATCAACTTCCTAATGGAAAATATTGACTCCCTTCTGCTACAACACAGCTGTCAACATATCATAATTGTTGGTGACCTCAACCAACACCTTATACAGAGGGACTTTGATGACCTTCTTGCAGTGTTTGACATGAGAAACTTTGTTGATTTCCCTACTCATATCTCTGGCTCCTCCCTTGACCCAGTAGTGAGTGATCTGGCAGAAGGCATAGTTACTTGTCAACCCTTCGGCTACGTTGGATCGTCTGACCACAAGGCTGTTTTTACGACACTTAAGATCCCAACAGAACGAGGTGAGGAGTCCACAAGCACAACCTGGCTATGGGAAAGAGGTAATTGGCCAGCCCTTTGCTCTAAGCTCGCCACCACCGATTGGAATGCTCTTCTGCAAGGGGATGTTGACAACCAAGTGAAAGCCTTCACTGGACACATCCTTAATCTACAACAAGAACACATTCCTCATCGGCAATATGTGACGAAGCCTACAGATCAGCCTTGGTTTGGCTTTCGTTGTAGAGAGGCTGCTACTGCTAAGTACAAAGCATGGCGAAGGTATAAGAGACATCCTACCACTTATAACAGGAACTTGCACAGGCAAGCCTGTAGGCATATGGGTGACGTTCAAAAGTGGGCCATTGTTAAATGGGAGGTGGACACTAAAAGAAAGCTAGCATCTGGTAGGGTAGGCTCCAAAACCTGGTGGTCCCTGGTCAAGGACAGACAAGGTTATCTGCCTGATGAACTTATTCCACCTCTAAATCGACAGGATGGAACCACCTCCACTAGTAGTCAAGAGAAGGCGGACCTCTTTGCTGAACACTTTGCTACCAAAATGCAAGTTCCTGATCCAGCAAGGGACCCTCCTTGGCTAGATGCAAGAGCTGTGTCAAAACTGTCAGTGGAGACAATAAGGCAGGAGGAGGTGCATTTCCTTCTTAAATTGCTTGACCAAGAAAAGGCTGTGGGCCCAGACAAGTTGAGCCCAAGATTGCTGAGATGTGCAGACCAGCTAGCAGCACCTCTAACTCGCATCTTTCAGCACTGCTTAGTACAGTGTAAATGGCCCTCTCTATGGAAAGAGGCAAATGTAGTCCCTGTTCACAAAAAGAAGAGCAGAGCAGAAATCAGCAACTACAGATCAGTGTCACTCCTGTCAATCACTGGTAAGATCCTTGAGACAATAATCTCAAGACAAATGACAGTTTTTTGACTACCACTCACTACTTTGTGATCGTCAATATGGCTTCAGGAATGGTTACTCTGCTGCTGATCTATTGTTAAACCTCTCCACTAAGTGGCACCAGTCACTGGATGAATCCAAAGTCAGCTGTGTGGTAGCACTGGACATTGCTGGTGCTTTCGACCGGGTGTGGCACCAGGGCCTCTTAGCAAAACTTCAAGCACTGGGAATTGCAGGCTCTATGTTATGTCTCCTCAGTGATTACCTTCATGGTAGATCTCTAAGTGTAGTTCTCAATGGAACGGAATCAGCAAGACATCCTATTGGGACAAGTGTTCCACAAGGAAGCGTACTGGGACCATTGTTATGGAATGTCTACTTCAATGACCTTCATCTCATCCCAGAATCACATGCATATGCAGACGACTGTACACTGACATTCACTTATCCAAGAGAAGAAATGCCAGCTGCTCTAAGCTACATCAATCACCAGCTGAGAGCTATATCAGCTTGGGGAAATAGATGGCAAGTAACATTTGCACCTGAGAAAACGCAAATGATGATCGTCTCTAGGCACCATGATGGTAATGCTGGTAAGAATGAATGGGAGGGTGTTGGCACCTGGAGAAGAAGTTGATATCCTTGGGGTGAAATTTGACTCCAAACTAACCATGAAGAACTAAGTTGTAAATCTTGCAAACAAAGCAGCCAGGAAGCTTACAGCACTTCGCCGTATCTCGCATCTGCTTGACAGTAGAGGTTGCAAGATTCTGTACGAGGCACAAGTACGCTCACATCTTGAGTATGCTCCACTTTCTTGGTTTGCCTGCCCCCCCTCTCATCTGCGACTGCTTGATAGAGTAGAGAACAGAGCAAGACGTCTCATCTCTCGCCTGGACCCATCCTGGATAGATCTGTCATTTCATCAGAGCCTTCAACATAGGAGGGATGTGGGTGGCCTTACTGTTATGTACAAGGCCAATATTGTCAAAGTACCACACTTGGATCCACTTCGAAGACAGCGTGAAACAAGCTTTTATGCCACAAGACGGGCAGAAAGCAGCAACTTCACTCTGGCTGTACCTTTCTCCAGAGCATCACTCCATCTGAGATCATATATACCCAGGATGACTCGTGTATGGAACACATTTGTACAGCATAATGACGTCAACGAGATAAAGTCAGTTGATCAAATGAAAATGCTGGCCCACAGATGGCTCCAACTTCATCCTGTTCCCTACTTGTATGTCTCATAACAATAAAAATGCTTTCAAATGAGCTGATGTAGGTAACAGCTCTTAGCTTGCCAATAAAGTTAGGAATCCTTAACCTGTAAATAGCTTGTCAATAAAGCTAGGAATCCTTAACCTTGTCAAACCCTGTGTAGAAAAAAAGAAAAAGAGTAAGAGCGAGAGAGAGAGTGTAAGAGAGAGTAAGAGAGAGTAAGAGAGAAAGAGAGAAAGTAAGAGAGAGAGTAAGTAAGAGAGAGAGAGAGAGTAAGAGAGAGAGTAAGAGAGAGAGTAAGTAAAAGAGAGAGTAAGAGAGTAAGAGAGAGTGAGAGAGAGATGTTGTATGTCATGATAGATGCCACAAGGTGGGTTGTTAATTACACAGTGACTACTTCTGATGTCTTTATTGTCTGTCTCCCTGGACTGTCTGTCTCCCTGGACTGTCTGTCTCCCTGGATTGTCTGTCTCCCAGGACTGTCTGTCTCCCAGGACTGTCTGTCTCCCAGGAATGTCTGTCTCCCAGGAATGTCTGTCTCCCAGGACTGTCTGTCTCCCTGGACTGTCTGTCTCCCTGGACTGTCTGTCTCCCTGGACTGTCTGACTTCCTAGACTGTATGTCTCCCTGGACTGTCTGTCTCCCTGGAATGTCTGTCTCCCTGGACTGTCTCCCTGGACTGTCTGTCTCCCTGGACTGTCTGTCTTCCTATACTGTCTCCCTGGACTGTCTCTCTAAACTGCCTGTCTCCCTGGACTATCTGTCTCCCTGGGCTGTCTGTCTCCCTGGACTGTCTGTCTCCCTGGACTGTCCATCTCCCTGGACTGTCTGTCTTCCTAGACTGTATGTCTCCCTGGACTCTCTCTAAACTGTCTGTCTCCCTAGACTGTCTGTCTCCCTGAACTGTCTGTCCCCGTGGACTCTCTGTCTTTCTGGACTGTCTGTCTCCCTGGACTGTCCATCTCCCTGGACTGTCTGTCTTCCTAGACTGTATGTCTCCCTGGACTGTCTCTCTAAACTGTCTGTCTCCCTGAACTGTCTGTCTCCCTAGACTGTCTGTCTCCCTGAACTGTCTGTCCCCGTGGACTCTCTGTCTTTCTGGACTGTCTGTCTCCCTGGACTGTCTCTGTGGACTGTCTGTCTCCCTGGACTGTCTCCCTTGACTGTCTGTCTCCCTGGACTATCTTTCTCCCTGACTGTATCTCGTCTACAAGCTACAGGACTGCGGTCACCTACCTTCTCCAATTACTCTTTCTTACTTACACCAGGAGACAGTTATGTAGCGAACTTCTCTCTGAATCACAGGACAGAGGATCGAGCCTACACTTCTTGACTTTTTCATATTTTGTTGATATCTACACACACACACATATATATATATATATATATACTTATATATATATATACTTATATATATATATATATAATACTTATATATAATATATATATATACTTATATATATATATATATTATATATATATATATATATTATATATATATATATACTTATATATATATACAAAATAACCACGGGGGAGTTGAATGAGAGTTCTAGGCTTTTCGTGTCACAATCAACACATCATCAGGAGCTTGCAATGTTGCAGAAAAGTGGAGGAAGTCGAAGCAAATACTATCAGAGGATGCATCCTCTGATAGTGTTTGTCCCGACTTCCTCCACTTTTCTGCAACATTGCAAGCTCCTGATGATGTGTTGATTGTGACACGAAAAGCCTAGAACTCTCATTCAACTCCCCCGTGGTTATTTTGTATATATATATATGTATTATATATATATATATATATATATATATATGTGTGTGTGTGTGTGTGTGTGTGTGTGTGTGTGTGTGTGTGTGTGTGTGTGTGTGTGGTGTGTGTGTGTGTGTGGTGTGGATAGATAGATATATGACAAAAAAGAAATATTTACCATCATTCATTCAACAGCTGTGTTACCAGATGTGTACAGACATCGTACTTCACACAACTTCTGAACTGCAACATCCTCCACCCCTCCCTCTGCCTGTGGGATCTCTGAGGTAGAAGACGGGGTAGGTAAGTTTCACTTCCATCCGCCGTAGCATTCCCTGGCTCCTCTTCACAGCCAGGAGCATCAGAAGATCAGCCACATCAGCACTGTTTCTCCATTGTTTTCTTCATCTCTAAGATTCCCACGCAGGGCTTTGTTAAGGCATGGGCTTTAGGGGCTGCAGCCCAGAGTCCTCCGCCAGCTGGTGGGCTTCCAGGGGCTGCAGCCCAGGGTCCTCCGCCAGCTGGTGGGCTTCTAGGGGCTGCAGCCCAGAGTCCTCTGCCAGCTGGAGGGCTTCTAGGGGCTGCAGCCCAGAGTCCTCCGTCAGCTGGTGGGCTTCCAGGGGCTGCAGCCCAGGGTCCTCACAGTACCCGGTGCCCAGGGGCCTCACAGTACCCGGTGCCCAGGGGCCTCACAGTACCCGGTGCCCAGGGGACTACAAAATCTTAATCCGGCTCTACTCCCAGGAAACTTGCACCACCCTGGCAGGGAGGAAGATGACCAGCAATACTCAACAGTTTAGTGAGCAAATTGCTCTGTCTTCAACGTCAACTGCCTGACTTGTCAGAGACTGGAGCACGATTAGCGGACGAAGGGTCGAGTCTTCATCAAACTGTCGACAGTTTTACTGGGTGTCCAGACTGCAGTCTAATCTAACTGTATAAATCCCCCCCCCCCGAGGGAGAGATTCCATTGATGCTGGTGAGGGGCTCTTGATCTAGGGAATTGGATCTATGCTCCGGTTCAATGAATTAAGTCTGAATACCTTCCATCCCCCCCTACAGGAGCTACATAATCCCTATAGGTTTAGCGCTCCCCATGATAGTAGTACTAGTGGTAGTAGTAGTAGTAGTAGCAATAATAATAATAATAATAATAATAATAATAATAATAATAATAACAACAACAATAATAATAATAAACTACAAAACAGACACATAAATCTAATTTAGATGTTTTACTCATTTCCCCGGAGAAAACGTTTGATCCAATTAAGGAGTTTTTCGTCTACTGCGGAAATGTCACAAACACATTTATCCCAGAAAACAAAAGAGCTGCGATAGTAAACAAAAGTTATCGTAGTCGATGACTTACTGAAAGATGATAACAATGACTATTATTTTTAAAGTGGGTGCAGGTAAGCCAGCGGAAGGTCTCGGTCAAATGACCGGAAGCTCCAGCGGCGGGTCATCATCTAAGACCCGCGTCAGGAGACACTTGTCATGTTTCCTGACGAACCTTACCTAACCTAACGCTAGTTTCTAGATAGAAATAGATAGCTCCTTTCGGTAGACAGCCTATAGACAGGCTCACACGTTGGTTTACGTGCGGCCAGCAGTAAAACCCTGGTTGATCAGACCCTGATCCACCACGAGGCCTGGTCTCAGACCGGGCCACGGGGGCGTCGACCCCAGAAACCCTCTCCAGGTAAAAAGTTCGTGATAAAAGACGTATTATATTACACTAAGAGCATAGTGGAGGCATCACAGGTCTACATAACATATAAATACCAGGTATGTAAATAAGCAAGAATAATTTACATAATTTAAAACAGGAGATTATATAGGAATTAACTCAATAAACCGAGAACCCGATACTGAGAAATAATGGTAATAAACGTGCTGGTAGAAAGATACACACGAGGAAAAGGGAAATAAGGTAACAGGGAGAATAGGTTAAACTAGAGAAGAGCGAGTAAATGGGAAGAAATAAGAGATGTGAAAATTAAATACAGAACTGAAGGATAGGTAGAGAAGGTGAGAGAGAGATAAACAACAGTGATGAAGGGGAGTATAGACAAAAATGAGAAGAAGAAAGAGAGGATAATCTACACAACACAAAAATTGTTAAAGGACTTGAGAATATAAAAGCATGCTAAAGGGGAATAAACAACACTCGCTAAAGCAAGGGAAAGGAGAGAAACGTCGGTAAAAGTCCAAGAAATGATGGAAAATTAAGAGAAGCAAGAACTACTAAAATTTTTTTTACTCGAAATACACAAATTATTGAAGATACGGAACGAACACACACACACACACACACACACACACACACACACACACACACACAGCAGGAACAACATGTCTTAATTATCCAAGATGTTCTACACGGGATGAGGGATGCTGTAATCTCACTGGTTCTTATCAAGTTTCCTGGAGACTGCTCGCCTGATGTCCGAATTAATGTTGAGATTTTTCTGCGGACTCGACTCATTATTCCCAGAGCAACAACAGGAGTATCAGAGAGCAACAACAGGAGTATCAGAGAGCAACAACAGGAGTATCAGAGAGCAACAACAGGAGTATCAGAGAGCAACAACAGGAGTATCAGAGAGCAACAACAGGAACATCAGAGGGCAACAACAGGAACATCAGAGGGCAACAACAGGAACATCAGAGGGCAACAGCAGGAGCACCAGAGAGCAACAACAGGAACATCAGAGGGCAACAACAGGAGCAGTGGTGGCACTGTACCTCCCACCTCCACTACTCCCTTAATAGTGGTGGCACTGTTCCTCCCACCTCCACTACTCCCTCAGCAGTGGTGGCACTGTACCTCCCACCTCTACTACTCCCTCAATAGTGGTGGCACTGTACCTCCCACCTCCACTACTCCCTCAATAGTGGTGGCACTGTACCTCCCACCTCCACTACTCCCTCAATAGTGGTGGCACTGTACCTCCCACCTCCACTACTCCCTCAATAGTGGTGGCACTGTTCCTCCCACCTCTACTACTCAGGTCCAGCTAACCGGTTGCCCTTAATCCATTTACACTCTAACAGCAAGTCAAATCTTAAAACTACGATTCTACACTTTTATCTAACACGCTCAAACAAGCCTGTTGGATGTCCAAGCCCCTCACACACACACAAAACGTCCTTTACGCCTCCACCTCCCGCCTTCCAATCTTTCCTAAGACGACCTCCACCCATCGTTCCCTCCATCTTAGATTTATACACCCTCCAATTCATCTCATTTCTCTACTCTAAATGTTCAAACCATCTCAACAACCCCTCCTCAGCCCTCTAAATTACTCTCCAGAGAACCCCACACCTAATCTACAAACTCCAAATTGTTAGTTTAATATTCACACCAAACACTGCACTGAAACGCGACATCTCCACTGCCTCCAGCCTTCTCCTGGCTGCTGCAACATACAGAACCCATGCTTCACACCCATGCAACAGTGCTGGCAACACTATATTCTGGTATGTTCCCCTGTACAACATACCATCTGTTTTTCCCTTTGTCAGTTCTATGGTTCACCTCATTTCTCAGCGCCATCTGTTGATTCGATGTATTGTTATTATTACTATTATTATTATGATTATTATTATTATTATTATTATTATTACGATGTATCTTGACTGAAGAAGTTCTATACTGGTGAGAAAATTACTTTGTAATTAATTAGTTCATGAATAATGGAAAAATACGTAATTTGATTTGTTTCAGAATATACGAGGTCTCGTTAAACTCATTCCAAGCTAATGAAAAAAATTCTGAATTATGCTAAACAAGAAAAAATCTGGGGGTGGGAGGTGGAAAAAATCTGTTTGATTAACTTTAGTTAGTTGCCTGACGTGGGAGGTGGGGCCAGGAGCTGAGAAACACAGGGTGGGGTAATCAGTCTGGGTAATACGGGGTGGGTGAATCAACCTGGTTAACACGGGGTGGGTGAATCAACCTGGTTAACACGGGGTGGGTGAATCAACCTGGTTAACACGGGGTGGGTGAATCAACCTGGTTAACACGGGGTGGGTGAATCAACCTGGTTAACACGGGGTGGGTGAATCAACCTGGTTAGCATGGGTGGGTGAATCAACCTGGTTAACACGGGGTGGGTGAATCAACCTGGTTTAACACGGGGTGGGTGAATCAACCTGGTTAACACGGGGTGGGTGAATCAACCTGGTTAACACGGGGTGGGTGAATCAACCTGGTTAACACGGGGTAGGTGAACCAACCTGAGTAACACGGGGTAGGTAAACCAACCTGAGTAACACGGGGTAGGTGAACCAACCTGAGTAACACGGGGTGGGATTCTGCCTGTCATGTTAACACACCAGAAAATCCGAAATTAACGACCTGTCCAAAAAACCTGGTCTACGAGGAAATACAATACTCTTAGTTACAGGACCAACGCCTCCCCAGTAAGCCTGGTCAGCGCACCTCCCCAGTAAGCCTGGTCAGCGCACCTCCCCAGTAAGCCTGGTCAGCGCACCTCCCTCTCTTACTCGGCACTGTGTGACCCCCTTGTGGGTTTAGCGCTTAGTCATGATTATAATGATGTTACTCGTCAATCCATTTCTTGGTGTCTTCATCCTCTGTTTTTATCTAAACAGCATATAGAGAGTTTTTACTTCGACTCTGACCTCTCTCTCTCTCTCTCTCTCTCTCTCTCTCTCTCTCTCTCTCTCTCTCTCTCTCTCTCATGTCATTATTGATACGTAGCAAATTATAGACATGACAAATTATAGACAGGTGACAAATGCATGAGTGGAGGGTGTGAGTTGGACCTGACTGGCTTGGCCCAGTGGGTGATTAGGACCTACCTAACATGGTCCAGTAGGCCTGCTGTAGTGCTCCTTCTATTCTATGTTCTTACGTGACAAATTATACATACATAACGATGCAAGTGCCTACAGTTAAGATCACATAACAACAGATAGCGCACAATAACACCGCGTAACACACAATAACACCGTGTAGCACACAATAACATCACATAACACAATAACACCATATAACACAATAACACCGCGTAGCACACAATAACATCACATAACACAATAACACCATATAACACACAATAACACCGCGTAGCACACAATAACATCACATAACACAATAACACCATATAACACAATAACACCGCGTAGCACACAATAACATCACATAACACAATAACACCATATAACACACAATAACACCGCGTAGCACACAATAACATCACATAACACAATAACACCGCGTAACACAATAACACCGCGTAGCACACAATAACATCACATAACACAATAACACCGCATAACACACAATAACACCGCGTAGCACACAATAACATCACATAACACAATAACACCATATAACACACAATAACACCGCGTAGCACACAATAACACCGCGTAGCACACAACACCGCGTAGCACACAATAACATCACATAACAAAATAACACCATATAACACACAATAACACCGCGTAGCACACAATAACACCACATAGGTATTTTTGGGTATTTGGTATTTGAGGCCCTCCACAGCTAACCTCCAGGATCACCTGGAGTTTACCTGGAGAGAGTTCCGGAGGTCAACGCCCCCGCTGCCCGGTCTGTGACCAGGCCTCCTGGTGGATCAGAGCCTGATCAACCAGGCTGTTACTGTTGGCTGCACGCAAACCAACGTACGAGCCACAGCCCGGCTGATCAGGAACCGACTTTAGGTGCTTGTCCAGTGCCAGCTTGAAGACTGCCAGGGGTCTGTTGGTAATCCCCCTTATGTATGCTGGGAGGCAGTTGAACAGTCTCGGGCCCCTGACACTTATTGTATGGTCTCTTAACGTGTTAGTGACACCCCTGCTTTTCATTGGGGGGATGTTGCATCGTCTGCCAAGTCTTTTGCTTTCGTAGTGAGTGATTTTCGTGTGCAAGTTCGGTACTAGTCCCTCTAGGATTTTCCAGGTGTATATAATCATGTATCTCTCCCGCCTGCATTCCAGGAATACAGGTTCAGGAACCTCAAGCGCTCCCAGTAATTGAGGTGTTTTATCTCCTTTATGCGCACCGTGAAGGTTCTCTGTACATTTCTAGGTCAGCAATTTCACCTGCCTTGAAAGGTGCTGTTAGTGTGCAGCAATATTCCAGCCTAGATAGAACAAGTGACCTGAAGAGTGTCATCATGGGCTTGGCCTCCCTAGTTTTGAAGGTTCGCATTATCCATCCTGTCATTTTTCTAGCAGATGCGATTGATACAATGTTATGGTCCTTGAAGGTGAGATCCTCCGACATGATCACTCCCAGGTCTTTGACGTTGGTGTTTCGCTCTATTTTGTGGCCAGAATTTGTTTTGTACTCTGATGACGATTTAATTTCCTCGTGTTTGCCATATCTGAGTAATTGAAATTTCTCATCGTTAAACTTCATATTGTTTTCTGCAGCCCACTGAAAGATTTGGTTGATGTCCGCCTGGAGCCTTGCAGTGTCTGCAATGGAAGACACTGTCATGCAGATTCGGGTGTCATCTGCAAAGGAAGACACGGTGCTGTGGCTGACATCCTTGTCTATGTCAGATATGAGGATGAGGAACAAGATGGGAGCGAGTACTGTGCCTTGTGGAACAGAGCTTTTCACCGTAGCTGCCTCGGACTTTACTCTGTTGACTACTACTCTGTGTGTTCTATTAGTGAGGAAATTATAGATCCATCGACCGACTTTTCCCGTTATTCCTTTAGCACGTATTTTGTGCGTTATTAAGCCATGGTCACACTTGTCGAAGGCTTTTGCAAAGTCTGTATATATTACATCTGCATTCTTTTTGTCTTCTAGTGCATCTAGGACCTTGTCGTAGTGATCCAATAGTTGAGACAGACAGGAGCGACCTGTTCTAAACCCATGTTGACCTGGGTTGTGTAATTTATGGGTTTCTAGATGGGTGGTGATCTTGCTTCTTAGGACCCTTTCAAAGATTTTTATGATATGGGATATTAGTGCTATCGGTCTGTAGTTCTTTGCTGTTGCTTTACTGCCCCCTTTGTGGAGTGGGGCTATGTCTGTTGTTTTTAGTAACTGTGGGACGACCCCCGTGTCCATGCTCCCTCTCCATAGGATGGTAAAAGCTCGTGATAGGGGCTTCTTGCAGTTTTTGATGAACACGGAGTTCCCTGAGTCTGGCCCTGGGGCAGAGTGCATGGGCATGTCATTTATCGCCTGTTCGAAGTCATTTGGCGTCAGGATAACATCAGATAGGCTTGTGTTAACCAAATTTTGTGGCTCTCTCATAAAAAAATTAATTTTGATCTTCGACTTTCAGTCTGGTTAGCGGATTGCTAAAAACTGAGTCATATTGGGACTTGAGTAGCTCACTCATTTCCTTGCTGTCATCTGTGTAGGACCCATCTTGTTTAAGTAGGGGCCCAATACTGGACGTTGTTCTCGACTTTGATTTGGCATAGGAGAAGAAATACTTTGGGTTTCTTTCGATTTCATTTATGGCTTTTAGTTCTTCCCGCGATTCCTGACACCTATAAGATTCCTTTAGCTTAAGTTCGATGCTTGCTATTTCTCTGACCAGTGTCTCCCTACGCCTTTCAGATATATTGACCTCTTTTAGCCGCTCTGTTATTCTTTTCCGTCGCCTGTAAAGGGAGCGCCTGTCTCTTTCTATTTTACATCTACTCCTCCTTTTTCTTAGAGGAATAAGCCTTGTGCATACATCGAGTGCCACCAAGTTAATCTGTTCAAGGCATAAGTTGTGGTCTGTGTTGCTTAGTATATCTTCCCACCTTATATCAATTAGGATTTGGTTTACTTGGTCCCACTTTATGTTTTTGTTATTGAAATTGAATTTGGTGAATGCTCCCTCGTGACTAATCTCATTATGTCGGTCTGGGGCTCCGCTCATACATGTCTGAACCTCAATTATGTTGTGATCTGAGTATATTGTTTTTGATATGGTGACATTTCGTATCAGATCATCATTGTTAGTGAAGATGAGGTCTAGTGTATTCTCCAGTCTAGTAGGCTCTATTATTTGCTGGTTTAAATTGAATTTTGTGCAGAGATTTAAAAGCTCGTGTGAGTGAGTTTTCATCAGAGCTGCCTCCTGGTGTTATTACTGCAACAATATTATTTGCTATATTCCTCCATTTTAGGTGCCTTAAGTTGAAATCCCCCAGGAGCAAGATGTTGGGTGCAGGAGCTGGAAGATTTTCCAGACAGTGGTCAATTTTTAACACCTGCTCCTGGAATTGCTGGGATGTTGCATCCAGAGGCTTGTAGACTACCACAATGACTAGGTTTTGGTTCTCGACCTTTACTGCTAAAACTTCCACTACATCATTTGAGGCATTCAGCAGTTCTGTGCACACAAGTGACTCTGCAATGTACAGGCCAACCCCATCCCCCCTTTTGCCTGTTCACTCTGTCGCATCTGTATAGGTTGTAACCTGGGATCCATATTTCGTTGTCCAAGTGATCCTTTATGTGGGTCTCAGTGAAAGCCGGAACATTGCCTTTGCCTCTGCAAGCAGTCCACGGATGAAAGGTATTTTGTTGTTTGTTGCTGGCTTTAGACCCTGTATATTTGCAAAGAAGAATGTCATCGGACTGGTGGTATTGTTGGTACTGGGGGGGGGGGATGGTTTCCGGCATTAGTATCTGTATCTGTTGGTTTGGAGTGGAGGCCATCGACTGTGGTTCCAATCCAGGAATGACTGGATTTGGTGTACGATTTCTGCCATTTCCTGCCATTTTTTTTTCTTCCTGGCACTAAAAAACCTCTCCCTCTTGAGTGGCTATGGCTACCCAGGTTTTCCCATGGCCTGGATGTTTTGTATCTTTTTGTCCCCTTTAGATGGTGTGCCTGGCAATTTAAGCTATAGCACAGTCTTTCCTGTACTGAAGAGGGACACATTTCAGGGTGAAAAAGCTTACAGGAAGGGAGTTTGCATTTTCCTGTTGTCATATGGGCACAGCATTTTCTAGGGTGGTCATAGTTGCACGTCCCATCTGTTTTTTCCAGATTTCCCATGCCTGCAGATACCAAGTGCATAGTATGTGCACAGGCTTGGTTTCCGTTTGCCTTGGGTTTCTGTGACTGTATTCCCTGTTGGTGCATGTTTGCCTTGGGTTTCTGTGACTGTATTCCCTGTTGGTGCATATTTACCTGTCTTATTCCTATCCTCCCTAGCACCAACAAAGGAGCTCACACCAGTTGTTTTTGGTAATATATCCTCACTATTGCTAGTGGAGTCCTCTTGTTTGCTATTTCCTGTGGTATTTCTAGTTTGCAATATTGGTTTTATCTTATCTCTGACTACACTTGATTCCCCACTATGGCTCCTGTCTCCAATGAGGTCATTTACATGCATTCCATCCTGCGTACAATTCCTGACTACCTGGACAAAATCTCCAGCTTCACCATTACTGTCTCCCAGGACAGCACCTCCAGCTTCACCATTACTGTCTCCCAGGCCAGCACCTCCAGCTTCACCATTACTGTCTCCCAGGCCAGCACCTCCAGCTTCACCATTACTGTCTCCCAGGACAGCACCTCCAGCTTCACCATTACTGTCTCCCAGGACAGCACTATCAGCCCCACATTTACTGACAACCAGGACAGCACTATCAGCCCCACATTTACTGACAACCAGGACATCACCTCCAGCCTTACAGTTTCTGTCTACATGACCAGCATCAAGGGCAGTACCATCCAGCCCAGACTTTTTATGTTCCCATCTGTTGTAGAAAGCTTCCAGGTTGTCTATGAAAGCAGCTTTGATGTTATCCTCTTTTAATACCAATGTGATATTAGTCCACAGATTTATCTCATTTAGACATACCCAAAAACACTTCCCTGTTTTAATACTTCTTGTAGCTAGTTCTTGGATATTTGCACAAGGGGCGTGACACCAATTTCCACAAAAATGACAATTTATCTATGTGGAAGCCCGTTTGTTTGATTGACTGCAGACTACACAGAGCTTCATAATGATTTGAATGGTTGATTTACTGTAATTCTACTAGCAACCTCTTGAATACTCTATTAATAACCTCCTTAAAGTGAAGCTCTAGCTATTTGTATTTCTATTTCTAACTGTACTTGTATGTTAGGACAGCTTACCGGAGTACGCTCCGGTTTTTTTTTATTTATTGTTTGTGTTTATAAGGGCGCCTACAACCCCATCCGCTTACAGTCTGCTTTATTGTCCAACGAAACCGTTTGAAATCGGTCGAGGGTTCGGACCAGTCGAGGGTTCGGAACCAGTCTGATTTGATCAGTGGGTCACTTATTTAAAACATACTGGTCGGTGATTTGGGCTAACACATGAAGGATCTACTGGAAGTTATCTACCCGAGTAATATGTGATATGATTAATACAAAAAGTATAACTTGCGTGTTGAAGAACCGGTGATTGCTGGCAGCTCCTACAATGACGAACGGTCGACCTCAACCCTTGTTTATCAATCATTGTATCTAGCTTTTCTAGTTTTTTTCCGTCTCCACCACAATAAATGCTATATTATCACTATAGTTGACTGGTGGAAATTTTGGAGGAAGGACGCTTTTTCTGTAGTAATATTTGCTTCTCGTTATGTATATTGCGACCGCTGGTAACTACAGGTTATATGAAATTCACAGTATACGTCTGGTATTTCAAGAAAAAAGAAACTAATGAAAGTCACTCCACTACACTAAGTACCATTATAATACTGGTTAGTTGCTACTACAACACTGTATTCTGCTATTCACTGGTATCACTAGATTATATGCGAGGTACACTAGCAGGCCAGGAAGATTATTAAAACAGCTGACTACTGTGGTAAGTTTCTGGCGACTTCTGGCACCTGCCTCTATAGGCTTATCACTTCATTTACAAATTCACCTGTTTTCAAATGACACTTTAGCCTTTATCATCTATATACTAGGGAGCCACTGTAGTATACACTATACACTATGTATACACAATGTTATCAGGGAGACTTTCTTTCCTCTGACAAAGAAAAGTTCTATTATTATTATTTTCCACACGGGACAGGCCTATGATTCCCCTCTGGCAGTAAACTCTGCTAGGTAGTGCACACTAATTCTCCTTTTTTGACTCAGTATATAATGTTTTCCGCCCAAGATCGGTTTCAGGCGCTAGAGGGATGTATCGTATAGGATTGATGGCACAAATTAAAGTTCTAGCACGTAAGAGCGACCGTGAAAACACGAGAAAACCCGGAGCACAACGAGGCATGCTGACACACTGGCATTGGTGGTTGGTGCTTCAACAATAATAATAATACCAAAATAACACCCCATAACACACAATAATACCACATAACACACAATAACACACAATAACACACAATAACACCTCATAACACACAATAACACCTCATAACACACAATAACACCCCATAACACACAATTACTTAAAAGACGTGGTGATTATTACAACAGTCAACCTAGAGCAAGACTGAAAAGATTAAGTTTATTATTGGTCAAAAGTGAAGCTTTTAACCAATAAATCCACTAGAATACAAGGCAGGCATGTACTTACAGTAGTGTTGGGAGCTGTGAGTCGAGTGATTTACTGTTTGACCAGAGCCCCACACGTCACCTTTCGAGGTGGGGGGTGGAAGAGGGAGGGGAAGGGATAGCGGGAGCTAGACTGACCCTACGTTAACAAGCAGCCGGTAATCAAACTATCACTTTAGGGGTGGGGGGAGAAAAGGCGGGAAAAACGGAAGCGTGACTCACCCTACCTTAACTAGTAGCCGGTAAGGAAACTATCGTTACTCTATCTACTCCTATCTATTGAACTTTTCCCTCACACACAATAACACCCCATAACACACAGTAACACCCCATAACACACAATAATACCACATAACACACAATAACACCCCATAACACACAATAACACCCCATAACACACAATAATACCACATAACACACAATAACACCCCATAACACACAATAATACCACATAACACACAATAACACCCCATAACACACAATAACACCCCATAACACACAATAACACCGCATAACACACAATAACACCCCATAACACACAGTAACACCGCATAACACACAATAACACCGCATAACACACAATAACACCATAACACACAATAACACGCCATAACACACAATAACACCACAACACACAATAATACCCCATAACACACGATAACACCACAACACACAATAACACCCCACAACACACAATAACATCGCATAACACACAATAACACCCCATAACACACAATAACACCGCATAACACACAATAACACCGCAACACACAATAACACCCCATAACACACAATAACACCCATAACACACAATACACACCCATAACACACAATAACACCCCATAACACAATAACACCGCATAACACACAATAACACCGGATAACACACAATAACACCACAACACACAATAACACCCCATAACACACAATAACACCAACACACACAATAACACCGCATACCACGCAATAACACCACAACACACAATAACACCCCACAACACACAATAACACCACAACACACAATAACACTCCATAACACACAACAACACCGCATAACACACAATAACACCGCATAACACACAATAACACCACAAACACACATAACACCCCATAACACACAATAACACCACAACACACAATAACACCACATAACACACAATAACACCCCATAACACACAATAACACCAACAACACACAATAACACCCCATAACACACAATAACACCGCATAACACACAATAACACCACATAACACACAATAACACCCCATAACACACCATAACACCACAAACACAGTAACACCCCATAACACACAATAACACCGCATAACACACAATAACACCACATAACACACAATAACACCCCATAACACACAATAACACCACATAACACAGTAACACACCGTCAAACTAACCATGAAGAACCATGTTGTAAATCTTGCAAACAAGGCAGCCAGGAAGCTTACAGCACTTCGCCGTATCTCGCATCTACTTGACAGTAGGGGTTGCAAGATCCTGTACGAGGCACAAGTACGCTAACACCTTGAGTATGCTCCACTTTCTTGGTTGGCTTGCCCCCCCCTCTCACCTGCGACTGCTTGACAGAGTAGAGAACAGAGCAAGACGTCTCATCCTGGATAGATCTGCTATTTCAGCAGAACCTTCAACACAGGAGGGATGTGGGTGGCCTTACTGTTATGTACAAGGCCAGTATTGCCGAAGTACCTCACTTGGATCCACTTCGAGGACAGCGTGAAACAAGCTTTTATGCCACAAGACGGGCAGAAAGCAGCAACTTCACTCTGGCTGTACCCTTCTCCAGAACATCACTCCATCTGAGATCATACATACCCAGGATGACTCGAGTATGGAACACATTCGTACAGCATAATGATGTCGACGAGATAAAGTCAGTTGATCAAATGAAAATGCTGGCCCACAGATGGTTCCAACTTCATCCTGTTCTCTACTTGTATGTCTCATAACAATAAAAATGCTTTCAAATGAGCTGATGTAGGTAACAGCTCTTAGCTTGCCAATAAAGTTAGGAATCCTTAACCTGTAAATAGCTTGTCAATAAAGTTAGGAATCCTTAACCTGTAAATAGCTTGTCAATAAAGTTAGGAATCCTTAACCTGTAAATAGCTTGTCAATAAAGCTAGGGATCCTTAACCTTGTCAAACCCTGTGTAAAAAAAAAAAAAATAAAACTGAAGAAAAAATACATGAACATCAGTGGGCAACAGAGTTTAAAAGTCTTTTTAAATAGACGAATTAAATACCTCAGTTTAAATGACTGTAATATAAGGGACGAATTGTTGAGTCTCAGGAAACATTGTTCACAGAAAGGTGAACACTGCGTCAGGAAGGTGAACACTGCGTCAGGAAGGTGAAGACTGCGTCAGGAAGGTGAACACTGCGTCAGGAAGGTGAACACTGCGTCAGGAAGGTGAACACTGCGTCAGGAAGGTGAATACTGCGTCAGGAAGGTGAATACTGCGTCAGGAAGGTGAACACTGCGTCAGGAAGGTGAACACTGCGTCAGGAAGGTGAACACTGCGTCAGGAAGGTGAAGACTGCGTCAGGAAGGTGAAGACTGCGTCAGGAAGGTGAACACTGCGTCAGGAAGGTGAACACTGCGTCAGGAAGGTGAACACTGCGTCAGGAAGGTGAATACTGCGTCAGGAAGGTGAACACTGCGTCAGGAAGGTGAACACTGCGTCAGGAAGAAGAACACTGCTTCAGGAAGGTGAACACTGCGTCAGGAAGAAGAACACTGCGTCAGGAAGGTGAACACTGCGTCAGGAAGGTGAATACTGCGTCAGGAAGGTGAACACTGCGTCAGGAAGGTGAATACTGCGTCAGGAAGGTGAACACTGCGTCAGGAAGGTGAATACTGCGTCAGGAAGAAGAACACTGCGTCAGGAAGGTGAATACTGCGTCAGGAAGGTGAATACTGCGTCAGGAAGGTGAACACTGCGTCAGGAAGGTGAATACTGCGTCAGGAAGGTGAACACTGCGTCAGGAAGGTGAAGACTGCGTCAGGAAGGTGAAGACTGCGTCAGGAAGGTGAACACTGCGTCAGGAAGGTGAATACTGCGTCAGGAAGGTGAACACTGCGTCAGGAAGGTGAATACTGCGTCAGGAAGGTGAACACTGCGTCAGGAAGGTGAACACTGCGTCAGGAAGAAGAACACTGCTTCAGGAAGGTGAACACTGCGTCAGGAAGAAGAACACTGCGTCAGGAAGGTGAACACTGCGTCAGGAAGGTGAATACTGCGTCAGGAAGGTGAACACTGCGTCAGGAAGGTGAATACTGCGTCAGGAAGGTGAACACTGCGTCAGGAAGGTGAACACTGCGTCACTAAGAAGAACACTGCTTCAGGAAGGTGAATACTGCGTCAGGAAGGTGAACACTGGGTCAGGAAGGTGAACACTGCGTCAGGAAGGTGAACACTGCGTCAGGAAGGTGAACACTGGGTCAGGAAGGTGAACACTGCGTCAGGAAGGTGAACACTGCGTCAGGAAGAAGAACACTGCTTCAGGAAGGTGAATACTGCGTCAGGAAGGTGAACACTGGGTCAGGAAGGTGAACACTGCGTCAGGAAGGTGAACACTGCGTCAGGAAGGTGAACACTGCGTCAGGAAGAAGAACACTGCTTCAGGAAGGTGAATACTGCGTCAGGAAGGTGAATACTGCGTCAGGAAGGTGAATACTGCGTCAGGAAGGTGAACACTGCGTCAGGAAGGTGAACACTGCGTCAGGAAGGTGAACACTGGGTCAGGAAGGTGAACACTGCGTCAGGAAGGTGAACACTGCGTCAGGAAGGTGAACACTGCGTCAGGAAGATGAACACTGCGTCAGGAAGGTGAACACTGGGTCAGGAAGGTGAACACTGCGTCAGGAAGGTGAACACTGCGTCAGGAAGGTGAACACTGCGTCAGGAAGGTGAACACTGCGTCAGGAAGGTGAACACTGCGTCAGGAAGGTGAACACTGGGTCAGGAAGGTGAACACTGCGTCAGGAAGGTGAACACTGCGTCAGGAAGGTGAACACTGCGTCAGGAAGAAGAACACTGCGTCAGGAAGATCAAGATAGCCTGGGGAAGTGCTAAACCCGTAAGGGTCGCACAGGGCTTGGGGGGAATATGTGATAATCGTAGTTTGATCCAAGGAAGAATAAATTCAATGGGCCGAGAGCTCTTCATCAACATCTACGGAGGGGAACAAAAAAAAAAACACTTTACGCGATAAAAAATGTAAAAAAAAGAAAGAATCGAAAGTTTGAGGGAGAAAAAAAATCTCCTCCGGGAGAACAAGTAATAGTTTCCAGATCATTCCATCCAGACAATTATTAATCATTTTATAGCTAATTGGAAAACTTTGATTGATGATGTTACCGATGATGACGCATCGGTCAATGCATAAAGGTAATAACCGATTTATGAAATTATTGCTGCTGCTCCTCCATTAAAGTGTAAAATATTATTGAAATACACACATGGGCAACTCCGGGTTATTTTAATAACAGGAGCAACAACAGTGAGTCAGTGTGCCGTCAACCACGGCCGGTGTTGGGTGGGGTATTTGAAGTTTTTCAGTTTTTAAAGGGCACTTTTAGTCCGATTTTCCGACGTTGTTTATAGCGCTATCAGTTTGAATTTTTAAAATAATATGACATAATGGATGGTTCTATCCATAACTCCTTCAACATTTACGCTCTTTGTGGATTTTTTATTTATAAATTTTTAAAAGCGAGAGAATTTCAGAGGAATTTTTCGTATTTTTTTCCAGGTTATATAAATGACCAAAGGTAAAAAAAAAACACATTTAGAAAATCAGGATGCCACCCAGGGAAAGTTTTAATGATATGCATCAAAGGAGATGTTGCAGGTTGCCCCATAATGCTACCATTTTTTATTTTTTATGATTTTCTTCTTCTAAAGATTTCCTTGAAATTTTCAACACGTGAAACTAGATCCATTATCACTATGTACAAAAAAAAAAAAAAAACCCTACGGGTTTTGTGCATCTTCACTAAGGAATAAATGTTGTTAATACTGTTCCTTGATTTCATAGACTTTAACAATTTTAACTATTTAATAATAATAAATATTTGAGGCATAATTGTTATTCTCTCTCTCTCTCTCTCTCTCTTCTGTCTGTCTCTCTTCTCTCTCTCTCCTCTCTCTCTCTCTCTCTCTCTCTCTCTCTCTCTCTCTCTCTCTCTCTCTCTTTCTCTCTCATTCTAAATTAATTTTGTTTAATCTTTAATTCCTTATTTTTACTCTAAGTTAATTGTGTTCTCCAGCCTCACTGGTTTTTATGGTCTTATGCTGCCTCTTTATTTAAGTTATTCCATTTCCCTCTCCAGCATTTTTATCTCCCTCTCTAGCTCTCCAGCATCTTCCTCTCCCTCTCCAGCTCTCTCCCCAGCATCTTCATCTCCCTCCCCAGCTTGTTAATTTCCCCTCCCTAGCTTCTGATGCTCCCTCCCCAGTTCCTTCTCTTCCCTTCCTTCAGTTCTCTTACTTTCACTCTTTTTTCCTCTTCATACCTCCCAACCCTATTACTTTTTTCTTTCTGGTCGTATCTTCTCCAAATTTCAACGTCTCCTTCTCCCAAAAATTCTCTCCCTATCTCCAAACGTTATCCTAATTCTCTTCCCTATCTTAAATTTATTTGAATGTTTTTCTTGTGTGTTTATTGTCGCAGTAAGTATCGGTCAGTATAGGTTAGGTTAAGTAAGGAGCTTTTGGTCATCTGACCGAGGCCTTCCACTGGCTTCCCTTTAGAAATTATTGTTATTATTAAAACACAGCGCACATTACCACATGTAAGGCAGACAAATGCTTATACTTGTGTGAGTGTTGCTATGACGGGGATACCTGGAGTACTTGTCACAAAATTGGGGAATATTACAACCCAGGAATTCAAAGGCCTGTTATCCTGGGTGTAAAGGGAGCAAAATAAACACAGCAGAAAAACTCTGAATTATATTTTCCTTCAAGTATGAACAGAAGTATGTACACTACATACACTATGTACAGCAATAGGTATTAATGCACTCCACGGTAAGCAAGGCAAAATAGAAGCCACTAGAGAACAGACCGTGCTTCAACCAGCTCTAGAATGGAAATGACAAGGGTGAAAATGTGAGTGGCAGCCACGTCACCTACACAATTACCAGAGCCACCTCTTCATTTTCTGAACCTAGGTGCTGATTTGACGATGGGGCCCCGAAATCATCAAACCCCTTAGCTACCTGGTTCGTTGGTTGGGAGGTAGCCCTTTATGAGTGTGTTTACATGCTCCGAATAGAGGGTACACACTCTCTGCATGCAATAGGAACTTGACGTGGAAGTTGTTAGAAAATGGGGTAAATTTGACGTGAAAAGTTGCCAGAAAACGGAACAACTGATGTCAGAGCACCGGAAACTTTAGAGCCAACACCTCAAAGAACTGTAAACGTTGAGCTGTTAAAACAAAACAAAAATACAAACTGTCTTAGAACTTACAAGAAAATACGAAAGTTTACGTTCAACTTGTCAGATAAAAAAAAACTTGACTTAGAACGTGTTAGAAAACACCAAATCTCGGTTTAGAACTTGTCGAACAGGATATTTGAGGCAGAGCTCGTCAGGCATCAGAAAAACTTGACATAGAACCTGTTAGAAAACGGAAATTTTAAACAACATGTGATTGTTTTTCCTCCTGACGTTAGTGTTTTGGTTGTAGAGTGGGGAGAGAACCTTCAGTTTTTTTTTAAATCTTCACCTCATCTGTTCTGATAATTTTTTAATTAGTTTAATATCTTCCTCTATTTTTTTATACTCTGTTCCACTCTTGCTCACTTTATCTCTTCTCTCTTATGTCTCTCGTCTCTTCTCATGTCTCTCATCTCTTCTCATGTCTGTCATCTCTTCTTATTCCTTCCATGTAACTATCCTACCCTTCCTTCTCTCCTTCCTTCTTTACTCTTTACCTCTCTCATCTCCTTCCTTCTTTACTCTTTACCTCTCTCATCTCCTTCCTTCTTTACTCTTTACCTCTCTCATCTCCCTCCTTCAGGAGCTCTGGGGACCAACCTTGACGTCATCTTATGTCACAAGGTAAGAGACTGAGCCAATCGGCCAGCCGGCCGGCCAACCAGCCAGCAAGCCGGCTGGAAAGTCATCTCGTCAGCCAGGCAGCCAGCTGGAACAAGTAAGGAATGAGACACCGGTATGTGCGAGAGTAGTGAGTGAGGTCCCCACAAGAACTAGCATGATTGCGGCTGTTGGTGCTGGCAACCCCCGTGCCACACCGTTACAAAGTAGCTGGTTAGGTACTTGCAGAAGGCGCTGGTCCAGTGTGGCACTTACAGAAGGCACTGGTCCAGTGTGACATTTGCAGAGAGCGCTGGTCCAGTGTGGCACAGAAGGCACTGGTCCAGTGTGACACTTGCAGAGGGCGCTGGTCCATTGTGGCACTTACAGAAGGCACTGGTCCAGTGTGGCACTTACAGAAGGCACTGGTCCAGTGTGGCACTTACAGAAGGCACTGGTCCAGTGTGGCACTTACAGAAGGCACTGGTCCAGCGTGGCACTTGCAGAGGGCGCTGGTCCAGTGTGGCACTTACAGAAGGCGCTGGTCCAGTGTGGCACTTACAGAAGGCGCTGGTCCAGTATGGCACTTACAGAAGGCACTGGTCCAGTGTGGCACTTACAGAAGGCACTGGTCCAGTGTGGCACTTACAGAAGGCACTGGTCCAGTGTGGCACTTACAGAAGGCACTGGTCCAGTGTGGCACTTACAGAAGGCACTGGTCCAGTGTGGCACTTACAGAAGGCACTGGTCCAGCGTGGCACTTGCAGAGGGCGCTGGTCCAGTGTGGCACTTACAGAAGGCGCTGGTCCAGTGTGGCACTTACAGAAGGCGCTGGTCCAGTATGGCACAGAATGCACTGGTCATTCAAGAATTATAAATCAGTCCTTCCTAAATAACATTGACTTTGTCAATGGTCCAAGTCGGACCGAAACGTCGTCGTAAGCTCTCTTTTATGTGCAGGTTATTTGTGTATCAGTCCTTCCTAATATTATATTTGATTTATATCAGATCCGTCATCGGAGTATATGACTTATCTCTAAAGCCATTACCCGATCAAGTTAAAAAGGTTTAAAGGTTCGCAACCAGACCAGTCCGAGAGCAGAGAGGAATCCTTCATTAGGGGAAACTAAAAGAACCAAATCCGAAGATCCTGAATGAGAGGATCACGGTTGACATGATGAGGCGGAGGAGGAACGAAAATCTAAGAGGATGTGGGAGAGCAGATACGGCTTACTCTCCTTAATTAATGCAACCGGGATCAAGAGGACACAGGTGAAGATACAGATGAGCTCTAGGGATGCTGGGAGGCATTGTCTCGGTGTGGCAAGACAAGGGAATGGCATGCACGAGGAAGTGGCGAAGGACACTTATGTTGACGGTGGTAAGGAGGTAGAGGTCAGGACTTGCACCTGATCCCCACAAGTATAGTCTCTCTATCTCTCTCCTCTCTCTCTCTCTCTCTCTCTCTCTCTCTCTCTCTCTCTCTCTCTCTCTCTCTCTCTCTCTCTCTCTCTCTCTCTCTCTCTCTCTCTCTCTCTCTCTCTCTCTCTCTCTCTCCCTCTCTCTATCATCTTGCGCCTCTACAACCTAAAGAAGCTCTTTGCTAAATTAACAGTTTATCGAGACTTCGGATGGCTGACTGGTCCTCACGTGAAGAGGAAACCTACTTTGATCTCAATATTCTGGCACCATGATAGTATCTCCAGGCACCATGATAGTATCTCTAGGCACCATGATAGTATCTCCAGGCACCATGATAGTATCTCCAGGCACCATGATAGTATCTCCAGGCACCATGATAGTATCTCCAGGCACCATGATAGTATCTTCAGGCACCACGATAGTATCTCCAGGCACCATGATAGTATCTCCAGGCACCATGATAGTATCTCCAGGCACCATGATAGTATCTCCAGGCACCATGATAGTATTCCTGTAATATTCCTTGTGTTGTGACTGATATTACAGTCATCATGAAGAATCTGATCCACAATAACATGACTGAAACAAATAAAGAACACTTCACTGAAAGGGCGAAACTCATGACGATGTTTCGGTCCCTCCAGGGCCATTGTCAAGTTACAAATGAACGTGAAAAAAATCAGAGAAGACAGGTTGGGAAGAGGAGAGAGTGATAGTAGTAGTAGTAGTAGTAGTAGTAGTAGTAGTAGTAGTAGTAGTAGTAGTAGTAGTAGTAGTAGTAGTAGTAGGAGTAGTAGTAGTAGTAGTAGTAGTAGTAGTAAGAGCGACAGCAGTTCCAGCAGTAGAAGCAGAAGTAATAATGATGGTAGAGTTAGTAGTGGTAGTAGCAGTAATAGTATGGTAATATTAGAAATGAATAATAATGGTTGTAGTAGTAGTAGTAGCAGTAGTAGTAGTAGGAGCAGTAGTAGCACCAGCAGTAGCACCAGTAGTAGCAGGAGCAGCAGTAGTAGCAGTAGTAGTAGTAGTAGCAGGAGCAGTAGTAGCACCAGCAGTAGCACCAGTAGTAGCAGGAGCAGCAGTAGTAGCAGCAGCAGTAGTAGTAGTAGTAGCAGGAGCAGTAGTAGCACCAGCAGTAGCACCAGTAGTAGCAGGAGCAGTAGTAGCAGCAGCAGTAGTAGTAGTAGTAGTAGCAGGAGCAGTAGTAGCACCAGCAGTAGCACCAGTAGTAGCAGGAGCAGTAGTAGCAGCAGCAGTAGTAGTAGTAGTAGCAGGAGCAGTAGTAGCAGCAGCAGTAGTAGTAGTAGTAGCAGTAGTAGCACCAGCAGTAGCACCAGTAGTAGCAGGAGCAGTAGTAGCAGCAGTAGTAGTAGTAGTAGTAGTAGTAGTAGTAGTAGTAGTAGTAGCAGGAGCAGTAGTAGTAGCAGCAGTAGTAGTAGCAGGAGCAGTAGTAGCACCAGCAGTAGCACCAGTAGTAGCAGGAGCAGTAGTAGCAGCAGCAGTAGTAGTAGCAGGAGGAGTAGTAGCACCAGCAGTAGCACCAGTAGTAGCAGGAGCAGTAGTAGCAGCAGCAGTAGTAGTAGTAGTAGCAGGAGCAGTAGTAGCAGCAGCAGTAGTAGTAGTAGTAGCAGAAGCAGTAGTAGCAGCAGCAGCAGCAGCAGCAGTAGTAGTAGTAGTAGCAGGAGCAGTAGTAGCAGCAGCAGTAGTAGTAGTAGTAACAGCAACAGTAGCAGTAGTAGCAGCAGGAGCAGTAGTAGCAGCAGTAGCAGTAGTAGTAGCAGGAGCAATAGTAGCAGCAGCAGTAGTAGTAGTAGTAGCAGGAGCAGTAGTAGCAGCAGCAGTAGTAGTAGTAGTAGCAGGAGCAGTAGTAGCAGCAGCAGTAGAAGAAGTTGTAACAGCAGCAGTAGCAGTAGTAGTAGCAGGAGTAGTAGTAACAGCAGCAGTAGCAGTAGTAGTAGCAGGAGCAGTAGTGACAGCAGCAGTAGCAGTAGTAGTAGCAGAAGCAGTAGTAGCAGCAGCAGTAGTAGTAGTAGTAGCAGGAGCAGTAGTAGCAGCAGCAGTAGTAGTAGTAGTAACAGCAGCAGTAGCAGTAGTAGCAGCAGGAGCAGTAGTAGCAGCAGCAGCAGTAGTAGTAGCAGGAGCAGTAGTAGCAACAGCAGTAGTAGTAGTAGTAGTAGCAGGAGCAGTAGTAGCAGCAGCAGTAGTAGTAGTAGTAGCAGGAGCAGTAGTAGCAGCAGCAGCAGTAGTAGTAGTAGTAGTAGCATGAGCAGTAGTAGCAGCAGCAGTAGAAGTAGTAGTAACAGCAGCAGTAGCAGTAGTAGTAGCAGGAGCAGTAGTGACAACAGCAGTAGCAGTAGTAGTAGCAGGAGCAGTAGTAACAGCAGCAGTAGCACCAGTAGTAGCAGGAGCAGTAGTAGCAGCAGCAGTAGAAGTAGTAGTAGGAGGAGGAGCAGCTCACTAAGAGAGTTATCTCAAAATTCTCCTCACGTGATGCCTGGTATTCCAGGCACCATGACAGTATTCCCGAAATATCCCACAGGTATCGAGTAGATTTCCAGGATCCACGACAATACTCGACAGTCAGTCATCACGTGTGGATCGACAACTTCACAATACCAGGGGAGATTAAATTTCCTCTTGTTTAAGCATAGGAATTAGTAGGTTTCCTGTCTGCTTTTATATCATTTCCCAAAATTTTGCTCTTTTGCTCTTTATGTTTTGTTTTCTCTTCCATAAATTTGGTTTCATTTGGATTTTTGTGTTGAATGTCGTAATAAATCTTTGGTGTGTGTTATTGTGTTAGTTAACATTTTGTCCTAGGCACATGTATTTGTGTGTGTGTGTGTGTGGGGTGGAGAGAGAGAGAGAGATAGGGTCCAAGAGCCACACTATATGCTTCCGTGTTAGCTTGATAAAAAAAACCCTTCTTGTGTCTTATACAGATCCACTAATTTTCACTAAGGACTTGTGATAGTGCTAGAAAGGAGTGAAATATATTCTTGTTTAGACTGTGGCAATGCTCGTCAAGACAGTGACTACACGAGTGTCAGTCTTGCGATCATATGTAGTTTTCTTAGCGATGGCGCTCAGTATTATTGAAGTTTCTGTGTTAATAGAAATTTTTTTTTTTTGTCTCTCAAACCCATCACGGAGATAAGTTTTTATAAGCTTTTCCCATAAAAAAATCGTATTACCTAAATTTATATATTCTTGTAAAGTGTTAAATGCTGGAGAAAACTGGTGTGTTAAGGGAAGATGTTGTGAGCTGGATTTAGCATATGGGTTAATTAATTCAAGGTTACATAGACGGAAGATGTTGAAGTGGCGAGCACTTGGATGGGTGACTGATGACAGGGGATGTGTCTCCGATCACAGCCCGACCTTCGCGTGATTACTGTGTTGGCAGGGAGAGAGACAGAGGCGATGAAAGCATGTCCCTGCAGTGTGCCCCTAAAACGTGCCCCTCGAGGGTGTCCCTGGAGTGTGTCCCTGGAACGTCTCCCTGCCAAATTTATACTTACAGATTCTTTGAGAAAGGAGTCAATCAGGTATGATCCGAGGAAGGCAAGAGTAGTAGCTCCCCTTTCTTAAATCAAGAGCCCTTCACCAGGATCAAAGCACCGCCCTGGAAGATTCTTGGCATGTCAAAGAGCAGCTTGGAGTTTGAGGATCCAGGAGAAGAACTTGAGAAGAGAAGAGCTTTCTTGGAGCTCCAGGAGCCAGACGAGGCGGTGAGCTCGACGTTTCAGTAAACTTTCCAGACTAGTTTTCCAGTGTCTAGCTTCTTGGAGCTCCAGAAGCCAAACGATGCGGTGAGCCGGAGGCTCCAGTGAGCCTTCCATACGAGTTTTCCAGCGGCTAGCGTCGTGAAAGACACTCAAGATAAGCGGAAACGAGGCTATGGGAAGGAACTCTCAGGAGAGGAAACACAGTATCTGAGATATAAGCCGGGGCTTGGGAGAACACTGGCCTGCTAGAGTCCAGGTTTGTTGGCGTCTCTGGCCTGTTGGTTTCTTGGTTTCTAGATTGAGAACCTCTCCTCTACAAGCATTTTATTCCTGGTTTCTAGTTTTCGGTTGATAGTTTCTAGACTGTCAGTCAGCCATCGTTGTTTATTTCCCCTAACTCTGTATTTTGATATTCTATTTCTATAATCTTTAATCATGTATCACAATGTATATATATATAAATACATGATAAAAATGGATTAGATTTAGATCCATTTTTTATCGTTTGTTCTGGAAAAGACGTGTGAGGGAATATTGATGAATGTATAGTATCGTGAAGTTACCCTGGCAGTCAAACTCTTAGTAAATTTGCCACTGATGACACTTAAACAAACTCACTTTTCTCTCTCTCTCTCTCTCTCTCTCTCTCTCTCTCTCTCTCTCTCTCTCTCTCTCTCTCTCTCTTTCTCTCTCTCTCCCTCTCTCTCTCTCTCTCTCTTCTTCTTTCTCTTCTCCCTCCCTCTCTCTCTCTCTCTCTCTCTTTTTTCTACACAGGGTTTGACAAGGTTAAGGATCCCTAGCTTTATTGACAAGCTATTTATAGGTTAAGGATTCCTAACTTTATTGGCAAGCTAAGAGCTGTTACCTACATCAGCTCATTTGAAAGCATTTTTATTGTTATGAGACATACAAGTAGAGAACAGGATGAAGTTGGAGCCATCTGTGGGCCAGCATTTTCATCTGATCAACTGACTTTATCTCGTTGACATCATAATACTGTACGAATGTGTTCCATACTCGAGTCATCCTGGGTATAAATAATCTCAGATGAGGTGATGTTCTGAAGGGTACAGCCAGAGTGAAGTTGCTGCTTTCTGCCCGTCTTGTGGTATAGAAGCTTGCTCTCTTTTTTTTTTTCTCTCTCTCTCTCTCTCTCTCTCCCCCTCTCTCTCTCTCTCCTCTCTCTCTCTCCTCTCTCTTTATTTGATATATATATATATATATATATATATATATATATATATTATATATTATATATATATATGCAAAACAACCACTCTGAAAGAATAGAGAAATTCCAAGCGCTTTCGTGAGTAGTCACGAAAGCGCTTGGAATTTCTCTATTCTTTCAGAGTGGTTGTTTTGCATATTCTGAAATCACCTGTTTACTGTGATCTTATTGCATATATATATATATATATATATATATAATATATATATATATATATATATATATATATATATATATATATATATATATATATACATATATATATATATATATATATATATATATATATATATATATATTATATATATATATATATATATATATATATATATATATAGTGAATGTATAGGAGCCTTTGAACCAAGTGAGAGAGTAATTGTGGTAGGGGACCTGAATGCTAAAGTAGGAGAAACTTTTAGAGAGGGTGTGGTAGGTAAGTTTGGGGTGCCAGGTGTAAATGATAATGGAAGCCCTTTGATTGAACTTTGTATAGAAAGGGGTTTAGTTATAGGTAATACATATTTTAAGAAAAAGAGGATAAATAAGTATACAAGATATGATTAGGGCGAAATGACAGTAGTTTGTTGGATTATGTATTGGTAGATAAAAGACTGTTGAGTAGACTTCAGGATGTACATGTTTATAGAGGGGCCACAGATATATCAGATCACTTTCTAGTTGTAGCTACACTGAGAGTAAAAGGTAGATGGGATACAAGGAGAATAGAAGCATCAGGGAAGAGAGAGGTGAAGGTTTATAAACTAAAAGAGGAGGCAGTTAGGGTAAGATATAAACAGCTATTGGAGGATAGATGGGCTAATGAGAGCATAGGCAATGGGGTCGAAGTGATGCAAGGAGGGAAGAGTATATGGAGAAAAAGAGAGAGTTTAAGAGAATGGTGAAGCAATATAAAAAGAGAGCAAATGAGAGAGTGGGTGAGATGTTATCAACAAAATTTTGTTGAAAATAAGAAAAAGTTTTGGAGTGAGATTAACAAGTTAAGAAAGCCTAGAGAACAAATGGATTTGTCAGTTAAAAATAAGAGAGGAGAGTTATTAAATGGAGAGTTAGAGGTATTGGGAAGATGGAGGGAATATTTTGAGGAATTGTTAAATGTTGATAAAGATAGGAAGCTGTGATTTCGTGTATA
>NC_069422.1:42637263-42644763 GCF_026875155.1 Cherax quadricarinatus
ATGGTCTAAACACACAGAAAACGTCAAGCAATTTCCATGTATGTAAGAGAGCAAAATGGAAAATGATTTCTGGTAGGAAAGCTGGAAAGGATGATGATATATATTGCGGTGTGTGGTGTGTGTAAAACACCGCCTTTGAAATCCTGCTGGAGCCCTCCTGGAAGAGCTTCCAGGTGGTAGGAGGCAGAAAGATACAAAATGTTCAGATGACAAACGATGTAGCAAGCTGAGTGGTAAAACTGGCCTGGATTAAAACGCGGTGTCATGATTTCTGAAGGTTAGAAGCACACACAACCTTCCAGATGAGCTTTGCAGACACCGGAGACTGGAAAAGAGGCGGTGTTACAGAGGGGAAATTCATTAGCTCGAGACAAATGAACACTTTAAATCTCATAATACACCTTCGAAATCAGCTGGTGGTTCCGGTTACCTTATTAAAATTATTTTGCTACAAATCCGTACTAGAATGAGTTGTAGTGAATTAAGAAGTGACACTACTCGTTGCAGTGACAAAAGTGACACTACTCGTTGCAGTGACAAAAGTGACACTACTCGTTGCAGTGACAAAAGTGACACTACTCGTTGCAGTGACAAAAGTGAATCTTCCAATATTTATAGAAAAGAAGTGTCAATAACAAAATAGCGAAAATTTGTCAGCAGTCACAGTGACAATCACAACTTCAGCAGTGATGCTGACGACAACAACAGCAGCAGCAGCAGCAGCAGCAGCCAGCGAGCAGCAGCAGCAGCAGCAGCAGCAGCAGCAGCAGCAGCAGCAGCAGCAGCAGCAGCAGCAGCAGCATCATGATGGTTGTGTCAGCCTTTGATAACTTTTCGCAGTATTGTCACACAGTTTTTCAGGCCACATATATGTGTGTGTGTGTGTGTGTGGTGTGTGTGTGGGTGGTGTGTTGTGTGTGTGTTGTGTGGTGTGTGTGTGTGTGGTGTGTGTATATATGTGTGTGTGTGTGTGTGTGTGTGTGTGTGTGTGTGTGTGTGTGTGTGTGGTGTGTATGTGTGTGTGTATGTGTGTGTGTGTGTGTACTCACCTAATTGTAGTTGCAGGGGTCGAGACTCAGCTCCTGGCCCCGGCTCTTCACTGAATGCTACTAGGTCCTCTCTCTCCCTGCACCATGAACTTTATCATTCCTTGTCTTAAAGCTATGTATGGTTCCTGCCTCCACTACTTCGCTCGCCAGACCGCTCCTCTTCCTGACCACTCTGTGACTGAAGAAATGCTTCCTAACATCCCTGTGGCTCATCTGAGTCTTCAACTTCCAAAAGTGACCCCTTGTTTCTCTGTACCCTCTACTGGAACATCCTGTCTCTGTCCACCCTGTCTATTCCACGCAGTATTTTGTATGTCGTTATCATGTCTCCCCTATCCCTCCTGTCCTCCAGTGTCGTCAGGCCGATTTCCCTCAACCTTTCTTCATAGGACATTCCCCTTAGCTCTGGAACTAACCTTGTCGCAAACATCTGCACTTTCTCTAATTTCTTGACGTGCTTGATCAACTGTGGGTTCCAAACATGTGCTGCATACTCCAGTATGGGTCTGACGTACACGGTGTACAGTGTCTTGAAAGATTCCTTACTTAGGTATCGGAATGCTAATCTCAGGTTTGCCAGGCGCCCATATGCTGCAGCAGTTTTCTGGTTGATGTGTGCTTCCGGAGACGTGTTCGGTGTTATACTCACGCCAAGATCTTTCTCCTTGCGTCAGGAGGCATTTGTCCTGTCTCCTGACGACCATAAAAACACCTGCTGACACGATAACTGTTTTTATTATGACGGTGTGGTAACGAGACACCGGTACGCGGTACACCAGCCGTTGCCTGATCACCTCTACTCAGAACCGGGGGTTAACGCCCCCGCGGCCCGGTCCATGACCAGGCCTGGATTTATAAAGATCCATCAGCAGGAAGGTAGCACCAACTGTTTGACGCAGGTGAAGTACAGGTCGGGCACAGGTGAAGTACAGGCCGGGTACAGGCCGGGTACAGGCTGGGTACAGGCCGGGTACAGGCCGGGTACAGGCCGGGTACAGGCCGGGTACAGGCCGGGTACAGGCCGGGTACATGCCGGGTACAGGCCGGGTACAGGCCGGGTACAGGCCGGGTACAGGCCGGGTACAGGCCGGGTACAGGCCGGGTACAGGCCGGGTACAGGCTGGGTACAGGCCGGGTACAGGCCAGGTACAGACCGGGTACAGGCCGGGTACAGGCCGGGTACAGGCCGGGTACAGGCCGGGTACAGGCCGGGTACAGGCCAGGTACAGGCCGGGCACAGGCCGGGCACAGGCCGGGTACAGGCCGGGTACAGGCCGGGCACAGTCCGGGTACAGGCCGTCTGCAGGCCGGGTGCAGACCGGGTACAGTCCGGGTACAGGCCGGGTGCAGGCCGGGTGCAGGCCGGGTGCAGGCCGGGTACAGGCCGGGTACAGGCCGGGTACAGGCCGGGCACAGGCCGTGTACAGGCCGGGTACAGGCCGGATACAGACCGGGTACAGGCCAGGTACAGACCAGGTACAGGCCGGGTACAGGCCAGGTACAGACCAGGTACAGGCCAGGTACAGGCCAGGTACAGGCCAGGTACAGGCCAGGTACAGGCCAGGTACAGGCCAGGTACAGGCCAGGTACAGGCCAGGTACAGGCCAGGTACAGGCCAGGTACAGGCCGGGTACAGGCCAGGTACAGGCCAGGTACAGGCCAGGTACAGGCCAGGTACAGGCCAGGTACAGGCCGGGTACAGGCCAGGTACAGGCCAGGTACAGGCCAGGTACAGGCCAGGTACAGGCCAGGTACAGGCCAGGTGCAGGCCGGGTACAGGTAAAATAAACATCATTACAACACAACAATAATCTTACCAATTACGGCAGATTTAAGCATCAATAAAATTTCACTGAAATCTGACGACGCACCAAAACCTTTCCTAATTTTTCTGCGCAAAATTTACTCAGAATTGCACATGATTAAAAATAATAGCGTCACTGTTTAAAAAAAAATCCTCCATTGTGCATTATTATTAACCATCCAAAATATTATAGAGAAAATATCGCCATTAATTTACGAGGCTTAAGTTCGTCCTCTCACTCGATGTAAACATTTTTGATGTTTGTATGTTTATTAAAAATGTTTAGGGGGTTGAAGACCCCCTGATAAGTTATAGTCATTGAAACTGAAGAACTGTCTGCCTGCCAGGGGTGAAGAACACCCGTGATGAACAATAGTTGTGTTGAACTGCTGGCAGATTTCATTCCCAGTTTTAGGGACGGGTATGATAAGCGCAACTCATTTTAGTAAGCTTCGGATGAGTTAGTGCCATGTTAGTGCCATGTTTGTGCCATGTTAGTGCCACGTAGGAAGCGAAGCTGGGAGCTGTGACTCGACCCCAGCAAACATAACTGAACACAGCCAGCACGGTTTCAGGGACGGGAAATCCTGTGCCACAAATCTACTGGAGTTCTATGACAGGGTGACGGCAGTAAGACAAGAGAGAGAGAGAGGGGTGGGTAGACTGAATTTTCTTGGACTGTAAGAAGGCGTTTGACAGAGTGCCACACAAGAGATTAGTGCAGAAGCTGGAGGACCAGTCAGGGATAATAGGGAAGGCACTACAGTGGATCAGGGAATACCCATCAGGAAGGTAACAGCGAGTCATGGTACGTGGCGAGGTGTCAGAGTGGGCGCCGGTAACGAGCGGGGTGCCACAGGGATCAGTCCTGGGACCGGTGCTGTTTCTGGTATTTGTGAACGACATGACGGAAGGAATAGACTCTGAGGTGTCCCTGTTTGCAGATGACGTGAAGTTGATGAAAAGAATTCAGTCGGACGAAGACCGGACAGAACTACAGAGGGATCTGGACAGACTGCAGCCCTGGTCCAGAAACTGGCTCCTGGAGTTCAACCTCACCAAGTGCAAGGTCATGAAGATTGGGGAAGGGCAAAGAAGACCGCAGATGGAGTACAGTCTAGGTGGCCAGAGCCTACAGACCTCACTCAAGGAAAAAGATCTTGGGGTGAGTATAACACCAGGCACATCTCCTGAGGCGCACATCAACCAAATAACTGCTGCAGCATATGGGTGCCTGGCAAACCTAAGAACAACATTCCGACAGCTAAATAAGGAGTCATTCAGGACCCTGTACACTGTGTGTGTTAGGCTCATATTGGAATGTGCAGCGCCAGTTTGGAACCGTCACCTAGCCAAGCATGTAAGGAAACTAGAGAAAGTGCAAAGGTTTGCAGCAAGACTAGTCCCGGAGCTATGGGGTATGTCCTACGAGGAGAGGTTAAGGGAAATCGACATAACGACATTGGAAGACAGGAGAGTTAGGGGGGATATAATAACAACATATAAAATACTGAGAGGTACAAACAAGGTGGACAAAGACAGGATGTTCCAGAGATGGGACACAGCAACGAGGGGTTACAGTTGGAAGCTGAAGACTCAGATGAGCCACAGGGATGTTAGGAAGTATTTCTTCAGTCACAGAGTTGTCAGGAAGTGGAATAGCCTGGGTACTGATGTAGTGGAGGCAGGATCCATACCTAGCTTTAAGAAGAGGTATGATAAAGCTCACGGAGCGGGAAGAGTGACCGGGTAGCAGCCAGGTGAAGAGGCGGGGCCAGGAGCTATGAATCGACTCCTGCAACCATAATTAGGTGAATAAGGTGAGTACACACACACACACACACACACACACACACACACGCGTGGGTCCGTGGAGTGTAGACGTGGGTAACAAGGCTCCGAGAATCTTAGCGTTGTAAGGCGTGCAATAACAGCTAGCAGTAATCAGTGGTAGTGGAACGTCAGTGAACAATACTACGAGTGATAATTAAAGTTATTAGTTAAAAAAAACTGAGAGGAAAGCTGAAATCGTAATATTTCAAAGCGCAAACCATTGGGGGTCTTAGGCGCTGTTGCCACATTGGCAGCGGTAGGCCTGAAGAAGTGACGTCACGACAAGCTGTGCGCCATTATACATATAAAGTGAAGTGCATATAATGTGAAGTGTATACTATCATCAGTGAAGAGTGAAATCGCGTGAGGAAGAGGGATGTATGAGAATATATGGTTATAAACATCACGGGTGAAGGCTCTCCAAAATAGGGATTTAAGGCCTACATACGACGACTTCGTCATCAGCAGCTGGCAACCTGTCATCGCACCATTGCAGCCAAGTTATTCCCCTATTTGTGGTTTGCATGTTGACAGCCCTAGCTGGCCTTGCATACTGTTTGATACTGGTCACTCACTCCTGCAAGCTATTACCAGAATTAGAATAGAAATAGCATAGACATAGTGAATATAGTGTTGACGAGTGTGAGAAGGTAGTCCAGCGAGGAGTAGAGTAGTATTAATTCCAGTAGTTATTAGCAGTAAGAATACTTAGGTAGCTAGGAAGTCCTCTCCCAATGTGAACATGGAACAGGATAATAACCAGCAATAACTGATACTTAAATCCAGACACACACACACACAAGGCAAGTAACTTAATATAAGGTAGGTGGGACAAGCTTTTAAGGGCAACATTGTAAGACGGTACGAGGGTCAAGTCCCAGGAGGGTTGTGGTCAGGTCACAAGAAGTTGCGGCCAGTAATTACACCACACAAGACACTCTCACACACACAAACACTCACACACACACACACGCACACACACACACACAGGGGTAGGGCAGTGTTACTACCGGTAGCTATTAGCAGTAAGAATACTTAGGAAGCTAGGAAATCCTCTCTCAATGTGAACAAGGAAAATGATAATAACCAGCAATAATTAATACGTAAATCCAGAAAGTTCAATAAGTGGAGAGTGTAGCATAATTGGGAAAGAAAATGAGACTAAATTTGTGCCTACAACGACGGAACTTTCAACCACCCCACCTACCCCCCCCCCCTAACCATCCCTCCCTCACACAACAAGCACACACACACAAGGGTAGACACTCAACCACACACACAACACACACACACATACACACACATACACACACACACACAATACATACACACACACACACACACACACACACACACACACACACACACAAACACACACACACACAATACACACACACACAACACACACACACACACACACACACACACAACACAAAACCCACACAAAACACACACACACACACACACACACACACACACACACGCACATACACACACACACACCACACACACACACACACACACACACACACACACACACACACACACACACACACACACACACACACACACACACAAACACACAAACCAAAGGTGCAGGGAGGCAAAAACCAAGTGTGCTAGGGAATGGAAGAAATATAGAAGGCAAAGGACCCAGGAGAATAAGGAGAGCAGTCGTAGAGCCAGAAACGAATATGCACAGATAAGAAGGGAGGCCCAAAGTCAATATGAAAACGACATAGCAGCGAAAGCCAAATCTGACCCGAAACTGTTGTACAGCCACATCAGGAGGAAAACAACAGTCAAGGACCAGGTAATCAGGCTAAGGAAGGAAGGAGGAGAGACAACAAGAAATGACCGTGAAGTATGTGAGGAACTCAACAAGAGATTCAAAGAAGTGTTCACAGAGGAGACAGAAGGGGCTCCAGAAAGACGGAGAGGTGGGGCACCCCACCATGTGCTGGACACAGTGCACACAACCGAGGAAGAAGTGAAGAGGCTTCTGAGTGAGCTAGATACCTCAAAGGCAATGGGGCCAGATAACATCTCCCCATGGGTATTGAGAGAGGGAGCAGAGGCGCTATGTGTACCCCTAACAACAATATTCAATACATCTATCGAAACAGGGAGATTGCCTGAGGCATGGAAGACAGCAAATGTAGTCCCAATCTTTAAAAAAGAAGACAGACATGAAGCATTAAACTACAGACCAGTGTCACTGACATGTATAGTATTCAAAATCATGGAGAAGATTATCAGGAGAAGAGTGGTGGAACACCTAGAAAGGAACGATCTCATCAACAGCAGCCAACATGGTTTTCAGGGACGGGAAATCCTGTGTCACAAACCTACTGGGTTCTATGACATGGTGACAGCAGTAAGACAAGAGAGAGAGGGGTGGGTGGATTGCATTTTCTTTGGACTGCAAGAAGGCGTTTGACACAGTTCCACACAAGAGATTGGTGCAAAAACTGGAGGACCAAGCAGGGATAACAGGGAAGGCACTACAATGGATCAGGAATACTTGTCAGGAAGACAGCAGCGAGTCATGGTACGTGGCGAGGTGTCAGAGTGGGCACCTGTGACCAGCGGGGTCCCACAGGGGTCAGTCCTAGGACCAGTGCTGTTTCTGGTATTTGTGAACGACATGACGGAAGGAATAGACTCTGAGGTGTCCCTGTTTTTCAGATGACGTGAAGTTAATGAGAAGAATTCACTCGATCGAAGACCAGGCAGAACTACAAAGGGATTGGACAGGCTGCAGACCTGGTCCAGCAATTGGCTCCTGGAGTTCAATCCCACCAAGTGCAAAGT
>NC_069422.1:42647263-42662263 GCF_026875155.1 Cherax quadricarinatus
ATGGAGAAAATAAGAGAGGTACATGGAGAAAATAAGAGAGGTACATGGAGAAAATAAGAGAGGTACATGGAGAAAAAAAGAGAGGTACATGGAGAAAATAAGAGAGGTACAGGGAGAAAATAAGAGAGGTACAGGGAGAAAATAAGAGAGGTACAGGGAGAAAATAAGAGAGGTACATGGAGAAAATAAAAAGGTACAGGAGAAAATAAGAAAGGTACAGGGAGAAAATTAAGAGAGGTACATGGAGAAAATAAGAGAGGTACAGGGAGAAAATAAAAGAGGAGTACAGGGAGAAAATAAGAGAGGTACATGGAGAAAATAAGAGAGGTACATGGAGAAAATAAGAGAGGTACATGGAGAAAATAAGAGAGGTACAGGGAGAAAATAAGAGAGGTACATGGAGAAAATAAGAAAGGTACAGGGAGAAAATAAGAAAGGTACAGGGAGAAAATAAGAGAGGTACATGGAGAAAATAAGAGAGGTACAGGGAGAAAATAAGAGAGTACATGGAGAAAATAAGAAAGGTACAGGGAGAAAATAAGAAAGGTACAGGGAGAAAATGAGATAGGTACAGGGAGAAAATAAGAGAGGTACAGGGAAAAATAAGAGAGGTACATGGAGAAAATAAGAGAGGTACATGGAGAAAATAAGAGAGGTACATGGAGAAAATAAGAGAGGTACATGGAGAAAATAAGAGAGGTACATGGAGGAAAATAAGAGAGGTACAGGGAGAAAATAAGAGAGGTACATGGAGAAAATAAGAAAGGTACAGGGAGAAAATAAGAAAGGTACAGGGAGAAAAATGAGATAGGTACAGGGGAGAAAATAAGAGAGGTACAGGGAGAAAATAAGAGAGGTACATGGAGAAAATAAGAGAGGTACATGGAGAAAATAAGAGAGGTACATGGAGAAAATAAGAGAGGTACATGGAGAAAATAAGAAAGGTACAGGGAGAAAATAAGAAAGGTACAGGGAGAAAATGAGATAGGTACAGGGAGAAAATAAGAGAGGTACAGGGAGAAAATAAGAGAGGTACATGGAGAAAATAAGAGAGGTACATGGAGAAAATAAGAGAGGTACATGGAGAAAATAAGAAAGGTACAGGGAGAAAATGAGATAGGTACAGGGAGGAAAATAAGGAGAGGTAAAGGGAGAAATAAGAGAGGTACAGGGAGAAAATAAGAAAGGTATAGGGAGAAAATAAGAGAGGTAAAGGGAGAAAATAAGAGAGGTACATGGAGAAATAAGAAAGGTACAGGGAGAAAATAAGAAAGGTACAGGGAGAAAATGAGAGAGGTACATGGAGAAAATAAGAAAGGTACAGGGAGAAAATAAGAAAGGTACAGGGAGACAAAGGGCTTAATTACTCATGGTTGAGTTTAATAAAGTCTCTGATGAAGTCTGACAGTAATAAAGTACAGGATGGTCCTGGAGGTAGACAAGTCCTGGAGGTAGACAAGTCATGGAGGTAGACAAGTCCTGGAGGTAGACAAGTCCTGGAGGTAGGCAAGTCCTGGCGGTAGACAAGTCCTGGAGGTAGACAAGTTCTGAAGGTAAACAAGTCCTGGAGGTAGACAAGTCCTGGAGGTAGGCAAGTCCTGGCGGTAGACAAGTCCTGGAGGTAGACAAGTTCTGAAGGTAAACAAGTCCTGGAGGTAGACAAGTCCTGGAGGTAGACAAGTCCTGGCGGTGACAAGTCCTGGAGGTAGACAAGTTCTGAAGGTAAACAAGTCCTGGAGGTAGACAAGTCCTGGAGGTAGACAAGTCCTGGAGGTAGACAAGTCCTGGAGGCAGACAAGTCCTCTAGGCAGACAAGTCCTTGAAGTAGACAAGTCCTGTAGGTAGACAAGTCCTGTAGGTAGACAAGCCCTGGAGGTACACAAGCCCTGGAGGTATACAAGCCCTTGAGGTAGACAAGTCCTGGAGGTACACAAGCCCTGGAGGTACACAAGCCCTGGAGGTACACAAGCCCTTGAGGTAGACAAGTCCTGGAGGTACACGAGCCCTGGAGGTACACAAGTCCTGGAGGTAGACAAGCCCTGGAGGTATACAAGCCCTGGAGGTAGACAAGCCATGGAGGTACACAAGCCCTGGAGGTACACAAGCTCTGGAGTATACAAGCCCTGGAGGTACACAAGTCCTGGAGGTACACAAGCCCTGGAGACAGACAAGTCCTGCAGGTACACAAGCCCTGTAGGTACAGAAGCCTGGAGGTAGACAAGCCCTAGAGGCATACAGGCCTTGGAGGTACACAAGACTTGGAGGTACACAATCCCTGGAGGTACACAAGCCCTGGAGGTATACAAGCCCTGGAGGTACACAAGTCCTGGAGGTACACAAGCCCTGGAGGTACACAAGCCCTGGAGGTACACACCCTGGAGGTACACAAGCCCTAGAGATAGACAAGTCCTGGAGGTAGACAAGTCCTGGCGGTAGACAAGTCCTGGAGGTAGACAAGTTCTGAAGGTAAACAAGTCCTGGAGGTAGACAAGTCCTGGAGGTAGACAAGTCCTGGAGGTAGACAAGTCCTGGAGGCAGACAAGTCCTCTAGGCAGACAAGTCCTTGAAGTAGACAAGTCCTGTAGGTAGACAAGTCCTGTAGGTAGACAAGCCCTGGAGGTACACAAGCCCTGGAGGTATACAAGCCCTTGAGGTAGACAAGTCCTGGAGGTACACAAGCCCTGGAGGTACACAAGCCCTGGAGGTACACAAGCCCTTGAGGTAGACAAGTCCTGGAGGTACACGAGCCCTGGAGGTACACAAGTCCTGGAGGTAGACAAGCCCTGGAGGTATACAAGCCCTGGAGGTAGACAAGCCATGGAGGTACACAAGCCCTGGAGGTACACAAGCTCTGGAGGTATACAAGCCCTGGAGGTACACAAGTCCTGGAGGTACACAAGCCCTGGAGACAGACAAGTCCTGCAGGTACACAAGCCCTGTAGGTACAGAAGCCTGGAGGTAGACAAGCCCTAGAGGCATACAGGCCTTGGAGGTACACAAGACTTGGAGGTACACAATCCCTGGAGGTACACAAGCCCTGGAGGTATACAAGCCCTGGAGGTACACAAGTCCTGGAGGTACACAAGCCCTGGAGGTACACAAGCCCTGGAGGTACACACCCTGGAGGTACACAAGCCCTAGAGATAGACAAGTCCTGGAGGTAAATAATCCCTGAAGGTACACATGCCCTGAAGGTAGATAAGCCCTGTAGGTAGATAAGCCCTGGAGGTAGGTAAGCCCTGGAGGCAGGTAAGCCCTGGAGGTAGATAAGCCCTGGGTTAAATATGCTAGAGCGGATAACTAAACAGTTTGAGATAACAAGCCACACCATCAGCGCCGTGTTTATATATTCCCCGCTAATGACTTCTTCCTCATGAATATGTAAATATAAATCCTATTGAATATGACCTCAGAAAAGTGTTTCAGGACAAGCTTTCATCGCTGCGACATTTTGCCCTTCGTAGACCTTCATCAGATCAGCGACTTGATTGAAGCAAGACGCCACACGGGGCGAAGTGTTGCCACTGCCTCTCTTATTTTCATCACTCCTGAAAAGTCTTCCACTCGAAGTGGTATCGTAAATAATTGTCTCGGTGTTACACCAGGATTTCCTTCGTGGTTTTTTTAGTGCCGGGGAAATATTTTATTTATCCGGTTTCCTTGGGAAACCAGAGGGGTGAAAAAAGACTGCAGTTTTATCATGGTCCACGTTAGATTTAAGTGGTGGACGTCAGCCAGCTGAAAACCAACGATAGATCAATAGGTTGTTTGTGTCGGGTGCGCCAGATACGGACCTTTTCTATAATTGATCTTTGAGTGTAGTAGTGAGTCTAAATTACGACTTTCAAAGCTCAATACGACAGCTGCGACTTCCACGGACCATTTGGTTCTCTTGCGTCCCAACAAAAAGTTCTAAGGATACTATGATCGTCATTCTTTTAACTTATAAGGAAGAGAAACGTAGTTTTTGGAAGTGTATGATACGATACTGGATTCCATTATAAAGGCGCGGAAGAGGATCCAGAGGCAAATGTTTTTCTTGGGGATTGTGTAGATTTCGTATTCTATAGCGTACTCTTATGTATACCAGCAGAGTGTGTAGGTTCGGATTCTGTGGATGGAGAGGTGATGTCTTAGCTGTTCTTTTGTTTTCACAGGTCCATGATAATGTGAGAAATCACGAAAGTGCTTGGAATATGTTGCTATATATATGTCGTACCGAATAGGTAAAACTTGCGATTTTGATTTAAATAGCAACGCTCTTCTTGCCGAATAAGGCAAGCGAAAATTTGTGTATGAAGTAATTTCGCAAAAAAAAAAAAAGATAATTCTGAACCTAACGAAAAAAAATATTTCATTGTGTTTGTCTCTTATTAAATTATTGTAAACTTATATAAAATATATTTAATTGGATTAGGCTAAATTCCATTGCGCTTGTTATAATAAGGTAAGGTAAGTTTTCTAAGGTGCTTTCGGTACACAGTCATTAATTTTATGTTAACAAAAATGAAAAAAACAAATATGTTTATTGGAGATCTGGAGTTATCTGGAGAGAGTTCCGGGGGTCAACGCCCACGCGGCCCCCGTGTCTGTGACCAGGCCACCTCATTAGGTCTGATTGGTCCCAGGATGCGACCCACACAGTCGACTAACACCCAGGTACCCATTTTTTACTGATGGGGAACATAGAAACAGGTGAAGAATGACACGTCCAAATGTTTCACTTGGTGGGAATCGATCCCAGGCCCTCGCAGTGTGAAGCGAGAGCGGTTAACCACCAGGACACCAGAAATTTTCTCAGAAAGAACTTAATTTTAAAATGAGTTCTTGTAATTGTCCAGTTTTAAATATTCGGCACGACATTATATATATACATATATATATTATATATATATAGTATATTCTATATCTTATATTTAATATTATATTTATATAAATATATTATATACTATATATATTTATATTTATTATAATATATATATATTATTCTATATATATATATATACTATATTATATTAGCATATATATATATTATATATATATATATATATATATCCTTTCTTTCTTTAAACACATCGGCTGTATCCCACCAAGCAGGGTGGGCCAAAAGGAAAACAAAAGTTTCTCCTTTCACATTTAAGTAATATATACAGGAGACGGGGTTACTAGCCCCTTAGCCTCCTGGCATTTTAGTGCCCTCTTACAACACGCATGCTTACGGAGGAGATTCTGTTCCACTTCCCCATGGGAAGATAAGAGGAATATAAACAAGAAACAAGTAGCTAGTAAGAAAATAGAAGAAAAACAGAGGGGGTGTGTATACATATTGCTTGTACATGTATGTGTTGTTGTGAACTAGTTGTAACGTAGAAGTAGCAAGAACAACCTGAAAATCTTGCATGTTCATGAGACAGATAAACAAGAGGACACCAGCCAATCCTACCATCAGTAAAAAATTACAGGCTTTCGTTTTACACTCACTTGGGCAGGAGGTAGTACTCCCTGGATGGTTGCTGTCTACCAACCTACTACTAATATTATATATATCATATATATTTCAACAAGTCGACCGTCTCCCACCGTCGGGCAGGGTGACCCCACAATAAAAAAAAAAAAAAATATCCCCAAAAAGATAATGCTTTCATCATCATTCCAACACTTTCACCACACTCACAATTATAATGTTTTTGCAGTGTGCTCAGAATACAACAGTTTAGAAGCATATACGTATAAAGATTATACACAAAATCCCTCCAAACTGCCCAATATCCCAAACCCCTCCTTTAGTGCAGGCATTGTACTTCCCATTTCCAGGGACTCAACGTCCGACTATATGAAAATAACCGGTTTCCCTGATTCCTTCACTTAAATATTACCTGCTCACACTCCAACAGTTGTCATGGTCCCAAGTCATCATTCGTCTCCATTCCTCCTATCTAACACACTCACAGCACGCTGTGCTGGAAAGTCCAAGCCCCTAGCTAAAAAATCTCCTTTACCCCCTCTCTCACCCTTTCGAGGACGACCCTACCTCGCCTTCCTTCCCCTATAGATTTATATGACTTTCCATGTCTTTATACTTTGATCCATTCTCCTAATGACCAAACACCTCAACAAAACCCCTCTTTGCCCTCTGACCAATACTTTATAGCTCCACACCTTTTCCTAATTTCACACTCCGAATTTTCTGCATAAAATTAACACCTGACTTTGCCTTAAAAAGGACATCTCCCCCACTGCATCCATCCGTCTCCTACGCTCGCTGCATTTACACCAAGACTTCACATCCATATAAGAGGTGTTGGTACTACTATACTTTCAATACTTCCTTCTTTGCCTCCAAGATAACGTTTTTTGACCTCCACATATACCTCAACGCACCAATCACGTTTCCCTCTTCAATTCTATGGATTAACCTCATCCTTCATAAATCCCCCCATCCCGCCGACACGTAAACTCCCAAGTATCTGTTAACATTCACTTTCTTCCATATCCTCATACCACATTTTGGATATCCAATTTTTATTTATCTAAATCATTTGACACCCTTCCATCCACCTTTACTCTTTTCATGTCACTTTCAACTTTCTACCTTTACACACATTCCCAAAACTCATCCACTAACCTCTTGCAATTTTTCTTTAGGAATCTCCCATAGCACAGTATAATCAGCAAAAAGTAAACTGTGTCAATTTCCCTTTGAATTTGATTCCCCAGGAATTAATCCACCCCTCTCCGAACTCCCTAGTATTTATTACTTTACATGAACCCCATTTATAAAATATATTAACAAACCATGGTGACATTACACATCCCTGTCTAAGACCTACGTTTACCGGGAAGTATTCTCCCTCTCTTTTACACACCCTAAACTGAGCTCACTATTCCTTAAAAAGTCGTTTACTGCATTTAGTAACTTACCACCTAATCCATATACTTGAAACATACTGCCCACATTGCTCCTCTATCCTATCTCATATAATATGCCCTTTTCTATTCCATAAATTGCAATAAAACTTTATACCTTTAATCTAAATACTGTTCCACATATGCTTCCAATGTAAAACCACTTGATCTACCACATCCCCTACCCACTCTGAAACCTCCTTTGCTCATCCCGAATCTACATTCTGTCCTACCTCTAATTCTTTCAATTATAACCCTACGTTACACTTAATCTGGTATATCAGGTAAACTTATTCCTATATAATTTTTACAGTTCTTTTGTCCCTTTCCCTTTATAATAAAGGGACTATACATGCTCTCGCCAATCCCATTAGGTACCTTCCCCTCTTTAATACATTTATTAAACCAAAGTACCAACCACTCCAACACTATATCCCCCCCTGCTTTTAACATTTATGTCTGAATCCCATCAGTTCCAGCTGCTTTACCCACTTTCTTTTTACGTAATGCATACGTACCTCCCCCACACTTACATTCTTGCTCATCTTCACTCCTAAAAGATGGTTATACCTCCTAAAAAGATGGTATATTCATGCCAATCTACCTTTACACTCCCATCTCCCCATCTAACTAACTCCCTCTACTCTGTTTTTAACTGAAAAATCCATCTTTCCCTATGCTTTGTTAAACTTGTTTACTCACTTCAAATTCTTTATCTTATTTTCATTAAAATTCTTGACAGTGCTCTCCCCTCTCTCATCTGCTCTCCTTTTGCACTCTTCACCACTTCTTCACCTTTTTTTTACTCTCCATATACTCTGCTATTTTATAACACTTCTGCTTTGTAAAAACCTTTCCTAAGCTACCTTTTTCTCTTTTATCACACCCTTTACTTCATCATTCCACCAATCACTCCTCTTTCATCCTGCCCCACCCTCCTATAACCACAAACTTCTGCCCCCACATTCTTTACTGCATTTTTAAAACTTTTCCCACCCTCTTCAACCCCCCCACAAACTCATCTTTGCACTAGTCCACCTTTCTGCCAATAGTCGCTTATATCTCGCCCGAACTTCCTCCTCCTTAGTTTATATATATATATATATATATATATTATATATATTATTATATATATATTATATATATATATATATATAAAATATATATATATTTTTATATATATATTTATATATATGCATAAGATCACAGTGAACAGGTGATTTCAAAATATGCAAAACAACCACTCTGAAAAGAATAGAGAAATTCCAAGCGCTTCGTGACTATCACATTATCAAGGAACTATGAAAGTAAAGCATCCAAGGAAGCTATATAAGGGGCCCGGCCAGCACCTCACTTTTCAGATCCCACAACGGTTAAACACGTGACGCGCGGCGAGCCAACTTGGATAGGTCCTTTGCACAACTCACCCCCAAAGCTATTCACCCAAGAAAATTTAAAAATTTTGGTCCAGTGTATTATTAAATTCTTCCAAATTCTATTAATTATAAAGGGAAATCAATTTATATAAACCCAAAAGGGAAATATTCATATTTTTGTCAAAACTGCTTTTATGAAACAAGATTCAATTTTTATTCCTGTCGACCTGGAGCTTGCTTGATTTACTACTTTCTCAACTTTTTGAAAATCATTGGATGGTTAAAATCTCTTACATGAATAAATAGAGCATTGGAATCTTGTCCAGTTCTAATGCTATATTTATGTTGTTTTAATCTTAGTTCGGATTTTTACCAGTTTGACCGTATAAACTTTACCGCCCAAAAATTTTCAAGGAATCTTATAGACACATTTCCCTCAGCATTTTGATAAAGAATTCCCCCCAAAATGCTGATGGATGTGTCTATAAGATTCCTTGTAAAAATTTTCGATAAAGTTTATTACGGTCAAACTGGTAAAAATCTCAACTAAGATTAAAACAACATAAATATAGCATTAGAACTGGACAAGATTCCAATGCTCTATTTATTCATGTAAGAGATTTTAACCATCCAATTGATTTTCAAAAAGTTGAGAAAGTTGTATCAAGCAAGTCCATGGTCGACAGGAATATAATTGAATCTTGTTTCATAAAAAGCAGTTTTGACAATAATATGAATATTTCCTTTGGTTTATATAAATTAGATCCATTTATAATTAATAGAATTTGGGAAGAATTTAATAATACACTGGACAAATAATTTTTTAAATTTTCTTGGGTAGAATAGCTTGGGGGTGAGTTGTGGCAAAGGACCTATCCAAGTTGGCTCGCCGCGCGTCACGTGTTTAACCGTTGTGGGATCTGATAGTGAGGTGATGGCCGGACCCCTTATATAGCTTCCTTGGATGCTTCACTTTCATAGTTCCTTGATAATGTGAGTAGTCACGAAAGCGCTTGGAATTTCTCTATTCTTTCAGAGTGGTTGTTTTGCATATATTATATATATATATAATATATATATATATATATATATAAAATATATATATATATATATATATATATATATATATAAATATATATATAATATATATAATGTGTGTGGTGTGTGTGTGTGTGTGTCAGGAGTCTTATTTACACCTGACATATATACCAGGAGTTGTGTTTACGGAGGCCAGCGCTGTGTACCCGGAGTTTGTATTGACTGATGCCAACATTGTGAATGGCTGAGCAAGGTATTTGTGAGGTGTGTGTGTTTACATGTATTAACCTGGTGTATGGAAGGGACGGAGGGAGAGCAACAGAGAGAGAGAGAGAGAGAGAGAGGAGAGAGAGAGAGAGAGAGAGAGAGAGAGAGAGGGAGGGAGGACGGGGGAATTAATTTCACGTCAAGAGAAAACAGTATGTAGCTTTTTTTTAATTAGCTTGGAAGCTAATTTATCAAGCAAACAAACCCTTCATAAAACAGGAATAACTTAATAAAGCTTAATCCTGCCTAACTTAGGTAAGCCAGCGTAACTTTACCAGTTAGTTGTCATTCTTCAAATAAATTACATCTCGATGTGCAGACTGACCTTGCGAAAAACGTACATGAAAAAATGGACGACGATCCTTGATCTGAGGGAATAATAGGTGACAAGAAGCGTATCTATAAGAAAACTGCAATGATAGTTATATTAGTAGTCAGGACTATCACGAATCTATAGGTCAGTGGTACAAAGATGGTTTATGGTTTATACACGGAACTTTGCAGCACTGTTTTGTAAACTAAGAAATAAGGCAGACGCAGTGGGCGTTTGTGATACATCTGTAACCCTTTGTTAGAACGTATGTACAGGAATGTACACTATGTGCATATGTGAACAAAAGTTTTAGAGGAGAGTAGTGAAATTTGGCTGGTTAACTGGGTTTACAGCCAGTCTACTTCTCAAAGGGTCATTAAGTCTGCGTGTCACACTGTCTCCCCGAAGACTTTAATACCTCGAGCAGGGTTAAAAGTAAACACTCAGATATATACACAGTTAGAGATGAATATATCCCCATGTGTATCTCTGTATTGGGAGTAGTTCAATAAGCGTTATCTCTCACCTCCAGCGGTGAGTGAATATTCACAGGGAACCAAGAGAGGAAGCCAGTATGTCGTGGTCCAGCTGGAAGCTTGAGAGACATGTCAGTCTTGATGCAAGAGGTATGGAGCTAGCCAAGTCCATCGTGTGTAGTTTAGATGTGGGGCCAGGAGTTGGGACTCAACACTCACAACAGCTACTACAGCGAGGCGAGTTCAGTTTGAATGGTCAGATCGTTCTCGCACACGAGGTAATTGTCCCCAGTCAAACAACCCTAGGGCCATCTGAACAAGCAGACAGACCTAACACACACATGGTTGACCAGAGCAGCTAAATTCGTCTGCTAACTGCCCTGCCCTGACCTGCCCTGCCCTGCCCTGCCCTCCCTGCCTGATCTGCTCTGTCTTGACCTGTCCTGCTCTGACCTGCCCTGCTCTCACCTGGCTTAGATGATCCGCAGCAGCGCCAGTTTTCGTGATTCAGAAAATGTAACCACTCGAGGACGTTCCTGGATGCTGGTGACACGCTCCTGATCACAGAAATTGAACCTGTGTTCCAATTCCTTGAATCGAGTCTGAATGCCTTCCATTCCCCCCAAGCGTTGTATGACCCCTTATGGGTTTAGTGCTTCCTCGTGAATGTAATGATACTAATAATTATCATAGACAATTAAAAAAATGGAGGATTTTATGCGGATTATTAATCATCAGGAATGACGGGGGCGGGTGATTACCAAATAACTCACGGTTGTCTTCAAGCGGAAACTCGTCAGTTTCCTTCAGACAGTTCCTGATGAGCCTGGTTGTGGTGCACACGTTGGACTTCGGGGCGGCGAGTACTAACAGCTTGATAGATCAGGCCAGCAACCAGGAGGCCTGGTCTGCGACCGGGCCACGGGGGCGGTGACATCCGGAACGATTCCAGGTAAACTCCAGGCAAATGTCAAGTAAACTCCAGGCAAACTCCATGTAAGCTCCAGGTAAATTTCAGATAAACTCCAGGCAAATGTCAAGTAAACTCCAGACAAACTCCAGGTAAACTCCAGGTAAACTCCAGGTAAACCCCAGGTAAGCTCCAGGTAAACCCCAGATAAAATCCAGGTAAACCCCAGGTATTCCAGGTAAGTCCCAGGTAAACTCCAGGTAAATCCCAGGTAAACCCAGGTAAATCCCAGGCACGGATAGTAACCCACTATAATCCTATAAAGCCACTGTCTTCACGGGTGCGCACACACACACACACACAGTAGAGGCCAGTGAAGAGACGGGGCCAGGAGCTATGACTCGACCCCTGCAACCACAACTAGGTGAGTACACACACACACACACACACACACACACACACACACACACACACACACACACACACACACACACACACACACAGAAACAAGAGGCCACAATTGGAAGTTGAAGACACAAATGAGTCAGAGAGATAGTAGGAAGTATTTCTTCAGTCATAGAGTTGTAAGGCAGTGGAATAGCCTAGAAAACGACGTAGTGGAGGCAGGAACCATACACAGTTTTAAGACGAGGTTTGATAATGCTCATGGAGCGGGGAGAGAGAGGGCCCAGTAGCAACCGGTGAAGAGGCGGGGCCAGGAGCTAAGACTCGACCCCTGCAACCACAAACAAATAGGTGAGTACACACACACACACACACGACACTGGAGGACAGGAGGGTCAGGGGAGACATGATAACGACATACAAAATACTGCGCGGAATAGACAAGGTGGACAAAGACGGGATGTTCCAGAGAAGGGACACAGACACAAGAGGTCACGATTGGAAGTTGAAGACTCAGATGAATCCAAGGGATGTTAGGAAGTATTTCTTCAGTCATAGAGTAGTCAGGCCGTGGAATAGCCTAGAAAGTGAAGTAGTGGAGGCAGGAACCATACATAGTTTTAAGGCGAGGTATGATAAAGCTCATAGAGCAGGGAGAGAGAGGACCTAGCAGCAATCAGTGAAGAGGCAGGGCCAGGAGCTATGAATCGACCCCTGCAACCACAAATAGGTGAGTACAAATAGGTGAGTACACACACACACACACACACACACACACACACACCTTTTTTCAACATTTACCTCCGCTACGTCTCCACTTTTTACCAACTTAAGCCACATATGAATCACAGGGACGTTAGGTAGTATTTGCGTTTTATCCTGAGAATAACTCACTGAACAACGTTGTGGTGTAGGCACTGTACACAGGTTGAAGAATAGGTACGATCGGGCGCTGGAAACAAGGAATCATTAAACCTGTCGTGGGCAGGAGCTATAACTCGACCTCTGTACGGACAGACACAGGTTTCGTTAGTTATCCATATGCAAATTAGTAATAATGGTAGAATTACCGACGAAAATGTCGGGCCATTGGATACAACTGCAGCGATAAAATGTCACATTAGATTCGTCTAATGTGACATGTGGGGCCTTAGGAGGGGTAGCACATATGCTGTATTCTATTCAAGATTGATGGACTAACCACATCGGCTCAAGGTTGAGGGACTGATTACCTCATTCTTCTCCTGTTCTTCACGATTCTTCTTTGTATGGACTGATGAAGCCACTGTGTGGCGAAACGTTTTCTCACACTCTTCAGGTCGCTTATTCTATCTAGGCTGGAATATTGCTGCACACTAACAGCACCTTTCAAGGCAGGTGAAATTGCTGACCTAGAAAATGTACAGAGAACCTTCACGGCGCGCATAACGGAGATAAAACACCTCAATTACTGGGAGCGCTTGAGTCCATTTATTTAACATATGCAAAGTGTACATAGAAAGTGATTTGTTAAAAACTCTGCAAAACGCGCTGAATCGTCGAAAAATGTAGTGAAACAAGGTTCTCATGTTGTTTTAGTGCTAATATATCAGTTGATGCTTCCTCTTCTTGCTAGGACGACTCTGCTGTCTCTCCGCTGCCTCTGCTGCCTCTGCTGCCTCTCTGCTGCCTCTCTGCTGCCTCTGCTGCCTCTCTGCTGCCTCTGCTGCCTCTCTGCTGCCTCTGTTGCCTCTGCTGCCTCTCTGCTGCCTCTCTGCTGCGTCTGCTGCCTCTGCTGCCTCTCTGCTGCGTCTGCTGCCTCTCTGCTGCCTCTCTGCTGCCTCTGCTGCCTCTCTGCTGCCTCTGCTGCTCTGGCCTCTGCTGCCTCTGCTGCTGCCTCTGCTGCCTCTCTGCTGCCTCTCTGCTGCCTCTGCTGCCTCTCTGCTGCCTCTGCTGCCTCTCTGCTGCCTCTGCTGCCTCTGCTGCCTCTCTGCTGCCTCTGTTGCCTCTGCTGCCTCTGCTGCCTCTCTGCTACGTCTGCTGCCTCTGCTGCCTCTCTGCTGCCTCTGCTGCCTCTCTGCTGCCTCTGCTGCCTCTCTGCTGCCTCTGCTGCCTCTCTGCTGCCTCTGCTGCCTCTCTGCTGCCTCTGCTGCCTCTGCTGCTCTGCTGCTCTCTGCTGCCTCTGCTGCCTCTCTGCTGCGTCTGCTGCGTCTGCTGCCTCTCTGCTGCCTCTGCTGCCTCTCTGCTGCCTCTGGTGCCTCTGCTGCCTCTCTGCTGCCTCTACTGCCTCTCTGCTGCCTCTCTGCTGCCTCTGCTGCCTCTCTGCTGCCTCTGCTGCCTCTGCTGCCTCTCTGCTGCCTCTGCTGCCTCTGCTGCCTCTCTGCTGCCTCTGCTGCCTCTGCCGCCTGGAGGCTCAGCATCTCTCTCAACTTGCAGCAGTATTTCAAGACTTACTGTGCGATTATCGCTACCATCCTTTTCTTCATACTTCACTAAGGATTAGCCATTATCCTGCCCAGTTAAACTCGAGAGGCAGTTTTGAATAATTAGGTGGAACAAGGGAGCAGATGAGAGGGCCACCACCTTCCTAGGTGGCTATGGATGTATAACCAGTAATTAGACTAGGAAAGAATTAGACTTGGAACCAGAGAATTCTTTCACACTTCCACCTCTTTGTTCTGTGGAATTTTATCCTCCTTTATCTCTTTTAACCCTCCCTGGCGCTTAATTCTAATATGATTTATAATTCTCTACCGAAATTTTATTCTGCATATCTTAAGTTGTCTTCCCTCTCGGCTTTTGTAAGTTGTCTGCAGTGTCGTGCCTAAATGCGTGACATCTCTGCCATAACTACAATTTACGAGGACTCACACTATGAGTGGCAGAGACTTCTTTGATGCACAGACAACGACCTCCTCTGTGCCCCTTTATTGAGCGCCACAGTCTACTGTAATAAACTATCCTCTCGCTCTGGTCTGTATTTATTTTGACTTTCTACTCTCCCATCTCCCAAGACTGTCTCTAAGGCAGTCCCAACTCTCAGGTCTCAATATTTTGTTTAAATCAGTTTAAAACTGAAGACTTTGTCCCATCTCTACGGACAGTTCCCACGGCTGTCTTTATACTTATCCTAAGACCTTTGTCTCTAGACTTTGTCCTTAAATCCATCCCAAGACTTCCTCTTTAAATCCAGCCTAGTTTTTTAAACATCGTGCCTAAATCCATGCGTCACAAACGCTTTAAGCTCCCAAGCTGAGCTTACAACTTATTTGCAAAACTACTGGCAACACCAAAGACCAAGTTTACAACACCCGCGAGCCAAGTTGACAA
>NC_069422.1:42667263-42672263 GCF_026875155.1 Cherax quadricarinatus
GCAATCCCCCAAAACTACCCAAAACTACCCAAAAACTACCAACACTACCAACACAAACCCCAAAATACCAACATTTCCCCCACTACCAACACTACCAAACTAATTTTTCACTACCAACATTTCCCCAAAATTCCAACACTAAAACCAAAAAACTACCAACACAAAACCAAAACTACCAACATACCAAAACTACCAAACACCCACCACTATTCACTACCAACATACCCCAAAATACCAACACTACCAACACTATTAACACTACCAACACTACCAAAAACTACCACAAAAATACCAACAACCAAACCAACACTACCAAAACTACCGCAAATACCAGCACTTTCCACCACAAAATTTCCACATACCCAAAAACTAAATCCAAAAACCCCTAAACACTACCCCAAAACCCACCAACACTACCAACACTAAAACACTTAAAAAACCCCACTACCAAAAAACTAAACCAAAACTACCAAAAAAACCAAAAACCACCAGCAATACCAAAAAAATACCAACACTTTCCAACACTACCAACACTAACCAACAACCAAAACTTAACCAACACACCAAAAAAATACCCAAAACTACCAACAACAACCAACACTTTCCAACAATAAACACTACCAACACTAACCCAAACCCCCCAAACCAAACACTAAACCCAAAACTACCCCAAAACTACCAAAAACACCCAACATTAAACCAAAAACTACCCCCACTCACCAAAAAAATACCCAAAACTACCAACAAAACCCCCCACTAAACACTACCAACATACCAAAAACTACCAACACTTTCCAACCCCTTTCCAAACACTACCCAAAACTACCACACCAATTAACAAATTTTCCAACACTACCAACACCCCCCAAAAACATTAAAAACTAACCAAAAAAAACCACCACTACCCAAAATTTCCAACACTTTCCAACAAAACCCTTTAACACTACCAAACTTTCCCCACACCAACCCCTAAACACTTTCCCAAAACTACCAACACCAATTAAAAACACTACCAAACTACCAAAACTACCAACACTACCAACCCTAAAAACCCGCACTTAAAACCCACACTACCAAACCAAATACCCACCACTACCAACATTAAAAAACCCCAAACTTTCCAAAAACACCCAAGCACCAACCCCAAAACTAAAAAACCCCAACCAAAACTACCAACACAAACCCAACACTACCAAAAAACCCCCAACACTACCAACACTACCAACACAACCCAACCCCTTTCCAAACTAACCCAAAACTACCAACTTAAAACATACCAACACTACCACACTACCCAAAAATACCAACACTACCAACACTACCAACACTACCAACCCCAACCAACACTTTCCAACATTTTAACACTACCCAAAACTACCAACCCTACCAACACTACCAACACTACCGCACTAACCCAAAACTACCCAAAACTCCCCAACCCATCCAAAACTACCAACACCCACCAACACTAAACCCCACAACCCCCACTACCAAAAACTACCAACCTACCCCAACCCCTACCCAAACCCCAACCAACACCACCAACCTACCAACATCCCCACCAACATACCAACACAACCAAAAACTACCAACCCCTACCAACCCATACCAACACTACCAACACTACCAACACTACCAAAATTACCCAAAATACCAACATACCAACACAAAAAACACTCCAAAAATACCAGCACTACCAACACTACCAACAATACCAACACTAAAAACCAACACTCCAACACTACCAAACCCAAAATAACCCGCACTACCAACACTAACCAAAACACTTTCCCAAAACTACCCAACCCCTACCAACACTACCAACAATACCAAAAATACCAACACTACCAAAAACCCCACCAACACTACCAACACCCAACCCAACACAAATACCAAAAACTTTCCAAAAACTACCAACACTACCAAACTAAACAAAACTACCCAACAACCAAACCCAACACTACCAACCCCTACCAAAACTTACCCACACTACCAACATACCACACTACCCAAAACTACCCACAAACCCCAAATACCAAAACTAACCAACACACCAACACTACCAACACTACCAACATACCAACCCCTACCAGCAACCCAAACACCCACCAACAAAATACCACCACTACCCAAAATACCAGCACTACCAACACTAAACCCCACTACCACACTACCAACCCCTACCAACACTACCAACACTACCAACATACCAACACTAAAAACCCCCTACCAAAAACTACCAACACTACCAACACTACCAACACTACCAAAAACTACCAACACTACCAACACTAAAAACCAACCCCTACCAAAACTAAACCGCACTACCAACACTACCAACCTACCCCACTAAACCCCACTACCAACACTACCAACACTAAAAACCAACACTAACCAACACTACACACTACCAACACTACCAACTACCAACACTACCAGCACTACAACACTACCAACACTACCAACACTACCAACACTACCAACCCTACCACACCCAACACACCAACACTACCAACACTACCAACACTACCAACCACCTACCACACTACCAACACTACCAACACTACCAGCACTAACCAACACTACCAACACTCACCAACACTACCAACACTACCAACACTACCAACACTACCACACAACCAACACTACACACTACCAACACTACCAACACTACCAACACTACCAACACACACACTACAACACTAAACACTACCAACACAACCAACACTACCAAACTACCACACACCAACACTAAACACTACCAACACTACCACACTACCCACTACCAACACTACCAACACTACCAACACTAAACACTACCAACACTACCACACTACCAACACAACCAACACTACCACACTACCAACACAACCAACACTACCAACACTACCACATCCAACACTACCAACACTACCAGCACCACCAACACACCAACATACCAACACTACCAGCACTACCACACACCAACACTACCAACACTACCAACACTACCAACACTACCAACACTACCAACTACCACACTACCAACACTAAAACACACCAACACTACCAACACTACCAACACTACCAACACTACCAACACTACCAACACAACCAACACTACCAACACTACCAACACTACCAGCACTACCAACACTACCAACACTACCAACACTACCAACACTACCAACACTACCAGCACTACCAACACTACCAACACTACCAACACTACCAACACTACCAACACTACCAACACTACCAGCACTACCAACACTACCAACACTACCAACTCTACCAACACTACCAACACAACCAACACTACCAACCACTACCAACACTACCAACACTACCAACACTACCAACACTACCAACACTACAAATATTATATATTAAAACTTCCCTGAACACAAACGTATCATAGAAACTGAAAATTATCCTCCCCCCAAAAAATGGAAAAAAAAAAATAAATTCAACATTCGTGTAACCAATTAGTATTAAACTGCATTTTTTGGTTTTATTTAAAAAAAAATCTTCAATAGATATCTCTCTCTGCGTTCATATTTTTTCTAAATCAATAAAAGGCCAGAGCTGCATGTAGAAAAATATTCTCATTTGTCTCTCTAAATACAAATGCTGTCTTGCACCAGCCGATATTTCGTTTCTATCTATTGTTATCATCATTATCATGGGTGTGGAAGGTATGAAGGATCAATTCCGGGAACTGGAATACACATTCAATTCCTTAGAATCAAGAGCCCCTGAGCAGCATCAAGGGACCTCAACAGCATCAAGAGCCCCTCAACAGCATCAAGGAACCTCAACAGCATCAAGAGCCCCTCAACAGCATCATGGAACCTCAACAGCATCAAGAGCCCCTCAACAGCATCAAGGAACCTCAACAGCATCAAGAGCCCCTCAACAGCATCAAGGAACCTCAACAGCATCAAGAGCCCCTCAACAGCATCAAGGAACCTCAGCAGCATCAAGAGCCCCTCAACAGCATCAAGGAACCTCAACAGCATCAAGAGCCCCTCAACAGCATCAAGGAACCTCAGCAGCATCAAGAGCCCCTCAACAGCATCAAGGAACCTCAACAGCATCAAGATCCCCTCAACAGCATCAAGGAACCTCAACAGCATCAAGGAACCTCCAGTGATGGGTCGGTTCTCTTGTAAATCTCCTGGATCATCAGTGCTTGACAGGTCAGTTCCAGTGATGGATTTGCTTGTAAATGCTCCGTGGGATTACTCTCATATTTATTCCCTTTTCGTGGTAGTTATTCTCAAAATCGGAAGATTTTTATGGAAGGGAAACAACAAGAGTCACATGTGAAGTCACTCTGAGAGAGAGTTGTGAGGTTGACTTCCTCGTCAAGAAGTCAACCCAGCGCCTCCGAGATTCTCTTTTTTCTTTCACTCGTAAAGTGATGTAGTAATACCATTCATAGTTGTATTAGTAGTTGTAGTAGTAGTAAAAGTAGTCCTAGTAGTAGTAGTAGTGTATGTAGTAATAGTAATAGAAATAATAGTAGAAATAGTATTAATAGTAGTAGCATAAGTAGTAATAAGAATAATAATAGTGGTGGTAGCAGTACTACTAGTAGTAATAGTGGTGGTAGTAGTAGTAATAGTAGCAGTATTAGTAGTAACAATAGCAGCAGTAATAAAAATGATAGCTTAAGAAGTAGTAATGAAAACACCATGACTATCCTTATTACCAAGAACCTGGTCTAGAAATGTTACCCCTCACAGAAAGAGCAATGATATACAGGTTAACGATCCCTAGCTTTATTGACACGCTATTTACAGGTTAAGGATTCCTATCTCTCTCTCATCTCATCTCTCTCTCTCTCTCTCTCTCTATCTCTCTCTCTCTCTCTCTCTCTCTCTCTCTCTCTCTCTCTCTCTCTCTCTTCTCTCTCTCTGCTACTCCCCGCTCCCTCTCTCTGGTCCTTTTTCTCATGCAATATCCCAGCTATAATGATCTCTGTTATTACAGCAAAGTATCACTATGTATTTCCG
>NC_069422.1:42677263-42687263 GCF_026875155.1 Cherax quadricarinatus
TGAAGATTCCTGGGAACCCGGGATTTCTTGTGACATTGCTGACATCGTGGGGGTGGGAGGGCGCCAGTTGTGGGATAACGGGTGAAGGACAGCATGGATGCCTGGATGATGAGGGTGGGGAAGCAGTGAGAGGCAGAGCTGGTAATTGGTAGGGCACTGAACGGCTCCACCCTTGGTCAGGAAGTCAGTGGGCCTAGACTTGGATGAGTGGAGGGGTCCAGGGATGGGGGAGGTGGTAGTGTCCCTATGTGTTCACTAAAGATGCACATCACTGACTAACTTTTGCTAATTGTTATACACTTACTATTCCATCCAGAAAAAACCCTCGCCATTTGGCACACTAATCACCATGCTCCCACTGTTAACCAAGGTGTTCTTCTGTTCAGCATCCAATGTTGGTGTCGTGAGCGACCACATTTCCCCTCCCCCCCCGACCCCGGCCGAACACAGAGGTAAACAAAACCTCCTCCACACCACCGCTGGCAGGATCTCCTCAACACCTCCACTACTCCCCAAATCCCAACATGCGCACTGCACTTTCAATGATACAGAAGCAACGGTCTGATGCAGAGGATGGTCACAACTCTGTAATCTCCGGTGAGTACCAACTTAATAATATATATCAATATTCTTTCTTCTAACGATTTCACTTGTGCCAAATTTTTTTCGTGAACACAAGATACGTTCTGTTGAACAATCTTTTGTCTGAACAACGTTCCGACTCTACTTAGAGCTTCGTAAGGTCAAGCTATGTGTCGCTCTGCGTAGCTGTTTTCAAGTCACGTTTCCGTCTGTGTAGAGCTTTATCAAGCCGTACTTGACTCTGTGTAGAGCTTTATCAAGCCGTACTTGACTCTGTGTAGAGCTTTATCAAGCCGTACTTGACTCTGTGTAGAGCTTTATCAAGCCGTACTTGACTCTGTGTAGAGCTTTATCAAGCCATGCTTGACTCTGTGTAGAGCTTTATCAAGCCATGCTTGACTCTGTGTAGAGCTTTATCAAGCCGTACTTGACTCTGTGTAGAGCTTTATCAAGCCATGCTTCACTCTGTGTAGAGCTTTATCAAGCCGTACTTGACTCTGTGTAGAGCTTTGTCAAGCCGTACTTGACTCTGTGTAGAGCTTTATCAAGCCATGCTTGACTCTGTGTAGAGCTTTATCAAGCCATGCTTGACTCTGTGTAGAGCTTTATCAAGCCGTACTTGACTCTCTGTAGAGCTTTATCAAGCAATGCTTCACTCTGTGTAGAGCTTTATCAAACCGTACTTGACTCTGTGTAGAGCTTTATCAAGCCGTACTTGACTCTGTGTAGAGCTTTATCAAGCCGTACTTGACTCTGTGGAGCTTTATCAAGCCATGCTTCACTCTGTGTAGAGCTTTATCAATCCGTACTTGACTCTGTGTAGAGCTTTATCAAGCCATGCTTCACTCTGTGTAGAGCTTTATCAAGCCATACTTGACTCTGTGTAGAGCTTTGTCAAGCCGTACTTGACTCTGTGTAGAGCTTCATCAAGCCGTACTTGACTCTGTGTAGAGCTTTATCAAGCCATGCTTCACTCTGTGTAGAGCTTTATCAAGCCATGCATCACTCTGTGTAGAGCTTTATCAAGCCATGCTAAACTCTATGTAGAGCTTTATCAAGCCATGCTTCACTCTGTGTAGAGCTTTATCAAGCCATGCTTTACTCTGTGTAGAGCTTTATCAGGCCATGCTTCACTCTGTGTAGAGCTTTATCAAGCCGTACTTGACTCCGTGTAGAGCTTTATCAAGCCATGCTTCACTCTGTGTAAAAGCTTTTCAAGCCGTACTTTTACTCTGTGTAGAGCTTTGTCAAGCCGTACTTGACTCTGTGTAGAGCTTTGTCAAGCCGTACTTGACTCTGTGTAGAGCTTTATCAAGCCGTACTTGACTCTGTGTAGAGCTTTATCAAGCCATGCTTCACTCTGTGTAGAGCTTTATCAAGCCATGCATCACTCTGTGTAGAGCTTTATCAAGCCATGCTAAACTCTATGTAGAACTTTATCAAGCCATGCTTCACTCTGTGTAGAGCTTTATCAAGCCATGCTAAACTCTATGTAGAACTTTATCAAGTCAAGCTCCACTCTGTGTAGAGCTGTATCGACACACTGTTCAAGCTCTACACAGAGCAAAGCGTTTTTCCAATAAAATTCGGTTCTTCAGTAAACCATGTTAAATTCTGATTGCATCATGTCACTCCAGATCAAAACACAAATGCGTGAGCAGTTCGGTTTTTCGAATAATGGAACCGAGTTTCGTAATTTTTTTGGGTTGTCGAAATGATTTTCCAATGATGGATTGGTTCTCCAGTCGTGCCAATTACCTAGTCAATGGATTGTCCTTTTTAATACAAATTACTACTGATAAGATAGGTACTTACAATATGCGTTAACAGTTCTCTAATGCATATCTAAAGCTCCCGCTTCACACACGGAGGGCCCGGGTTCGATTCCCGGCGGGTGGAAACATTCGACACGTTTCCTTACACCTGTTGTCCTGTTCACCTAGCAGCAAATAGGTACCTGGGTGTTAGTCGACTGGTGTGGGTCGCATCCTGGGGGACAAGATTAAGGACCCCAATGGAAATAAGTTAGACAGTCCTCGATGACGCACTGACTTTCTTGGGTTATCCTGGGTGGCTAACCCTCCGGGGTTAAAAATCCGAACGAAATCTTATCTTATCTTATATATATATATATATATATATATATAATTTTGTGTGTGTGTGTGTGTAGAGAGAGAGAGAGAGGGAACCAACATAGTGGACGTAATTTCGATGTCTCCCCAAAAAATTCAATTATAACTTGAACAATTGAAAAAAAAGCACATTGTGAGCGGAGGCTCCTCGGTGCTCTACAGGCAATTAAAACTCTAAGAATGATGGAGATGACATCGCTTTATAGCAGGTAACAGCTTCATTAGCGCTCATATCAGTCAAGGAGACATGAATGCGTTTACACTCATGTCTCTCAACGAGACATGAGTGCCTTGCAATCATGATTTCTGCAGCAATATCATGGAATTCTCTTGGCCCGGCATGGTACTGCATGGTAAGGTTAACGCCCAAACATATTTATCAATTTTAAGTGACCAGGTCCATCTCATGGTGCAAAAACTGCTTCCCAATAGTGGCGCTATCCTCCAAAACCACAATCCACCACTTCACACCACTAGAGCTGTTGAAAAATTGACAGGAAGAACTTGAAAGTGGAGTCGAACGACTGGATTGGCAGCCACAATCGTCGGATCTAAATATTATGGAACATCTGTGGGGTCACCTGGAACAGCTGACCCCACAGAATCCATTGTTAAAATAACTAAAATGACAACTCAGACCTTAACAAAGAGAGAAGCATCAAAGAATGCACAGATATATCATACCCCTTCACACGCTCACACACGTCAACACACGTTAACACACGCCCACACACGCCTACACACGCCAACACAAATCTTCATACACTCACAGAAGCCCACAAGACGGTATCAATCTTTCTCAACCTTCATAGGGTACTTTGATGGGCACGAGTTCTCTCCCTCCCTCTCTCTCTCTCTCTCTCTCTCTCTCTCTCTCTCTCCTCTCTCTCTCTCTCTCTCTCTCTCTCTCTCTCTCTCTTCCTCTCTTGGTGGCTCCTGTATCCGCAGGAGCCACCAACACTCTCACTTATTCTTCCTTAGTATAATATCAGTCACAGGGCAGAAGGAAGGAGGGAGAAAGAGAGAGAGAGAGAGACGGGGGAGGGACGGATGATGTTGAAAGGAAGAAGGAAGGAGACAGAAAACTATGGAGGGGAAAGTGAATAGAAATGTAGAGAGGGCAGATGTGGAGCTAAATATGAAGGAGAAGGAGAAACTGGGTTAAGAAGAGTAACTGAGAAAAGAAGAGGAGTACTGAAATAAGAAGAATAAGATAACAGAATACTAACAGGGGTAAGAAGAGGGAAGAAGAGCAACTCCAGTAAGAAGAGGAAAGAAGAGCAACTCCAGTAAGAAGATGGAAGAAGAGTAACTCCAGTAAGAAGTTGGAAGAAGAGTAACTCCAGTAAGAAGATGGAAGAAGAGTAACTCCAGTAATAAGAGGAAAGAAGAGTAACTCCACTAAGAAGAGGGAAGAAGAGTAACTCCAGTAAGAAGATGGAAGAAGAGTAACTCCAGTAAGAAAAGGAAAGAAGAGTAACTCCAGTAAGAAGATGGAAGAAGAGTAACTCCAGTAAAAAAGGAAAGAAAAAGAAAACCCCCCAGTAAGAAAAAGGAAGAAGAGTAACTCCAGTAAGAAGATGGAAGGGGCAACTCCAGCAAGAAAAAGGAAAGAAGAGAAACTCCAGTAAAAAGGGTGGAAAAAAGGGATTTAACCCCAAAAAAAAGAAGATGGAAAAGAGCAACCCCCAAGTAAGAAAAATGGATAAAGAAACTCCAGTAAAGAAAAAGGGAAAAAGAGAAAACCCATTAAAAGAAGATGGAAAAAAAGAGAAAACCTCCGAAAAGGAAGAGGGGAAGAAGACAACCCCAAAGTAAGAAGATGGAAGAAGATAACCCCAAAAAAGAAGATGGAAAAAGGGGGCAACTCCAGCAAGAAGAGGGAAAAGGAAGAGAAAACCCAGAAGGAAGATGGAAGAAGAGTAACTCCAGTAAGAAGAGGAAAAAAGGGGTAACTCCCGAAAAGAAGGGGAAAAAAAAGAAAAAGGAAAAAAACTCCCCGGGTAAGAAGAGGGGAAAGGAAGGGGTAACCCAGTAAGAGAATGGAAAGAAGAGAAAACCTCCAGCAAGAAAAAGGGAAGGGAAAGCAACCCCAGGGGAAGAAGGGGAAAAGAAGAGCAACCCCAAATTTAAAAAGGGAAAAAAGGGGGAAATGAAAACACTGTGTTTAAAAAAAAGAGAATAAAACTTTTTGGAAAAAAAATTAAAAGGGGAAATGAATTTTTGTTATAATGAGACAAAAGAGGAAGGGGGGGGGGGGGGGTATTTAGCGCACATTATGTTATTATCTTTTTCCTCTCCTCTCTCTCCCCCTTTTTCCCCCTTTTCTCGCCCCCCCTCTTTCTCTCTCTTTTCCCCTCTCTCTTTTCTCTCTCTCTCCCTCTCTCTCCCCTCTCTCTCTCTCTCTTCTTTTCTCTCTATCCCTCTCTCTCCCCTCCCCTTTTCCTTCTTCTCTCTTTTCCTCTCTCCTCTTCTTTTCCCCTCTCTCTCTCTATCTCTCTCCCCTCCTCTCCTTCTCTCCCCTCCTCTTTTCTCCCCCCCTTTTCCTCTCTCTCTCCCCTCTTTTCCTTCCCCTCTCTCTTTTCTTCTCTCTCCCCTCTCCCCCTCTCTCTCCCCTTTTCTCTCCCCTCCTCCCCTTTTCTCTTTCTCTCTCAAAAATCCGACAAAGGGAAACCAAATATCCCCTGGACAGAGGGATACCAAACTTACTTTTCGAAAAAATTGAAAATTTAAATTTGTGGACGTGCAATACCATTTAGTATTTCCATTTCCCGTTTTTTTTTCCGCCCTTCCCACGTTAAATTTAGAGAGAGAAGAGAGAGAAAAAGAGGAAAAGAGAGAGAGGAGAGAGAGAAAAAAATAGAGGGGAGGGGGAGGGGAGAGAGAAGAGAGAGAGAGAGAGAGAGGGGGGCGAGGGGAGAGAAAAATAGGAGGGGAAAAATAGAGGGGAAGAGGGGGGAAAGAGAGAGAGAGGAGAGGGGAAGGAGGGGAGAGAGAGAGAGAGAGAGAGAGAGGAGGGGAGGGGGGGGTACGAAATAAAAACGGGGAAAAGAAAAAACAGGAAAAGGGAAAAGGAAAAAATTCAATGATTTTTAAAAAGGGGACATTATATATTTTTATATATTTTATATATATATATATTATAAAAAAAAATTTTAATATTTATATATATTTATATATATATATATATATATATATATATATATAATATATACTTTGAGACATACTTTTTAACACTTATGCTTTAAAACATTTCCCAAAAATTTCTCTGTTTTAAGTGGGGAAAGTATTCTTGCTGTTGGTGTAAAGGTAGCATGCAGCCTTTCATAAACCCTGTGTAGTCGACAGGTTTTTAAAAACCCCAATTAACCAAGGAAGCAGAGACTCTCCAATTTTCAGGAGGCCCGAGAGCCCGGGTATATAACACCTCGGTAAGGTCACCTTGTTCCCCGGGGTTTGGGCCCGCATGCAAACCCGAAAAAAACATCCCTGGGTTTTTGTCGTGGCCCGTTACGGACAGGTTGTTGGGCGGGGTGGTTTTGTTATTGCTGTAACCCAGTTCGTTTTTGAAATTTGGCCCGCCACCATACATCGTTCATCGGTGTTCTGAAAACCGAGTCACAATACCGTGGCTGGAAAACCCTTTTTAAAGCTGTGGCTGACAGTGGTCCTAACGGAGGCGAAACTTCACAAAAGTTTTTCTTTCCCGGTGTACGTGTTTTTTTTTTCCCCCATCGTTTTTGTGCTACGACCCTTTTTCCGCAAACTTTTCTAGGAAATTTTGATGTTTAATCCCTTTAAAAAAGGGATTAAAAATCTTAAAAATTACAAACACAATGAGAAATATACACCTTCCGGGGGTATTTATAAAACATACATATATCGTAAATTAGATTTTATGAAAGGGAAATAAAAATCCAGAGTCCCTACAGGGGCCCCAAAGGTAGTCACGAGGCCCCATAAACATGCGGGAAAGTATTAAATTTAAAATTTTTAAAAAGCATTAAAAACTTCAAATTTTCAGTTTTATCTTTCCAGGGAAACTCTCTTTTTTTTTGCTGTCCTTTCCCCCGGGGCATCAGAATCTCTTTTGCAAACACAAAATTGACTTTCGTGTGTTTTTCCTTGTTCTTTCTCCCTTCCTCTCTCTCTCTCTCTCTCTCCTCTCTCTCTCGTATTCTTAAAAAAGTCTCAACAGATCACAGAATTTTTCTCTGTGTCTTATTTCACAGAATTTTTTCTCTGTGTCTTATTTTCTTTCTCATACCACCAAGAATTTCCAGCTACGCACAGAAGTGAAATATACACTGGATATCCTGTCAAGAATCAACATGGACACGATAGAAATGAAAAGAATATAGGTGTAGAGGCGTCCTGCTGACGGGAACAGAAATAGAAGCACAATACGCAGAAGTTCTAACTTTCTCTGGTACAACGTGTAGCTTTTTCAAGGTTTTTCATCGGGTTGTGTTGAGGAAGTTGTATCGTGATGCAAAATAATACGATCACTGTATATTTCGGCCGAAAACAGAGACCGTCAATGGGAAATAGCTGATGTGACTCAGTTCTTTAAGACTCCCAGATTGTAGTTTAGTACAAATGTTTTTTTTTTGTGTGTGTGTGTGAGTTTGTATTAAAAAATAGTGTACATTTGTATTTCACTTAAGATGACAGGTATATCTTGCTATTTATCATTTGGTGTGTTTTTCATTCTGCTTTCTTATCCTGTTAGTGTTCTGACCGTTGCAGCATCAGCAGTGACACTCTTGTCTTCTCATCTCCGCACTGTCCACACAGCATCCTGTGAATAAACGGAAGAATTAACGAGGGACTTGAACCGTAAGAGCATGGAAGCAACAGGTCCATTATCCGAACCCATGAATCTGATTGTTCAATAACAGTCGTTCGCTACAACCAGTCATGTGTTGATTGGTTGTAACTTTACAACGATCCTATTCAGTTTTTCCCATTTTCTTGCCATTAATTGGGTCACTCATTCAATTTCTCACTCACTGATCTTCCTCATTCCTCCGAGCACTTGCTCATTCCCTATATTCCTTCCTCCTCTAATTAATTTGCTCACTTCGAAATGTTATCTGAAAAGACGGAGATTCGAAGAATGATGATAAATGTGTTTTTCCTCTTTTTGTCCTCTGGGTCAGCCTCTGAAAGGTCTGTTAAAAGAGTTTGTTCAGTGTTTCCCATCAAGAGTGCTCTCAGCTCTTCAAGAGTCAGACAAACAATCTCTTTTAAAAAGGAACAAATTGCATCATATAAAACACACCAGAAAACATTATTTTAATGCACCAAATCGTAAAATAAATTATTATTATTATTATTATTAATTATTATTATTATTATTATTATTATTATTGCAACAGTCGAGCTCATTTTTTTGCATGTGGGTTTTATTTTCTTTAATATTTTTTTTTTTTGGGTCAGACCAACTTCCAAATTAAAAAAAAAAATTAGTTATTGGCCGTCTGTTGCAAAATCTTTCTGTAAGTTGAAGAAATAATAAGAGAGAGAATTTTTCAGACATGTAATATATCTCGATCCTGTAATCCTTCTGTTAATAGCAGTAAATAAAAGAGCAGTGAATAAAGAGATGTAACTAGTAATAGAACTAAATGAGAGTAGCAACGTTAGCTCTATAGAGAACTAAGTGTTAGCTAAGAGCCAGCTAGGAGCCAGCTAACAGTCAACTTGACAGCCAGCAAAGAGCCAGCTAGGAGCCAGCTAACAGTCAACTTGACAGCCAGCTAACAGCCAGATAGGAGAAAGCTAAGAGCCAACTAAGAGCCAGCTAACAGCCAGCTCAGACATTCAGGATCCCGCTGTGTATTGATCGTGCCTGCAGGAAAGTAGAAAGACAAGCAGAAGAGCATGCGGGAAGCAGAGACAAGCACAGCACACACACGAGAAGCTAAACCACAAGGAAAAGAAACACCAGCGCGAGCAGGAAGAAGCAACACAAGCAGAGGAACAAGCAGTAAGCAGAAACTCTTACATGAGCAAAAAACCACACACACACACACACACACACACACACGAGCGAGAAGAGATTAAGCGGGGACACAATCGGAATAGCAGAAAGGCAGCAGGAGCAGACAGAAGAGCAGACGGGGCAGCAGGAGCAGACAGAAGAGCAGACGGGGCAGCAGGCAGGCATCAACTTACAAAGTTGAATACCATAAGTTGAGATCAGCTTTCAACTGCATACTCTAGAGAAAATCCACTATGATGAGCTCTTCCTTTCAATTATTATTATCATCATCATTATTATTATTATTATTATTATTATTATTATTATTATTATTATTATTATTATTATTTATATTATTATATATTATGATTATTATGATTATTATTGTTATTTATATTATTATAATATTGTTGTTGTTGCTAGCAGTCAGTCCTAAATCACTATTTGTAAAAGTAACTTGATTCTATTGCATATTTCAACGTTACAGATCCACATAATGCTTCATTTTGCAACAACTGGTTCAGCACAACAAGCTACACTGAAATCAATGAACGGTTAGTGATACCTGCCACCTGCGTCCACCGGACTTGCCGCTACGAACGTCTTAACTCCCATTTTTACGACACAGAGTTTGCCCACACTGGTCCAGCTAGTGGTGGGGCAAGCCATGGCTGTTGTATCATTACATGGCTTCTCTGTTACGATGTCAAGGTTGGTCGTATGTGTTGGAGGAGCTCTGGAGGGATCTTAAGGCATCCTGTTGTTTCCTGGGGGGTCCTGTGAGGTCCTGAGAGGTTTTGTGAGATCCCATGAACTCTTTTGGTAGCTTACAAGGTCCTGTGAGGTCCTCTGTCTTTCTTTGAGGTCTTGTGAGGTTCTGTGAGGTCCGGTGAGGTCCTGTGAGGCACTGCGAGTAAGCTCCTGTGAACTCTTTTGAGAGCTTACGACGTCCTGCGAGGTTCTGTAACTTTTTGTGAGGTTCTATAAGGTTCTGTGAGGCCCTGAGAGTGAGGTCATGTGAACCCTTTTGAGAAATTACGAGGTCTTGTGAAGTCTTGTGAGGTCCTGTGAGATTCTTTAACTGTCTGTGGATTCTCGTGAGATCTTACGAGGTTCTTATCAGATTTTACGAGATCCTCCGACGTCCTATGAGATCCTAGACCTCCTGCTAGAAGGAATTATTCTGGAGAATCACATCGTTTTGCCAATTATGTAAATTTTAAATCAGAATTTAAGGGAGTTGCATTAACAACTCAATTCAAGGGTTATAAAAAATTTTGCCGGTAAATGCTAGTGAGCT
>NC_069422.1:42689763-42736488 GCF_026875155.1 Cherax quadricarinatus
GGAACATCTTGCGTCAGTCTCCCAGGACAGCCAATATAAAACCGCAAGGAGCAGAATGGAACACCTTCAGACAAACGAGCAATTTCAGAACACATTTCAGTTTCTCCTCCTTTCCTGGGAGATGACTCGGAAGAAGAGATGACTTTAGAGGAGAGTAGACTCTTGCCACCAGTGGCTGTGGCAGCTGCGTGACTCGCAGCTGTGGCCAGGATGGCCACACAACTGCCACCCTTTAAAATGGAATGTAAATATTGCCGTTCAGTTAAAGGGACAAACATTTGCTATTTTGCTGGAGGGAATTCAAATTTTATTTTTTTCCTAGAGGAAAATAAGGCTTTGGACAACCTTCAAGATAAGTTTGTGCTCAGGAGTGTATGTGAGGGAAAAGTTCAATAGATAGGAGTAGCGAGGGAGTATATATTAACAATAGTTTTATTGCCGGCTACTTGTTAAGGTAGGGTAAGTCAAGCTCCAGCTATTCCCGCCTTTTTCTCCCCCTCCCCGAAAGTGATAGTTTGACTGCCGGCTGCTTGTTAAGGTAGGGTCAGTCTAGCTCCCACTATCCCTTCCCCTCCCTCTTCCCCCCCCCCCCAAAGGTGACGTGTGGGGCTCTGGTCAAACAGTAAATCACTAGACTCACAGCTCCCAACACTACTGTAAGTACATGCCTGCCTTGTATTCTAGTGGATTTATTGGTTGAAAGCTTCACTTTTGACCAATAATAAACTTAGTCTTTTCAGCCTTGCTCTAAGTTTGACTTTTTGTAATAATCAAAAAACGTCTTTTGGGTATTGTACTTATGGAGAGTGATTATTTAAGCATTTGGATAACCTGTCTATCTTTTCAGCTTGGATGACAGAGAGGGCACCGTCAATCAACGAGAAGAAGAATGGAGATGGACTAACGTCCTGAGAGGGTTCCCCCATTTTGGATTTAATTACCTGTGGGACCTGTATGAAATTGCAGGACGTAACCCCACAGCATTTCAGCGGTAAAGAACCTCTTTCCTGTCATCGGGGTATAATACTCACGGCTATACTGTGAAGAAAACTAAACCGGTGAGTCGTAACCAACACCTGCGACCCCCCCCCCCCCCCCCCTCATCAGCAACGGCTACGATTTCAAAAAACACACAGTGTCACCAACACCAGACATCCCTATATATATTAGCGTTGAATTCAGTTATCATTTATATTTTTCATTTTTCATTTTCTTTAATGTAGAATTAATATTTCATATTTAAGTGTTTTATATTTTATATTTTCTATATAATAAAGTGTTTATGTTTGTCTGTTATTATTTCTTTTTCTATTCTTCAATTTTCCTGAGGAGGAGCCAGCCTGAGTAATACTGACTGAAGTTGTTACAGGGCTGAGTAAGCCTTCACAGTGTACTTACTTATTTGTGGCTGCTGGGGGTCGATTCACAGCTCCTGGTCCCGCCTCTTCGCTGATGGCTACTAGGTCCACCCACTCCCTGCTCCAAGTGTGTACTCACCTGTTTGTGGTTGCAGGGGTCGATTCATAGCTCCTGGCTCCGCCTCTTCACTGATTGCTACTAGGTCCTCTCTCTCCCTGCTCCATGAGCTTTATCATACCTCGCCTTAAAACTATGTATGGTTTTCCCGACTCCACTACTTCACTTTCTAAAGGGTATTCCACGGCTGAGTATCTTACGGAAAAAATACTTCCTAAAACCCCCTTTGAAAATCTGAGCTTTAATTCCAAACCTTTGCACTTCTCTAATTTCTTGACGTCTTGACTGGTGTTTCCAAACGGGTGCTGATACTCCAATGGCCGACAAAAATGATATACAATCTTGAACGACCCCCTTACTGAGGTATCGGAACGCTATCCGGGGTTTTGCAAGGCCCCCGTAGCGCAGGTTATCTGTTGATGTGCCCTCGGGAGTTGCTCGGTGCATACTCACCCCAATCTTTTTCCTTGAGTGAGGTTTGCAAAAATTTGGCCATCTAAACTATATTGTGTCGCGGTCTTTTTTCCCCTTCCCCCCAATTTTTTATGCTTTGCATTTGGGGGGGTTTTAAACCCAAAGGACCCTTTTTGGGGGCCCAGGCTTTCCCTGTCCAGGTCTCTTTGTAGTCCTGCCTGACCCTCACCGATTTGTTCTTCTCATTAATTTCACATCGCCCCGCAAACAAGGACCTTTGATCTATCCCTTCCTTATTCATTCACTAACCAAGAACAGCACGGGGCCCTGGGATGACCCCTGTGGAAACCCCCGCTGGTCACAGGCGCCCATTTTTGACACCTCGTCACGACCATGACTCGTTTTCCCTCCCTGTAAGGATCTCTTATCCTTGCGTCCCTTTTCCCCGTTATGTGTGCCTGATCCCTAGTTTTGCAGAAACCCTTTTGTGAGGAACTGTGTCAAAAGGCCCTTCTTCGTCCAAAAAAATGCAGTCGATCCCCCCCTCTCTTGTCTTACTCTGTCACCGTCATAAAACTCTAATGGTTTGTGACAAAGGTTTTTCCCTCCCAAAACCAGCTGGTTGTCATTAACACTTGTTTCTTTCCAGGGCTCCACCACTCTCCTCTGATGACTTCTCCATGACCTTGCATACTATACACTTAGTGATACGGGTCTGTATTTTAGTGCCTATCGTCCCCTTTTTAAAATTGAGACTAATTTCCCCATCTTCCAACCTCGAGGAGTTGCCCTTTTTCAAATGATGTGTTGAAGATCTTTGTTAAGGGACACAAAATGTCTCTCTCCCTTTTAAGGACCCAGGGAGGATTTGTCGGCCCCACCCCCTTTTGAGGTGTCAAGTTCGCATAGAGCTTTTTCACCTCCTCCGGGTTATAGCCTCACCACACTTGCGGGTGCACCCCCTGCTCTGATTTCCGGGAGTCCTACTGTTTCCACTGAAATATTTTTTAAAAATCTGTGTTGAGCTCCTACATACCTCCGTCGTTTCTTGTGAATTCCCCATCCCCCTTTCCTCAGTCTGTTACCGGCCCTTGACTGTTTTTTTTCCTCCGGGTGTGACTGTACAACATTTTTTGGGGTCAGTCTGACTTTCGATGCGTCTTTTCTTTTTCCGTGAGCCCCCCTTCTATCTGGCAATTCTTTTTCTGGCTCTTCGGAATCTCTTTTTTTTCCCTGAGTTCTCTGTCTTCTGTACCTTTTTCCATTCTCTAGTACACCTATTTTTTTGCCTCTCTACCCCTTTGGGTAAACCCAAGGCTCGTTCTGTTTCCCAAAATTTCTTTTTCCCTTGGAACAAACCCCCCTTTGCCCCTCGCATTTTGTTGCCACATACCATCATTTCTTTAGGGTTTTCCTGTCATTTCCCTTCCCCACTGAATGTCTTGAAAGAAGTTCCTCAACCTGAGTATTTTCCCCCTTTTGTATTTGGTTTTCCCCACACTATTCCTCTGCTCTTCCATTGGAGCTCAACATGTAGCCGAAGCACGGGAAACCACATACCACAGCCCCCGGGGGGCCCTTTCATACATGATTATCTTAGAACTATCAAGGTGAATACAAGCCAGTCTTGTGGTTCATCCTCTCCCTTCTCTGGTGTTCTCTAACATTTGATGCATGAGGTTTTCCAGTACCACATCCACCCTTTTGGCTCTCCATGTTTCGGGACCCCAGGGGGCTCCGGGTTTTTCCCAGTCAATCCCCTTGGATTGAAATCCCCCTAACTAGTAATTTTGCCCCCCCCATGTGTGCTCTCCTCCCCACCTCGGTAGTGTGTCGACATTGCTTGTGCTCACGTATTCTTCTCTGGCCTCCTGCAGTTCGGGTGGGTTGTACATTACTGCAATTATCACCTTAGTCCCCAGACGGGATTGTTTTACTAATTGCCTTTTTGGCCCGTGCCATCCATTCCTTCCTTTTTTCTAAAACTCCACGGGTTTTTTTTAATGAGCATGAAACTCCTCCCCCCTCTCCTCCCCTGTCTTTCCTGAGGATTTGTTCCGGAGGGAAAGATTGAACCCTGTTTTATTCTGGTGATTTTGTTTTTGTGAGGGGCTTTTAAAGTCTGGGGATGCCCCTTTTGTTCTTTCGTCCACCCCTCATATTATTTGTTATTCCATCTGCTTTTTTATACCACACCTTAAAATTGTTTTCTAAGTTGGGGCGGGGGAGGTGTTTTGGGGGTTTGGGAAGGGGGGAGACCTGATAAAAACTATGGGGGGTTGCTGTGGGGTGGAGTTTGAAATGAGGGGGGGGGGCTTTGGATTGGCATGGGTTTTTTTTTGGTTTTAGAGTTTTTTGGTTGCACGGGGGTTGCCCGGGTTGGGAGGTTTTAGGAAGTTGTGGGGAGGCTGTATTTGATCTTCCGTTTGGGGATCTCCTGCCCTGTCTTCTCCACCCCCTCTTTTTCCCTCCTTTCCCCTTTGTACCATCTCCTCTGTTTTCCCCTTTCTGCTTGTGTTCTGTTGGGGCAAGATCACCTTCCTGATCTGGCAGTCCCTTAATCTGCTTTCTCCTCAGGATCTTTCCGAGTCGATTCCCCTTGAAAGTACTTTCACTGCCCGGGGTTCTTTTTTTTAAAAAAACCCCCCCTTTTCTCCAAAAAATTTTTTTCCAGCTGGGTCATGTTTTTTTCTCCTATTGCTTTCTGATGCTTTCAATTGTTTTTTTTTTTCCCCTTGTTTTCTTCCATATTTTCCCCCTTCAACTTCCCGGGACCCCCATACACAAAGACGACCTCACCCTTTCATTCTCCCACTGCATATCCCTGTGTATCCCCTCTTTCAATTTGTTTTCCCCCATTGCAGTTTCCTTTCTTCATTTTTCACTAGCTAATGTACTTGGGCTCAGGGGCCTGTCTTTTTCCCTTTCTCGGTTTCCCCTGGGCTTGCTGTGGTCTGTTGGGGCCCCACATAAGCTTAGCTTTTTCATTTACTACAGTCTCCCGTTTAGCTTCTCATGCATTTTGCCCCTTTCTTTCCCTACAGTCCCCAATTTGTACTGAGGTAGCAGTCTCGTTGTCAATCTCAAATTTCTTTAGTTCTTTAGGCGTTTCAGTTTTTTTCGTTCCTCTTTCAAAACTCTGTACCCCGGCATCTCTGTTTGCTTGCCCTCCCACTTCCTGTTTCCATGCCTTATCCTCTTTTTCCTTTCTCATGCAAGTTCTTCTATTTTTTTTCCCCTTTCATTTCCTTTTTTGTGAGCTCTGCTGCCCAATTTCCTTTGCAGTTTCCTCCTCCTGTCCCGGGTTTTTTTTTTTGTTGCCTCTGGCAACCCATTTTTTGTTTTCCTGTTGCCTCAGAGGGGAAACCTATGAAATTTCGTATGTTAGGTTGTATTGTGTATGTCAGAGTGGGGGAGGGGGGGGGTAGAGGGGGAACTGTAGCTATTTGGGGGGAGAGTGGGGGGGGGAGTGGGGTGGAGAGTGAAGCAAGTGGGGGAAAGGGAGGGAAGGGGGAAGGAGGGAGGGTGGGGGGGGGGAGGGTGAAAGAGGGAGGGGGGGGGGATCAGGTGAAGGGGTGAGATGGGTGGGGGGGGGGGGAGTGTAAGTTGAATCTGGCAAGTGTGTGGGTGTGTGTTGGTGTTGTGTGGTGTGTGGTGGTGTGTGTGTGTGTGTTGTGTGTGTGTGTTTGCGTGTGTGTTGCGTGTGTGTTGCGTGTTGTGTGTTTATGGTGTGTGTTTGGTGGGTTTTTTGTAGTATGTGTGTGTGTGTGTGTGTATGTGTGAAATTTTGTGAGTGTTGTGTTTGTGTGTGTGTGGGTTGGTGGGTGTGGTGAGTGTGTGTGGGTGGTGTGGGTGGGGGGTGTGGGGTGGGTTTTGGGTGTGTGGGGGTGGGGTGTGGGTGTGGGGGTGGGGTTGGTGGGTTGGGGGTGTTGGGTTGTGTGGGTGTGTGGGGTTGGGGGGGTTGTGTGGGTGGTGGGGTGGTGGTTGTGTGGGTGTGTGTGGGTGTGTGGGTGTGTGGGGGGGTGGGTTGTGGGGGTGTGGGGGTGTGGATGTGTGTGGGGGGTGTGGGTGTGTGGGTGGTGTGGGTGTGTTGGGTTGTGGGTGGGTGGGTGTGTGTGGGTTGGTGGGTGTGTGGGGTGTTGGGGGGTGGGTGGGGTGTGGGTGTTGTGGGTGTGGGGTGGTGTGGGGGGTGGGGGTGTTGGTTGGGGGGGGGTTGGGTGTGTGTGGGTGTGTGTGGGTTGTTGTGGGGGTTTTGTGGGTGGCGTGCGCACACTAGGGGTACGCTACTCTTTGAAATTATAAAAAAAAATTTCACAATCAATTCCCTTATTAATATGCACTAATTTTACTATATAATATTAATTTTTACACTTGGTTTGTGGTCACTTGTGTTTGTGTGTGTGTGTGTTTACTACTTGTCGTTCTTTGAAAAAGAGGGGGGGGGGGGGGCACGTTAACACTATTTGTTATTTTTCTTGGTTCACCCGGGACTCTCCCGGCCCAGATCTCGTTGTTGTTGGTTCACCGGGACTCTCCCGCCCAGATCTTTGTTTTTGTTGGTTCACCGGTACTCTCCCCGGGCCCCAAACTTTAATTTTTCTTGGGTTTACCGGTACTCCCCGCCAGATCTTTATTGTTCTTGGTTCACGGACTCTCCCGGCCCGATCTTTATTTTTTCTTGGTTCCCGGTACTCTCCCCCCCCAGATCTTTGTTTTCTTTGGGTTCCCCCCGGTACTCTCCCGGGCCCCGATCTTTATTTTCTTGGTTCACCGGTTACTCTCCCCGCCCCGATCTTTGTTGTTCTTGGTTTTACCCGGGACTTTCCCGGCCCAGATCTTTGTTGTTCTTGGTTCACCGTACCCCCCCGGGCCCGATCTTTGTTGTTCTTGGTTCCCCCGGAATTTCCCCGGCCCCAAACTTTGTTGTTTTTTGGTTTTCACCGGTACTCTCCCGCCCAATCTTTGTTGTTCTTTGGGTTTCCCGGTACTCCCCGGCCCAGTCTTTTTTGTTTTTGGTTCACCGGGACTTTTCCCCCAATCTTTGTTTTTTCTTGGTTCACCGGACTCTCCCGCCAGATCTTTGTTGTTGTTGGTTACCGGTACCTCCCCCGGCCCCGACTTTGTTGTTGTTGGTTCACCGGTACTCTCCCCCCGGGCCCCGATTTTTGTTTTCTTGGTTCACCGTTACTCTCCCCCCCCCCGATCTTTGTTGTTGTTGGTTCACCGGGACTCTCCCGGCCCTCTTTTTTTTTCCCTCTCTCCGGCCCCCCCCCCCCTCTACTTTATTTTTGGATTTTTAGGTTATTTTTCTCAACAGTTTTATTTTATTTTTCTAATTTTATTTAATTAATCGGGGACCTTTTTTATTCCTACTTTTTTTCACCTTTTTGAGGGGCGACTTTTTACTTCACCTTTTTTTCTCTTGTTTACTTACATTTTTTTTTGCACTTTTTTGGGCCACTGTGTTTTATTCAAAAATTTTTCTTCACACGTTGTTTCATTCCCCTCTGTTTTACTTCCCCACTTTTTTTTATTCTACTGGTTTTTGGTGACACTGGTTTTGTTGGTTTTTGTTTATTCACCGTTTTTTATTTCTATTTTATATTTCGTGCAGGGGGTTATGGCTACCGGGGGTTACTGGCACAGGGGGGGGGGTTTTTTAGGGTACCAACCCTGGTTTACGGGTTTTTAGTAATTTTTTCTAAACTTTTGGGTTTTCCACTTTTTCCTGGGCAAAAGGGAGGGATGGTATGCATACAACCCCGGGCAACACGGTTTAGTCCAAAAATTCCCTACAAGTAACTTGCACAAAAATGGGGTTTGTGGCGGCTGTTTAAAATCCTTCTTTTGTAATCCTTCGTTTATTGCAAAAGTTTTTTTTTCTTTTTCAAGCTTGTTTCCCCCCCTTTTTTCTTTTTACGTATTATGGTCATAACAAGTTTTTAAAACTCTTCAAAAACCAAAGGGGGATTATAATTTTTTTTTTACTTTCAGTTTTTCTTTTTCACTCTTTTTGAATAAAGGGTTATAACCAAACAACAAGATTTTTTAATTTAGATCCCCTTTTAAACCCAATTTCGTTTTAATTTTTTTTTTTCAAAAAAAGGGCCGCGCCTGTCACTGATGTACCCCCCTCAAAACATTCATTCAAATTTAAATTGTAAAATTTTTTTTTTTATCAATTATTCCACCTTGAAAGCTATAAAAACTCTTGAGTATTTCCCTTTACTCAGTAATACCCAAAAATTTTTCTTAACAGCCCTAAACCTAAATTGGGGGAATATTCGCGATACCTTCACTGTTTTTTGGTTTTTGTGTATGGGAGCAAACACAGTTTGTACTCCCCCAACAATATTTTTTATGGGAAATAAAACCAATTTATGTAAAAAAACAAAATGTGTTTGTTTAACAATTTGGGGCAGAAACCCCTTAATTTTAAGGCCCCCAAAACCAATCGGGAAGCCAAAATTTCAAATACTGTTTCAACTTTGTTTTGGGTTTTTTTTTGAAGAAATATATATAAAATTATTTTATAATAAAAAATTTATTAAAAAAAAAAAATTTTAATTAAAAATTTATATTATAATTTTAGTTTTACAAAAAAAAACTTAAATCATAATAGCAAGTTAAACATCAAAATGGTTCGGAATAAAATTTTAAAATTTTTTAATTTAATATCTTTTTAATTTTTTAATAAATAATTTTTATATTTAAAAATGTTGTTTCAACCTTTCCAAACGTTCACAACCGTTCAGCAACCTGTTCAGAACCTTGTTCGCAAACCTGGTCGCAACCTGTTCAGCACTTGTCAGCAACCCCTGTCAGCAACCCCGGGCAGCAACCTTGTCACAGCCCCTTTCAGCAAAAACCTGTCAGCAACCCGTGTCAGAGCCCGTGTCAGCAGCCTGGTCGCAACCCGTGTCAGCAACCTTGTCAGCAGCCTGTGTCAACTTGTCGCAACCTTGTCAGCAAACCCTTTTCAGAACCCTTTTGTCAGCAACCTGTGTCAGCAAAATGTCAGCAAAACCCTTTTCAGCAAAACCGTGTCCCAGCAGCCCCTGCAGCGCCTGTTCAGCAAACCTGTTTAGAACCCTTGTCAGCACCTGTTCAGCAGCCCGTGTCAGCAACCGTGGCGGCCCGCCTGTGCCGCAGCCTGTGCAGCAACCTGTGTCAGCAACCTGTGTCAGCAACCTGTGTCAGAACCTATGTCAGCAACTTTTTCAGCAGCCTGTGTTTAGAAGTCTGTGTCAGAAACCTTGTCAACAACCTGTGTCAGCAGCCTTTGTCAGCAAGTAGTCAGCAACCTGGTCAGCAACCCGTGTCAGCAACCTGTTCGCAGCCTGTGTACGCCTGTATCGCAAACCCGTGTCAGCAACCCGTGTCAGCAACCTGTGTCGCAACCCGTGTCTGCAGCCTGTGTCAACCTTTTCAGCAGCCTGTGTCAGGCCGTTCGCAACCGGTCAGCAACCTGTGTCAGCAGCCTTGCAGCAACCTGTTCAGCAGCCTTGTCAGCAGCCGTTCCAGCCGTGTCAGCAACCGTATCAGCAGCCTTTTTCACAAACCCGTGTCACACCGTCAGCAACCTGGTCCCGCAGCTGTTCAGCAGTCTGTGTCAGCAACCTGTTCAGCAAACCGTGTCACAACCTGTGTCAGCAACCCGTGTCGACCTTGTCAGCAACCTGTGTCTGCACCTGTGTCCGCAAAACCTTTTCAGCAGCCGTGTCAGCAGCCCGTGTCAGCAACCTTTCACAACTGTGTCGCAGCCTGTGTCAGCAAACCTGTGTCAGCAACCTGTGCCAGCAGCCTGTGTCAGCAACCTGTGTCAGCAGCCTGTGTCAGCAACCTTGTCAGCAACCTATGCAGCAACCTTTTTAGCGCCTGTGTCACAGTCTGGTAGCAACCTGGGGTCAGCAACCTTGTCAGCAGCCTGGCAGCAACCTGTGCGACCTGTGTCAGCAGTCTGTGTCAGCAAACCGTGTCGAAGTCCACAGCTGTGTCAGCAACCTGTGTCAGCAGCCTGTGTCAGCAACCTGTGTCAGCAACCTGTGTCAGCAACCTGTGTCAGCAGCCTGTGTCAGCAGTCTGTCAGCAACCTGTGTCAGCAACCTGTGTCAGCCCTGGTCAGCAACCTGTGCCAGCGCCTGTGTCAGCAAACTGGTCAGCACCCGTGTCAGCAAAATGTGTCAGCACCATGTCAGCAACCTGTGTCAGCAGCCCGTGTCACAGTCTGTCACAAACCCTTTTCAGCAAACCCTTTTCAGCAGCCTGTGTCAGCAACCTGTGTCAGCAGCCTGTGCAGCAACCTGTGTAGCAGCCCGTTCAGCAGCCCGTGTCAGTAACCCGGTCGCAAAACCCGTTGTCAGCAGCCCCCGTGTCGCAACCTGTGTCACAACCTTTGTCGCCCTGTGCAGCACCTGTGTCAGAACCTGTGTCAGCAACCTGTGTCAGCAACCTGTGCAGCAACCTGTGCAGCAACCTGGTCAGCAAAAACCCGTGTCAGAACCCGTGTCAGCAGCCTGTGTCACAGCCGTGTTAAAACCTACATCATCATTCGGAATATACCTTACTTCTTTCAAATGAAACATTTAAAAAAAAACCCCCAAAAGAGAGGTGGTGTAGAACCACTTTTACCCACAAGACGCGCAGCAAACAGCAACTACAACCTGGCTATAACCTTCTCCAGAACATCACATCATCTGAGATGAGTTATTCCTAGAATGACTCGAGTCTACATCATTCGTACAGCTCAATGACATCAACGACATAAAGTCAGTAGACCAAGTGAAATCACTGGCCCACAGATGGCTCCAATTTCATCCTGCTCCCCATTTCTTTGTCTCAATAATAAAAAGGCTTTCAAATGAGCTGATGTAGATAACAGCTCTGGCTTGTAAAGTTAGGGACCTTAACCTAACCTTTTAAAACCCCGTTAAACAAAAGTAATAGCAAAAAATTCTTTTGTTTACACGGGGCCCATGTATATATATAATATATATATATAAATAAAATATATATATTATAATATATATAAAAATATATAATATATATATATATATATAACATGACCGTGTAGACAGTTTCATCGTATTTTTAATATTATTTAAAAAAATATTTAATGATAATAGTTTTCCGGTGTTTATTTTTTGATACCAGTAATTTTTATCTAAAACAGAAATTTTTTTTGAATAAAAAAAGTTAAAAAAAAAATATTTCGTAAAAAAAACCTACATCCTGATCGTTTAAAAAAAACAACGACGATATTCGAAATTTACTGAATGAAATGCGCTCAAAGCCATTTAAAAAAAAAGCCCTTACGTGGGATTATAACCCACTACCAAGTAGCTAAAATCATATATACATATATATATATTATATAATATATATATATATATATATATATATATATATATATATATATATATATATAGGGGGTGTGTGGACCAGGTGTTTACAGTGAAACATATAAGTGAACAGTATTTAGATAAGGCTAAAGAGGTCTTTGTGGCATTTATGGATTTGGAAAAGGCGTATGACAGGGTGGATAGGGGGGCAATGTGGCAGATGTTGCAAGTGTATGGTGTAGGAGGTAGGTTACTGAAAGCAGTGAAGAGTTTTTACGAGGATAGTGAGGCTCAAGTTAGAGTATGTAGGAAAGAGGGAAATTTTTTCCCAGTAAAAGTAGGCCTTAGACAAGGATGTGTGATGTCACCGTGGTTGTTTAATATATTTATAGATGGGGTTGTAAGAGAAGTAAATGCGAGGGTCTTGGCAAGAGGCGTGGAGTTAAAAGATAAAGAATCACACACAAAGTGGGAGTTGTCACAGCTGCTCTTTGCTGATGACACTGTGCTCTTGGGAGATTCTGAAGAGAAGTTGCAGAGATTGGTGGATGAATTTGGTAGGGTGTGCAAAAGAAGAAAATTAAAGGTGAATACAGGAAAGAGTAAGGTTATGAGGATAACAAAAAGATTAGGTGATGAAAGATTGAATATCAGATTGGAGGGAGAGAGTATGGAGGAGGTGAACGTATTCAGATATTTGGGAGTGGACGTGTCAGCGGATGGGTCTATGAAAGATGAGGTGAATCATAGAATTGATGAGGGAAAAAGAGTGAGTGGTGCACTTAGGAGTCTGTGGAGACAAAGAACTTTGTCCTTGGAGGCAAAGAGGGGAATGTATGAGAGTATAGTTTTACCAACGCTCTTATATGGGTGTGAAGCGTGGGTGATGAATGTTGCAGCGAGGAGAAGGCTGGAGGCAGTGGAGATGTCATGTCTGAGGGCAATGTGTGGTGTGAATATAATGCAGAGAATTCGTAGTTTGGAAGTTAGGAGGAGGTGCGGGATTACCAAAACTGTTGTCCAGAGGGCTGAGGAAGGGTTGTTGAGGTGGTTCGGACATGTAGAGAGAATGGAGCGAAACAGAATGACTTCAAGAGTGTATCAGTCTGTAGTGGAAGGAAGGCGGGGTAGGGGTCGGCCTAGGAAGGGTTGGAGGGAGGGGGTAAAGGAGGTTTTGTGTGCGAGGGGCTTGGACTTCCAGCAGGCATGCTTGAGCGTGTTTGATAGGAGTGAATGGAGACAAATGGTTTTTAATACTTGACGTGCTGTTGGAGTGTGAGCAAAGTAACATTTATGAAGGGATTCAGGGAAACCGGCAGGCCGGACTTGAGTCCTGGAGATGGGAAGTACAGTGCCTGCACTCTGAAGGAGGGGTGTTAATGTTGCAGTTTAAAAACTGTAGTGTAAAGCACCCTTCTGGCAAGACAGTGATGGAGTGAATGATGGTGAAAGTTTTTCTTTTTCGGGCCACCCTGCCTTGGTGGGAATCGGCCGGTGTGATAATAAAAAAAAAAAAAAATATATATATATATATATATATATATATATCCCTAGTAATCCGCATTACCTATAAACTGCTTATTCGCGTCTTGCTGGAGCGCCACAAAAGGGGAAAATCACGTTGCTTGGGCAGGATACAAAAAATCGTTCTCGGGAGAACATTGTAGCGACTCACCTGACTCCATTCTGGAGGTGTAACATTCACTGAATGTGGAGAAATGAGATTGTGACGTGAATGTTGCACAGCTGTGTTGTTACTGCGCCAGAGAATTGTGAAGAGGGAGAGAGAGAGAGAGAGAGAGAGAGAGAGAACGGCATCATAATAAATAATTTTATATCACATACACCAAGTTTAGTACACACAATTTTAAGTGTAGATCTCACATACTAAGTTAAAATTACATATACTAACTTCAGATGACATATAATCAAGTTTAGCTTATATATACCCAGGTCTACATCACATATATATCTAAGTTCCCACCATATATGCTCACGTTTTCCCTCACAAAAATCAAGTTTAGACCACGTAAACCATCACAGATACATTTTCAATAAATATACAAAGTTTACATCACATAACTCAAGTTTACATCACATAAACTCAAGTTTACGTCACATAAACTCAAGTTTACATCACATAAACTCAAGTTTACCTCACATAAACTCAAGTTTACATCACATAAACTCAAGTTTACCTCACATAAACTCAAGTTTACATCACATAAACTCAAGTTTACCTCACATAAACTCAAGTTTACCTCACACATGCCTCTCGCTTGCTACAATAGTAATAAATCCTAATATTTTAGTGTCGTTTTTATGGCAATAATTTAAGCGTTGAATTAATAGTGCGATACCCCAGGTAATATTGCGAGTCATGCAATGGTCATGCTCAAATGTATCATAGTTTAATTGAACATATACAGCAGATGCCGAGTGTTCAATCATCCTGGCCATCAAATTTCTGCTCACTTCAGTCATGAATGAACAATTGGAAAAAATAATAGCAGCAACTACAACATTATTATTATTATTATTATTATTATTATTATTATTATTATTATTATTATTATTATATTAATATATTAATAATAATGATAATATATTTCCCAAGATGTAACGCGGAAGCGGAGAAAGTCTACGGAAGTCACACTCCGTGTTTCATTATCTCTCTTTTTTTTTTTTTTCTCTCTCCCCAACAATGGCCAAGATATTTATTAATGCATTATTAAAAACACTAAATCAGTGCTGGTAATTCACCATTCATACAGAGGTCAAGAGAAATGGCTCCAATTGCCGTTTATAAAAGGCCTCTGAGCATCACATATAAAAACCACTGCCAGTGTTATTTATCATCCTTGATATTATCACTCGCAGCTTCTGAAAACTTTTTTGAAAACCATGAAACCAAATTTCGAAATGCCTTTAAAGTGCCTTAAATGGCTTAAAAAGACTTAAAATTCCTTTGACGTTTATAAAAAGGCCGTAGACGACCTATGAAAATTTTCTAAACTGCCTAAAGAAAGGTCCAAGACATTCTCAAAAAATGCCTCAAACTACCTATAAAATGCTCCAACCTAACTCAAACTGCTCCAAACTTTCTCAAAATGCTCTAGCCTACTTATAATGCTCCACACTACCTCAAAATGCTAAAACAGTACCTCAAAATGCCCTAAACTGCTTCACGATGCTCCAGACTACCTCAAAATGCTCTATATCACCTCATAATGTTCCAGACTATCTATAAAATGCTCCAACCTAACTCAAAATGCTCCCGACTTCCTCAAAATGCCCAAACCTACTTTACATTGCTCCAGACGTCCTCAAAACGTCCCAGACTGCCTCAGTAATGCCCTAGGCTACATCAAGAAGATCTCCACATCGTTATTCTCACAGCTTCATGGGCAGTAAACTCTTTTACACAACTTAATCAGCGAAACAGCTTTGGGTAATCAGTTTGTTTTTCAAGACTTGTGAATCAGCAGAGTCTAGAGGGTCTTAGACACTTTTCGGGGTTCTAGAAGAGTCCTAGAAGGTCTTATATTAGTCTAGGGAGCTTGGAGAGTTCTAAAGAGTCTTAGAGGTTCATAAAGGGTTTAGTGGGTACTGGAGGATCCTGGAAAAACATAGAGGGTTGCAGAAGAGCCTAGATGAGCCTAGAGAGAGAGACCGGAGTCCATGTGAGCTATGGAGTTGAGAAGACAATTTGGAATAAAAAATTCTTGGCTTAAAAAGAAATCATGGTACGTGAGATATAGGTAGTATATGCGTAAGATATGCGTAGGATAAATGCATGATATACATAGGATATACTGACTTGAAGGTGGAGGGTATATCAAGTGTGTGTTTACCTGGGGTTGAAACTGGCATCAAGGCTCTATAATAACGAGTTTGAGCAGCGGTTTAAGGCTTATAGTGGTCAGTGTGTGTACACACACCTCTCATTGTGTGTACACACACCCTGAGGTGTGTGTGTGTGTGTGCACCTCACAGTTTGTGTTCATACTGGAAACGATGCTGTGAGGATGCTCTCGGTCCCCCACGGAGTGAGGCAGAATCTTGTCACACAGCGTGTGATGGATGGGCCGCTCCCTTGGTACAACAACCAAAGAGAGAGAGAGAGAGAGAGAGAGAGAGAAAAGAAAGAGAGAGAGAGAGACACACACACAGAGACAGAGGGAGGCAGATGTTAAGGTTCATTTGAAAGCCCTCACATAGCCTTAACAAACACACACACTTGAATATGAAGCGACATGTCCTGTCCCAACATTAATAGCCAAGCCAGTCACGGAGATATGTGGACTTTGATTTTCAATGGTTCATTCGTATTTTCTCTGAAATTTGTTACCTGCTGCTGTTTACTGTAGGAACATGTATGTTAACGACCTGCAGTATCATATATAAAAATCCCCTAAGAAGTTTTACCTCTGACGTTCTTCGTCTCCAGTATTTATTCTCCACTAATTATCTAGCCACATCGAACGGGTCTACGAGTTTAGTCGTTTCAATTAGAGATACAAGTATACGATCATCAGGAAAAACTCGACCCTATGGAGTGACAGGTTCTAACATGTTCAGTAACACTCGCCTCGAGGGACCAATCAAATTTATAACTTGCGTTTAATTGCCCCACTGAGATTCATCTCTAGTGTGTTGACTCACTACGCAGAAGAGCTTTCAACGAAGTCATCCATATTCTACGTGCTAAAAATGTTGGCAATTATTACTTGGTGTCTCTCTGAGGCACTCACACACACACACAGACATTCACACTCACACACACACACACTCACACAAACACACACACTCACCCACACACACACACTCACACACATACACACACACACACACACACAACACACACACACACACACACACACACACACACACACACACACACACACACACACACACACACACACACACACGGGGGAACCTAGAGCCAGGATGAGGACAAGGGGCTCCAAGGACGAATCTGGGAGGGAGGAATGGGAGGTAGAGCTCAAAAAAAGGGAGGAAGACTGGGGAAAGAGACTAGATGAGCTGGAAAGGAAGATGGAAGAGAGGTTAGCAGCAGAATGCAGAAGGTGGAAGCAACAGGCCACAGCAGCAGAAATCAAGATAGAGAGATTAGAAAAGGAGCTGAGACATCTGAAACAGCACAGAGACAAAGATATTACAGAAGTAGCATCCGCAATGGCTACATCAAACACAGACAACAGGTCTGAAGGAAGCATGGAAACTAAACTGTATGCAGAGGTCCTGTCAAACCCACATGGGGCCAAAACAAAGGCAGGGAGCACACTAGGACAGAATGAGAGGTTGGAAGACATTGAACGAACTAGGACATGTGCAAGGACCTTACCAGATACCTGTGGGGGCCAGGAACAGGTGAGCAGAAAGGACAAACCAAGAAGCATAGGGCCCATAACTAGGGAAGGGACTGAAGGAAGGAACACTCCACGGGAAGAAACTAAAACACATCAGAGGATGCAATGGGAGTCACAGTGGGAGGTGGAAAGGGAGAGATCCGTGTTTGTCTATGGGCTAGACGAAGCTAAAGGGAAAACTTATGATGAAAGAAAGCAGGAGGAGAAAAAAGCTATTGAAGATATCATGAAGGTGATAGGCGAGGGGGACATGACCCAGGTGGCAAATTTTCGGAGAATTGGGTGGTTCACAAAGAAAAGGAATCGGCCTCTCAAAGTAATTTTCAAGGCAGAATCAACCCGAACCATGATCCTGCAGGAGAAAGCACAGCTGAGAGGCAAGCAGGAGTTCCGGAGTGTGTACCTCGATCGAGACAGAACACAGGACGAAAGGAAGACAATGAAAGAGAGAGTTCAAAAACGAAAGGAGAAATGGGAGGAAATGAAAAAGGAGAGCAGAATAACCCAGGATCAAATGGAAGGACAACCACACCCCCCAGAAACACCTGCAGAAGGACTCCAGCCACGACACCCCCAAGGCAACTGAATAATCCAAACCAACCATCACACACCGATCCCTCTGTTTCCACCCCCCGCACCACAGTTACAGTATTAGAACAGAAGTTGAAGGTTTGGTACACAAATGCAGATGGATTAACGAATAAACATGAGGAATGGCAAGAAAGAATCAATGAAAAGTCCCCAGACATCATAGCAGTTACAGAAACAAAACTCACGGTGACAATAACAGATGCAATCTTCCAACCAGGATACCAGATCATGAGGAAAGATAGAAGGGGCAGGGGGGGAGGGGGGGTTGCTCTGCTCGTAAAAAAACAGATGGAAATTCGAGAAAATGGAAGGCATAGATGAGACGGGAGAAAGAGACTACATTGCAGGTACACTTCAGTCTGGGGAACACAAAGTGGTCATTGCAGTGATGTATAATCCACCACAGAACTGCAGGAGGCAAAGAGAGGAATATGAAGAGAGCAACAGAGCAATGGTGGACACACTTGCTGAGGTGGCAAGAAGAGCTCATTCCAGCAGAGCAAAGTTGCTGGTTATGGGGGATTTCAACCACAGGGAGATCGACTGGGAAAACCTGGAGCCACATGGGGGTCCCGAAACATGGAGAGCCAGGATGTTGGACGTGGTGCTGGAAAACCTCATTCACCAACATGTTAAGGACACTACCAGAGTGAGAGGGGAGGATGAACCAGCAAGATTGGACCTTGTGTTCACCCTGGGCAGCTCAGACATTGAGGACATCAAGTATGAGAGTCCCCTAGGAGCTAGCGACCACGTGGTTCTGTGCTTTGAATACATAGTAGAGCTGCAAGTGGAGAGAATAACAGGAGTTAAATGGGAAAAGCCTGACTATAAAAGAGGGGACTACATAGGGTTGAAGAACTTCCTGCGGGAGGTCCAGTGGGACAGAGAACTGGCAGGAAAGCCAGTAAATGAAATGATGGAATATGTAACAACAAAATGCAAGGAGGCAGTGGAAAAGTTTATTCCCAAGGGCAACAGTAACAACGGGAAGACCAGAACGAGCCCCTGGTTTACCCGACGGTGTAAGGAGGCAAAAACAAAGTGTAATAGAGAATGGAAAAAGTACAGAAGGCAGAGAACACACGAAAATAGGGAGATCAGTCGCAGAGCCAGGAATGAGTATGCACAGGTAAGGAGGGAGGCCCAGCGACAGTATGAAAATGACATAGCATCGAGAATCAAGACTGACCCGAAACTGTTGTATAGCCACATCAGGAGGAAGACAACAGTCAAAGACCAGGTGATCAGATTAAGGACAGAAGGTGGAGAACTCACAAGAAATGATCAGGAGGTATGTGAGGAGCTGAACAGGAGATTTAAGGAAGTTTTTACAGTAGAGACAGGAAGGGCTGTGGGAAGACAGCACAGAAGGGAACATCAAGAGGGAATATACTAACAAGTGTTGGATGACATACGAACAACCGAGGGGGAAGGTGAAGAAGCTGCTAAGTGACCTTGATACCTCAAAGGCGATGGGACCGGACAACATCTCCCCATGGGTCCTTAGAGAAGGAGCAGAGATGCTGTGCGTGCCTCTAACCACAATCTTCAACACATCCCTTGAAACTGGGCAACTACCTGAGAAATGGAAGACAGCAAATGTAGTCCCATATTTAAGAAAGGAAACAGAAACGAGGCGCTAAACTACAGACCTGTGTCTCTGACATGAATTGTGTGCAAAGTCATGGAGAAGATTATCAGGAGGAGAGTGGTCGAACACCTGGAAAGGAACAAGATTATAAATGAAAACCAGCATGGGTTCATGGAAGGCAAATCTTGTATCACAGACCTCCTGGAGTTTTATGACAAGGTAACAGAAGTAAGACACGAGAGAGAGGGGTGGGTAGATTGCGTTTTCTTAGACTGCAGAAAAGCCTTTGACACAGTTCCCCACAAGAGATTAGTGCAGAAGCTGGAGGATCAGGCGCATGTAACAGGGAGGGCACTGCAATGGATCAGGGAATACCTGACAGATAGGCAGCAACGAATCATGGTACGTGAAGAGGTATCACAGTGGGCGCCTGTGTACGAGCGGGGTCCCACAGGGGTCAGTTCTAGGACCAGTGCTATTTTTGATATATGCGAACGACATGATGGAAGGAATAGACTCTGAAGTGTCCCTATTCGCAGATGATGTGAAGTTGATGAGAAGAATTAAATCGGATGAGGATGAGGCAGGACTGCAAAGAGACCTGGAGAGGCTGGACATGTGGTCCAGAAACTGGCTTCTCGAATTCAATCCTGCCAAATGCAAAGTCATGAAGATTGGGAGGGGCAAAGAAGACCGCAGACAGAGTATAGGCTAGGTGGACAAAGACTACAGACCTCACTCAGGGAGAAAGACCTCAGGGTGACCATAACACCGAGCACGTCACCGGAGGCACACATCAACCAAATAACTGCTGCAGCATACGGGCGCCTGGCAAACCTGAGAATAGCGTTCCGATACTTTAATAAGGAATCGTTCAAGACACTGTACACTGTGTATGTTCGGCCCATACTGGAGTATGCAGCACCAGTCTGGAACCCACACCTGGTCAAGCATGTCAAGAAGTTAGAGAAAGTACAAAGGTTTGCAACAAGGCTAGTCCCAGAGCTCAGGGGAATGTCGTACGAGGAAAGGTTGAGGGAAATAGGACTGACGACACTGGAGGACAGAAGGGTCAGGGGAGACATGATAACGACATACAAGATACTGCGGGGAATAGACAAGGTGGCAGAGATAGGATGTTCCAGAGAGGGACACAGGACAAGGGGTCACAACTGGAAGCTGAAGACTCAGACGAGTCACAGGGACGTTAGGAAGTATTTCTTCAGTCATAGAGTTGTCAGCAAGTGGAATAGCCTAGCAAGTGAAGTAGTGGAGGCAGGAACCATACATAGTTTTAAGAAGAGGTATGATAAAGCTCAGGAAGCAGAGAGAGAGAGGACCTAGTAGCAATCAGTGAAGAGGCGGGGCCAGGAGCTGAGTCTCGACCCCTGCAACCACAATTAGGTGAGTACAATAGACACACACACACACACACACACACACACTAGTAACTTACCTCGGGGGGACACTATCAACACACAAGTTTCTGAAAGGAAAAGTTATGTCTCTGGTTTGCGTATTACCTGCGAGTAAGTTTTTTACCTCTGATGAGACGAAGTTTAATTCAAACTACTGGAGAAACTTAGCTAATGTCGCTTTCAGGGTTTTCAATATTTGTGCGTCTTGTTAATTTTCTGATGTCATCTCTTCGATTATAACAAGCGGTCAGAGGCACTGAATTTTTACAATTTTTCGAGTTTGTGATTGTCATGTCATGGTGAAAAACACGGTAGACGAGGGAATGAAAGTGGCCAGTGATGATGGCAGTTATAAGCTACTTTGATCGAGAGAAATAAATGAAATGTTAAAAGGAAAAATAATGTCAAGACTTATGTGTGGATGTTGGGTGGATGTTGTGTGTATATCGTGTGAATGTTGCAGCGAGGACGAGGAGGTTGAAGATAGTGAAGACGCCTGACGTGTGGCGGAATATTATGCGAAGAATAAAGAGTAAGAAAAGCTACAGCAATATATGGGGGGCTCATGGAAGACTTGAAGGCAGTGTGTGAAGAAGGTTTTAAGTGGTAGGAGCTTGAACATCCAACAGGCGTGTCAGTAGTGTTAGACCGAAGGGAGTGAAAAAAAATATTTCGAGGAGGCTTTGACGTGGTGTTGGAGTGTGAACAATGAAGTAAAACAAAAAGAGAAGATATTTTGGGGATGATTTGACTTGCTGTTGGAGTGTACGTAATGAACAGCTTCAGGGAAAACTGTTCTGATGTAATTGAGTTTTGAGTAGGTGGAAATTTCAGTCTGGTGATGATGTGTCTGTCAGGTTGAGTTGCTGTACTGAGGAGTCTCTGTGCTGCCGGAAACACAGCCTAGGAACGAGTGATGGCAAATTTGCTTTCCTCTCTGGGAAACCCTGCCTTTAGTTTATTTATTCATCCATCCTTCCATATAAACACACACTCTCTATTACTCCCTCACTTCAGTTCTTCCCTTTCTATCCTCTATATATATCTCTCTGTATCTATCTATCAATCTACCTATATGTATATATATATATATATATATATATATATATATATATATATATATATATATATATATATATATATATATATTATATATATATATATATATATATATATATATATATATATATATATATATATATATATATATATATATATATATATATATATATATATACAAAGCAACCACTGTGAAAGATTAGTGAAATCTGTATCCAGAGTTCATATATAAGGAAATATCCAAAATTTATGAAATAGCTTATGATTTGAAATACCCAAGAAACGTAATTGATAAATCTTTTAAAATTGCTAGAAATACTTTTTACAATCCAAAAAGGGACAACCAGCCTTATTCAACTAAAAATATGTTGGTTCTCCCTTACCATGAAAACTTGGTTGATATGCCTTCTCTTCTTAAGACTTTTAATATTAAAGTTGTATTTAAAAATCTTGATACAGTAAAAAAAACTTTTGATAAAGAATTCCCCCAAAATGCTGACGGATGTGTCTATAAGATTCCTTGTAAAATTTGCAATAAAGTTTATTACGGTCAAACTGGTAAAAATCTCGAACTAAGATTAAAACAATATAAATATAGCATTAGAACTGGACAAGATTCCAATGCTCTATTTATTCATGTGAGAGATTTTAACCATCCAATTGATTTTCAAAAAGTTGAGAAAGTTGTATCAAGCAAGTCCATGGTCGACAGGAATATAATTGAATCTTGTTTCATAAAAAGCAATTTTGACAATAATATATTTCCTTTAGTTTATAAAAATTAGATTAATTTATAATTAATAAAATTTGGGAAGAATTTAGTAATGCATTAGACAAACAGTAAATCTTAATACTTGGGTCGAGTGCTTTGTTAGTGGGATGTCGTGAGGACCTCACTAGTTGGGGCCAAAAGGCCTGCTGCAGTGTTCCTTTCTTATGAGTCGGGTGTCGTCGCGCGTCAGGTGTTGCTTTGTTGTGGGATGTGATGGTGAGGTGTGGTCTAGACCTTTATATGCCTTCCTTTGATGTATTGTTTTTATATTTCCTTGATAATGTGAGAAGTCACGAAAGCGCTTGGAATTTCACTAATTTTTTCACAGTCGTTGTCTTGCATATTCTGAAATCACCTGTTTACTGTGATCTTATTGCATATATATATAATATATATAATATAATATATAATATATATATATATATATATATATATAATCATAATAATATTATATATAATATTATTATAAATAATGTATTTTAATATATATATAATAATATAATATATATTATATAATATTATATATATTATATATATAATATATAAATTGTGGTGTGTGTGTGTATGTGTGTGTGTGTACTCACCATAGTTGTACTCACCAGTTGAGGTTGCGGGGGTCGAGTCCGAGCTCCTGGCCCCGCCTCTTCACTGATCGCTACTAGGTCACTCTACCTCATGACCGTGAGCTTTATCATACCTCTGCTTAAAGCTATGTATGGATCCTGCCTCCATACATCGCTTCCCAAACTATTCCATTACTGACTACTCTGTGGCTGAAGAATACTTCCTAACATCCCTTGTGATTCATCTGTGTCTTCAGCTTCCAACTGTGTCCCTTGTTACTGTGTCCAATCTCTGGAACATCCTGTCTTTGTCCACCTTGTCAATTCTCTCTCAGTATTTTGTATGTCGTTATCATGTCCCCCTATACTCTCACTGTCCTCCAGTGTTGTAGTGTGTGTTGTGTGTGTGTGTTGTGTGTGTGTGTTGTTGTTCCCCTCTCCCTCATCCACTTCCTCGTCATCCATCATATTTCTCTTCCATCCACTTAAATCATCATCTTCTTGCTCATGCTTTATCTTCGGTTTCAGGTTATTTATCTGAATCCCATTTAAAATTTATTAAAAAATATATATTTCATCTTTTGTGTCAGAGAATATTGTTGCTTCTCGTTTCAGAGTGAGGGGACACTTGTATGAGGGACCAGGGTGAGGGGACACTTGTATGAGGGACCAGAGTGAGGGGACACTTGTATGAGGGACCAGAGTGAGGGGACACTTGTATGAGGGACCAGAGTGAGGGGACACTTGTATGAGGGACCAGGGTGAGGGGACACTTGTATGAGGGATCAGAGTGAGGGACACTTGTATGAGGGACCAGAGTGAGGGGACACTTGTATGAGGGATCAGAGTGAGGGGACACTTGTATGAGGGATCAGAGTGAGGGGACACTTGTATGAGGGATCAGAGTGAGGGGACACTTGTATGAGGGACCAGGGTGAGGGGACACTTGTATGAGGGATCAGAGTGAGGGGACACTTGTATGAGGGACCAGAGTGAGGGGACACTTGTATGAGGGATCAGAGTGAGGGGACACTTGTATGAGGGATCAGAGTGAGGGGACACTTGTATGAGGGATCAGAGTGAGGGACACTTGTATGAGGGATCAGAGTGAGGGGACACTTGTATGAGGGATCAGAGTGAGGGGACACTTGTAATGAGGGATCAGAGTGAGGGACACTTGTATGAGGGACCAAAGTGAGGAGACACTTGTATGAGGGATCAGAGTGAGGGGACACTTGTATGAGGGACCAGGGTGAGGAGACACTTGTATGAGGGATCAGAGTGAGGGGACACTTGTATGAGGGACCAGAGTGAGGAGACACTTGTATGAGGGACCAGAGTGAGGGGACACTTGTATGAGGGATCAGAGTGAGGGGACACTTGTATGAGGGACCAGAGTGAGGAGACACTTGTATGAGGGATCAGAGTGAGGGGACACTTGAATGAGGGACCAGAGTGAGGGGACACTTGTATGAGGGACCAGGGTGAGGGGACACTTATATGAGGGACCAGGGTGAGGGGACACTTGTATGAGGGATCAGAGTGAGGGGACACTTGTATGAGGGACCAGAGTGAGGAGACACTTGTATGAGGGATCAGAGTGAGGGGACACTTGTGTGAGGGACCAGAGTGAGGGGACACTTGAATGAGGGACCAGAGTGAGGGGACACTTGTATGAGGGACCAGGGTGAGGGGACACTTGTATGAGGGATCAGAGTGAGGGGACACTTGTATGAGGGACCAGAGTGAGGGGACACTTGTATGAGGGATCAGAGTGAGGGGACACTTGTATGAGGGATCAGAGTGAGGGGACACTTGTATGAGGGACCAGAGTGAGGGGACACTTGTATGAGGGACCAGAGTGAGGGGACACTTGTGTGAGGGACCAGAGTGAGGGGACACTTGAATGAGGGACCAGAGTGAGGGGACACTTGTATGAGGGACCAGAGTGAGGGGACACTTGTATGAGGGACCAGAGTGAGGGGACACTTGTTTGAGGGACCAGAGTGAGGGGAACACTTGTATGAGGGACCAGGTGAGGGGACACTTGTGTGAGGGACCAGATTGAGGGGACACTTGAATGAGGGACCAGAGTGAGGGGACACTTGTATGAGGGACCAGAGTGAGGGGACACTTGAATGAGGGACCAGAGTGAGGGGACACTTGTGTGAGGGACCAGAGTGAGGGACACTTGAATGAGGGGCCAGAGTGAGGGGACACTTGTATGAGGGACCAGAGTGAGGGGACACTTTATGAGGGACAGAGTGAGGGGACACTTGTTTGAGGGACCAGAGTGGAGGGGAAAGGGGACACTTGTATGAGGGACCAGAGTGAGGGGACACTTGTGTGAGGGACCAGAGTGAGGGGACACTTGAATGAGGGACCAGAGTGAGGGGACACTTGTATGAGGGACCAGAGTGAGGGGACACTTGTATGAGGGACCAGAGTGAGGGGACACTTGTGTGAGGGACCAGAGTGAGGGGACACTTGAATGAGGGACCAGAGTGAGGGGACACTTGTATGAGGGACCAGAGTGAGGGGACACTTGTATGAGGGACCAGAGTGAGGGGACACTTGTATGAGGGACCAAAGTGAGGGGACACTTGTATGAGGGACCAGAGTGAGGGGACACTTGTATGAGGGATCAGAGTGAGGGGACGCTTGTATGAGGGACGAGAGTGAGGGGACACTTGTATGAGGGACCAGAGTGAGGAGACACTTGTATGAGGGACCAGAGTGAGGGGACACTTGTATGAAGGATCAGAGTGAGGGGACACTTGTATGAGGGACCAGAGTGAGGGGACACTTGTATGAGGGACCAGATTGAGGGGACACTTGTATGAGAGACCAGAGTGAGGGGACACTTGTATGAGGGACCAGAGTGAGGGGACACTTGTATGAGGGACCAGAGTGAGGAGACACTTGTATGAGGGACCAGGGTGAGGGGACACTTGTATGAGGGACCAGAGTGAGGGGACACTTGTATCAGGGATCAGAGTGAGGGGACACCTGTATGAAAGACCAGAGTGAGGGGACAGATGTGAGAGGACACAGATGTGAGGGGACAGATGTGAGAGGACACAGATGTGAGGGGACACAGATGTGAGAGGGCAGATATAAAGGGACACAGATGTGAGGGGACACAGATGTGAGAGGGCAGATATAAAGGGACACAGATGTGAGGGGACACAGCTGTGAGATGACACACATGTGAGGGGACACAGATGTGAGATGACACACATATGAAGGGACACACATATGAAGGGACACACATGTGAGGGGACACAGATGTGAGATGACACACATATGAAGGGACACACATGTGAGGGGACACAGATGTGAGATGCACACTATGAAGGGACACACATGTGAGGGGACACAGATGTGAGATGACACACATATGAAGGGACACACATGTGAGGGGACACAGATGTGAGATGACACACATATGAAGGGACACACATGTGAGGGGACACAGATGTGAGCCAGAAAGGTACTATAAAATACTTTACAGTAGGCGAGAAGAGGGGAAGCCATTAGAGTTAATATTTTAGTAACATGAATGTGAATATCTTCCCCTCTAGCAGACTTTATCCTGGGATATACCTTCTCTCTCCTGCCTTTATCCTTCGTTTAAACATTCGCTTCGTGTTCCGAATTTCCCACGAGGCATTTGGTAAATAACCCTGGACCGTTACACTAAATTATAGATACCAAGCACACACTCACACACTCACACACTCACACACTCACCCACTCACACACTCACACACTCACACACACACACACACACACACACACACACACACACAAGGTCAGAAGCTACAGCAGGGCATTTGAGGAATTATGTAGCAAGTACTGTCGTATCCGGAGAGCAAATAGTAATAGTGACAGGAGAAGCAAGACCAGCGGTTTCTCTCTTGAATGGCTGATACAGTTTAGGAAGAGAGTGATACTAGTTTAAACTGTCTTGGTGGCAGTTTTACCAGATTACTGACATAGTTATTAAACCTGCAGTTGTAGGATTCTGGGCGATAGCCGGAGAATGAATCATGCGGTCGGCGTGAAACTCTTCTTTTCTAATCGCTGATGTGTTCTTCTTAGAGGAAACTTGGCACTGGCACTGTCCAATCATCATTTACTGTCTTCCTAACACGTACAAACTATTTTCCCCTTAAAAGTTAAAGTTACCAGTCTACTGGAAGTGAAATGAAAAGAAGCATCTGTCCAGCGATCCTTCGTACTGATTGTTGGTGGGTGCAGCAGCAGCAGCACCAGCAGCACCAGCAGCAGCAGCAGCACCAGCAGCAGCAGCAGCATCATCAGCAGCAGCAGAAGCATGTAAATATAGGAAGGATGACAGATATTGGCAAGAATTTTTCAGGTGATTCACGAGAAGGGAATACTGCACGAGGGATCACAGATATTGGCAGGGGCTTGCAAGGGATACACGAACAGGGGACATAGAAAACATCACAGACATTAGCAATGGTTTGAAAGGGAGACACGAACTGAGGATGGTATAGAAGGGATCACAGATATTGACATGGGGTTTGCAAGGGACGCACGAACGGGGGATACTCTAGAAAGGAATACAGATATTGACAGAGGTTTCCAAGGGATACACAAGCAAGAGATCCTGTAGAAGGGATCACAGATATCGGCAGAAGATTGCAAGGGATACACGAGAAAGGGGAATACTTTTGGACCGTGAGGATTCAAGTTTTGTGAGAAGGTGGAAGTTAGCGTCAGACTGAAAAGTCTGTGATGAGTTAAGGGGTGTAGAGCAGAGGCGGAGAAGCAAGAAGGGAGAATGAGGGAGGGAAGCAGAGGTAAGGAGAAGGGATTAGGAAGGAGGGGAAAAGAGGTGAGGGATAAAGAAGACGTTAGATAACAGAAGCGGAAAGAAGAGTAATTAAAAACAGGATTAGTTACGTAAGACGGGTGAGTAAGGGAGAATAAAACTGTAATAAAGAGAGAGAGAGAGAGAGAGAGAGAGAGAGAGAGAGAGAGGAGAGAGAGAGAGAGAGAGAGAGGAGGAGGAGCGCTAAGAGGAGAATATAGAAAAGATAACAATAAGATACATGATATGGAGAAGGAGAAGAGGAGGAAGAGAGGAGGAGGAGGAGAAGAAGTGGAAGACGAAGTTAAACTTTGGCTCCAGGGAGATAAGGGATATCGCATAGAAAGACAGAAACCAAAGAGAGAGAGAGAGAGAGTGAGAGAAGAGAGAGAAGAGAGAGAGAGAAAAAGAGAGAGAGAGGAGAGGAGAGAGAGAGAGAGAGAGAGAGAGAGAGAGAGAGGAGAGAGAGAGAGAGAGAGAGAGAGAGGAGAGAGAGAGAGAGAGAGGAGAGAGAGAGAGAGAGAGAAAGAGAGAGAGAGAGAGAGAGAGAGAGAGAGAGAGCAGAATTAAGGAAGCGTGGAAGGAAGACTAATAATGAGGGAGGAGAGAAAAGAAAACATGTAAATGTAAACAGAACGAAGGAAATGTGAAAAATAGGGAATAAAGGAAGAGATAGCAAAATATATATGAGAGTTAGGGTCGTGAAGAGCCAGACGAGCAGCAACATTGACCTTATATCTGCAAGAGCAAGGTCACACAAGGTCAGACAAGATAACACAAGGTTACATAAGATAACTCGAGGTCACTTAAGGTTACACTAGGCAACATAACATCACACAAAATCATATGAAGTCACACGAAAGGTCCCAAAAAGGTCACATAGTCACACAAGGTCACACAAGGTCACAGGATACACTAACTCCTTTGGTTAGGTGAATGGGGTTTAAAGACTATCGACTGCACGAGGGTCATTAAGGCTACATGTGGCCTCTTCACCACCAGTCAAGAATATTTTATACCTTAATACCTAAAATACGGAGTGTATATTCTGTGTTGCTGAGACAAATACACCACTCAGTGTGTATATTCTGTTGCTGAGAGAAATACACCACTCAGAGTGTATATTCTGTGTTGCTGAGAGAAATACACCACTCAGAGTGTATATTCTGTGTTGCTGAGAGAAATACACCACTCAGTGTGTAAATTCTGTGTTGCTGAGAGAAATACACTACTCAGTGTGTATATTCTGTGTTGCTGAGAGAAATACACCACTCAGTGTGTATATTCTGTGTTGCTGAGAGAAATACATCACTCAGTGTGTATATTCTGTGTTACTGAGAGAAATACACCACTCAGTGTGTATATTCTGTGTTGCTGAGAGAAATGCATCACTCAGTGTGTATATTCTGTGTTGCTGAGAGAAATACACCACTCAGTGTGTATATTCTGTGTTACTGAGAGAAATACACTACTCAGTGTGTATATTCAGTGTTGCTGAGAGAAATACACTACTCAGTGTGTATATTCTGTGTTGCTGAGAGAAATACACTACTCAGTGTGTATATTCAGTGTTGCTGAGAGAAATACACTACTCAGTGTGTATATTCTGTGTTGCTGAGAGAAATACACTACTCAGTGTGTATATTCAGTGTTGCTGAGAGAAATACACTACTCAGTGTGTAATATTCTGTGTTGCTGAGAGAAATACACTACTCAGTGTGTATATTCAGTGTTGCTGAGAGAAATACACTACTCAGTGTGTATATTCAGTGTTGCTGAGAGAAATACACTACTCAGGTGTGTATATTCAGTGTTGCTGAGAGAAATACACTACTCAGTGTGTATATTCAGTGTTGTGAGAGAAATACACTACTCAGTGTGTATATTCTGTGTTGCTGAGAGAAATACACTACTCAGTGTGTATATTCAGTGTTGCTGAGAGAAATACACTACTCAGTGTGTATATTCAGTGTTGCTGAGAGAAATACATTACTCAGTGTGTATATTCAGTGTTGCTGAGAGAAATACACTACTCAGTGTGTATATTCAGTAGTTGCTGAGAGAATACACTACTCAGTGTGTATATTCTGTGTTGCTGAGAGAAATACACTACTCAGTGTGTATATTCAGTGTTGCTGAGAGAAATACACTACTCAGTGTGTATATTCTGTGTTGCTGAGAGAAATACACTACTCAGTGTGTATATTCAGTGTTGCTGAGAGAAATACACTACTCAGTGTGTATATTCAGTGTTGCTGAGAGAAATACACTACTCAGTGTGTTATATTCAGTGTTGCTGAGAGAAATACACTACTCAGTGTGTATATTCAGTGTTGCTGAGAGAAATACACCACTCAGTGTGTATATTCAGTGTTGCTGAGAGAAATACACCACTCAGTGTGTATATTCTGTGTTGCTGAGAGAAATACACCACTCAGTGTGTATATTCTGTGTTGCTGAGAGAAATACGCATGTCATTTACTAACTGTTTTCCTAGTGCTTATCTTGTACAATGCATTGCTCAGTGCTAGCTAGCAACCACGCATACCTGACCTGGTGATCGTCACCTGGTAGGTACAGTGAAGGTTATGTGATACCTGTAATACCTGAGGTGTGGTACGACCAAGGGACCACCACCCTGGTATGGTACGACCAAGGGACCACCACCTTGGTGTGGTACGACCAAGGGACCACCACCTTGGTGTGGTACGACCAAGGGACCACCACCTTGGTGTGGTACGACCAAGGGACCACCACCTTGGTGTGGTACGACCAAGGGACCACCACCTTGGTGTGGTACGACCAAGGGACCACCACCCTGGTGTGGTACGACCAAGGGACCACCACCCTGGTGTGGTACGACCAAGGGACCACCACCCTGGTGTGGTACGACCAAGGGACCACCACCTTGGTGTGGTACGACCAAGGGACCACCACCCTGGTGTGGTACGACCAAGGGACCACCACCCTGGTGTGGTACGACCAAGGGACCACCACCCTGGTGTGGTACGACCAAGGGACCACCACCCTGGTGTGGTACGACCAAGGGAGACCACCACCCTGGTGTGGTACGACCAAGGGACCGCCACCCTGGTGTTGCCGGAGACGCTGTGGATCTTGTGGCGGTGAGCTGACGCAGCAGGTAAGCCTGGATAACCGAGAATTGGAATGATGTGCCGTTGAAGCTGTGTGTGTACGGCAGTTCTATATCACCGCTACATCACTGCCTACATTGTTGCTACTTCCCTACTACATCACTGCTACCTCACAACTGTATCACTGTTACATCACTGCTGACTCGGAGAGAGAGAGAGAGAGAGAGAGAGAGAGAGAGAGAGAGAGAGAGAGAGAGAGAGAGAGAGAGAGAGAGAGAGGCAGTAAACTCACTTCTTCTCAAAAGAGAAATTCTAGATCTACTTTATACAATGTCTCATCATTAGATTTCTACGACACTACAATGATTTAATTAGTGTCTCCCTCTATCATTATTCTCGTCCGTAATATTTAAAATCATGTGAAAAAATGTGAAAATAGTGAGAAATAATAAAAAATCATTTTATATAGAATATTTTACATAATAGATTCAAAATTTCAGATTATTAATTTAATATATGCTAATATTAAATTTTTAGAGGGGTGGAGGAGTAAGCCAGCGGAAGGAGTCGGTCAGATGACCAGAAGTTGCAGCTGCGGGTCATCACATGACTAAGACTCGCGTCAAGCAACACTTGTCATGTTTCCTGACCAACATAACACAATATACAATGCAGACTTTTTTCTCCTCGACCGTAAAATTTATTCTGTGTTGACAGTGTTAATGCGAGAGTATTGAGTAAAGTGCTCTTGATCCAGGAAGCTGGAGCTAACCCTCCCTTGCCAGGTCGTTCACTTTGCTGTGTTTAGTAAGCCAGGTCGTTCACTCTTCTGTGTTTAGTAAGCCAGGTCGTTCACTCTGCTGTGTTTAGTAAGCCAGGTCGTTCACTCTGCTGTCTTCACTAAGCCAGGTCGCTCAATCTACTTTGTACACTAAGCCAGGTCGCTCAATCTACTGTGTTCACTAAGCCAGGTCGTTCACTCTGCTGTCTTCACTAAGCCACGTCGCTCAATGTACTGTGTTCACAAAGCCAGGTCGCTCAATCTGCTGTGTTCACTAAGCCAGGTCACTGAATGTACTGTTCTGAAAACTCAGTTCTGGTGCTGGTTCTTTGTCTGACAGAAAGAAAAAAATTTTTAAGCAAAATTGAAGCACTCAGCAGTGTGTTGTTGCAATATTCTATATAGTTACACAGTGACAAGAAAAACTACCTATCGTTCTCTTTAATAATTCATAACGCTGGATAAGACTCATACAGTGTGTTTATGTTAGCCTGGCCTGGGAGACCTCAGTAGTGTCAGCCTGAGCTGGGAGACTTCGGTAGTGTGTCTGGCATGGGAGACTTCAGTAGTGTCAGACTGAGATGGGAGACTTCAGTAGTGTCAGGCTGAGCTGGGAGAGATCAGTAGTGTCAGGCTGAGCTGGGAGACTTCAATAATGTCAGCCTGAGCTGGGAGACTTCTGTAGGGCAAATTAGGATATAGTCAAGTAGTCCATTAATATATTTTATATTATAGGTTACGAGGTTTAAGGAAGGTTTATCGAACCCGTAAACTGATAAAGACTGGAGACGAGAATGCGTAAATGATTCCTTATTAACATTCTTTGAAAGCACGATAAACCACACTTCACACTGTCGTGGCAAATATGGAGACGGCAGCAGTACGAGAGGCTCATGGCTAAGGTACTACAGCGCGTGTTACAGTTCACATCTTCCAGGTTCACATGTGCCTTCATAGTGCCTCAGAGGGGGAATAACTTATATTTTAACTGTCCAAAGATATATATACAGTTAGCTTCATTGTAGTCCTCTCTGATGGGGAATAATGATTTTATAGATTTTGCCACCGAAGTGGCTAGTTTATTGTGCACCCCATATCCATCCTGTGGATGGTAGCACAAGAGCATATGGATACACAAAAGGCCTAGGAACTAGGCCACAAAAGGTTAACAGGAGTACGGGGGAAGGGAGGCATAATGAGTGAGACTATATTACTGGCTGTACCTTACGTATGTGACAGACGATGAGTTGAGTATATTGGCAAGCCAGCAGCTCTTCTTCAACTAATAATAAAGGTAAATGAAATATTAAATGGCTTATAATTATTTAGCGAGGCTCGTTCAGATTAGCGTGGAATTGTTGTCTATGAGTAAGCTTTGGAGTGCGTCCTTCTGGCTTCAATTTGGTTGAAAATTCTAAGAGTTATTGATTACAGAAGTAAAATTTATTAAGCCAGAAGCTCAACAATATAAGAGGATCTTGTTTACTTAGAAATATGTGAGATATAATCTCGTTATAATGTGAGCTGATAACACTGGTGTACCAGCATCAATATCAGGAAAAGATAAAGTCTAGGAAGAGGTTTGTAGATGCAGCGAATTGTGAGGGAAAAATAGCTTAAACGATTTCAGATAATCAATTCAAGGCAAATGTTTTATATATTTTCCTGGACTACTGGAAACCTGAACAGACAGTATGGAACAATGAGAGAATTGGAGTCATGGCTCAGCCTTGGTAGGAAATCTTCTCAAGTGAGCGTCGATGCTGCAAATCTGTGTAGTCACCATACCGTAGATATGAACCTATTAATGTTTCAGTCACTTAACAAGGACCCTAATGGAAACAAGTCATTTTGTCTGACTTTTTTCCTTTTTTTTTTTTGGGCGGGGAAGGTTATCCCGGGTAATCTACACAAGTGCTATTGCGTATGATAATTTATGTAAATGTATGTATGTGTACCTGTAACTGAATAAACTAACTTAGTACACCAGTTAAGGTTAAGACACACTTGTAGTGAGAGTGACAGAGGCAGCACTCGAGGGAGAGTGAAACATATAGTGAGATCAACTCTTCCAGAGTGCGCCACTCACTTTAAATCTTCACTAATGGAACTTCCTATCACAAATAAAAAAAAAAACTTTATTTCTCACCAAACTGACATTTATTTCCGAGCTGTTATATTATTCTAATTTTTACGTAGTAAATATTTAAATCCTTTTCCGTACCCGTTTTTTCATGTAATTCTAATATAAACATAATATATATATATATATATATATATTTTATATATATTATAAAATATATATTATATATATATATATTACAATATATATATGTATATATATATATACATATATAGATATATAATTATATATATATAAATATATTATTTATATATATATATTATATATATACATATATATTATAAAATATATAATATATATATATATAAATATATATATATATATATATATCGAAAAACTTGTTTTTGGGTCTCTTTCCATAAAAAAGTCAATTTAAGGACACTGTCAGTAGCTTCTCGTAAACTCAGCTTCACTCTGAGTCTTTACAGATGTGATAGAGGTTTGTTGTTGGTAAAAGGAGAGAGAGAGAGAGAGTTAGAGAGAGCACGGACAGTGCTACTCGTTCCGACTCACTCGGCCGGTGTGCTACTCCCTGTATCCTTGTTCTATGAGCTAGCTTACTCCCCGTGTTCTGTGAGCTAGCTCACTGGAGAACACAGTAATTGATTAAAACTTCCAGTTTGGGCAATTAAATTTTTTTTGTAAAATTTTTTTATCTACACTTTTTGTGTTTTTTTCCTGCGTCCATAGTGTGTGTGTGTGTGTGTGTGTGTGTGGGGTGTGTGTGTTGAGTGTGGGTGTGAGTGTGTGTGTGGTGTGGTGTATGTGTGTGTATGTGGGGTGGTGGGTGTGTGTTGTGTGTGTGTGGTGTGTGGGTGAGGTGTGGTGGGTGTATGTGTGTGTGTGTGTGGGGTGTGTGTGTTGTGTGTGTTTGGGGGTGTGTGTGTGTGTGTGTGTGTGTGGGTGTGTGTGTGTGTGGTGTGTGTGGTTGTGTGTGGGGGGTGTGTGTGATGTGTGTGTGGTTGGTGTGTGTGTGTGTGTGTGTGTTGTGTGTGTGTGTGGTTGTGTGGTGTGTGTGTGTGTTTGGTGTGTGTGTGGTGTGTGTGGTGGGTGTGTGTGTGTGTGGTTGTGTGTGTGTGTGTGTGGGTGTGTGTGTGTGTGTGTGTGTGAGTGGTTTGTGTGGTGTGTTGTTGTGTGTGTGTGTTTGGGTGTGGTGTGTTTGTGTGTGAGTGTGTGGGTGTTTGTGTGGTGTGTTTGTTTTTGTGTGTGTGTTGTGTGTGTTGTGTGGTGTGTGTGTTGTGTGTGGTGTCTGTGTGTTGTGTGTGTGTGTGTGTGTGTGTTGTGTTTTTGTGTTGTTTTGTGTGTTTGTGTGTGTTTGTTGTGTTGTGTGTGTGTGTGTGTTTTTGGTGTGTGTGGTTTTGTGTTTGTTGGTGTTTGTGGTGTGTTGTGTGTGGGGGTTTGTGTGTGGGTGTGGGGTGTGGGGGTGTGTGTTTTTGTGTGTTGTGTTGTGTGTGTGTGTGTGTGTGTGTGTGTGTGTGTGTGTGTGTGTGTGTGGTGTTGTGTGTATGTTTTGTTGTGTGTGTTGTGTGTTGTGTGTGTGTGTGTGTGTGTGTTTGTGTGTGTGTTATGTGTGTGTGTGTGTTTTGTGTGTGTTTTGTATGTGTGTGTGTGTGTGTGTGTATGTGTTTGTGTGTGTGTGTTGTGTGTGTGTAGTTTTGTGTGTGTGTGTGTGTGTGTGTGTGTGTGTGTGTGTGGTGTTGTGTGTTGTGTGTGTGTGTGTCGTGTGTGGTGTGTGTGTGTTTTGTGTGTGTGTGTTGTGTGTGTGTGGGTTTTTGTGTGTGGTGTGTGTGTGTGTTTAATTTTGTGTTTGTTGTGGTGTGTGTGTGTTTTGTGTGTGTGTTGTGTGTGTGTGTGTGGGGGTGATGTAGTGTTTTGTGTGTGTGTGTGGTTTTGTGTGTGTATGTGTGTGTGTGTGTGTGTGTGTGTGTGGGGTGTGTGTGTATGTGTTGTGTTGTGTGTGTGTGTGTGGTGTGTGTGTGTGTTTGGGGGTTTTATGTGTGTGTGTGTGTGTGTTTTGTGTGTGGGGGTGAGGTTTCGTATTTTTTGTTTTTGTTTGAGGGGTGTTGTGGTTGTATGGATTTTGTTAATGTTTGATGGTTTGTGTATTGTTGGGTGATGAAAGGTGGTGGTTTGGTGTGAGTGGGTGTTTTGTGTGGGAGTGTGTTTTAGGTGCATAAAATTTGTAGTATTCTCCGTGACCTTATTTCCCTTTTTCCCCCATTGTTCTACAGATAAAATAAAATTCGTTTTAAGGATTTGTACTTGGCTTTTGTTTAAAGTTATATTTTTTTTAAATTAGTTTCGGGGATTTAATATTGGTCAGAGTTTGGAGGTTCAATCTAAATCTTCCGAATGCTGTGTTCGTTTAAAAAAATTTCGTTAAATCTTCCGGGTTTCGATATTTTCTTCTTAACTGGATTATGTCCTTATTTGGTATATTTTTTTTTATGGTAAATTTGTCATATGAGGCTAGTATTATGGAAGGTTTATATTTTGTTCCCCTATCAAATAACTTACAAACCCCCGAAAACCCTTCCCTATTCCAAAAATTTTCTTACACCGAATAATTTTCCCCAACTCTTCTTTATATCCTAAATCATTCAAGCCATTCGCGAAGCAATTTAAAACCCTATACAATTTTTAAAAACTACTTTCAACTATACCTAAAACCAAATTTCAAAAATATAATCCACCACTAACCCCCACTACCAACCACTACCCAAAACCACTCAACCCAAACCCCACCAACACCACTACTAAAATACCAACAACCACTAACTAACAACCCCAACCACTACGAAAACACTACCAAATTTACCACTACCACAATAAACCATACTAACAACCACCAACAACACCTACAACAACCCTACTAACCAACAACAACAACCACTACAACAACACTACTAACAACCACCAACAAACTACTAACAACCACCACCAACAACCACTACTAACAACCACCACCAACAACCACTACTAACAACCACCACCAACAACCACTACTAAAAACCCACTACTGACAACCACTAATAACAACCACCACCAACAACCACTATAACAATCACTACTAACAACCACTGTTAAACAACCACTACTAACAACCACCACTAACAACCACTATCACAACCACCAACACCAACCCTACAACAACCCCTACTAAAAACCCACTACTAACAACCACAAAACACAATCACTACTAACAACCACTACTAACAACCACTACTAACAACCACCACCAACAACCACTACTAACAACACACCAACAACAACCACTACTAACAACCATACTAACAACCCCACCAACAAAAACTACTAACAACCCCCACCAACAACCACTACTAACAACCACCACCAACAACCACTACTAACAACCCTACTGACAACCACACTAACAACCACCACCAACAACCATTTACTAACAACCACTACTAACAACCACTGTTAACCACCACAACAACCATACTAACAACCCCCAACAACAAAAACTACTAACAACCACCAACAACAACCACTAAAACCCAACCCTACTAACAACCACTACTAACAACCACCACCAAAAACCCACTACTAACAACCACCAACAACAACCACTACTAACAACCACTACTAACAACCACCACAAAAACAATACTAGCAACCACTACTAACAACCACTACTAACAACTACCACCAACAACCACTACTAACAACCACCACCAACAACCACTACTAATAACCACTACTAACAACCACTACTAGCAACCGCTACCAAAAAACCACTACTAAAAACCACTATACAACCACCAACAACAACACTACTAAACAACCACCCCCAACAACCACTACTAAACAACCATACTAACAACCACTACTAACAACCACTTACCAAAAACCCACTAACAACAACCACTATTAACAACCACTACTAACAACCACTACTAACAACCACCACCAACAACCACTACTAACAACACTACTAACAACCACTACCAACAACCATCTAACAACCACTACTGACAACCACTACTGGGCAACCCCCACCAAAAACCCAAACTACTGACAACCACTACTAACAACCACCACCAACAACACTACTAACAGCCACTACTAACAACCACTGCTAACAACCACCAACAACAACCACTACTAACAACCACTACCAACAACCACTACTAACAACCACTACTAACAGCCACTACTAACAACCACCACCAACAACCACTACTAACAACCACTACTAACAACCCCACCAACAACCACTACTAACAACCACTACTAACAACCACCAACAACAACCACTACTAAAAAACCATACTAAACTATACTAACAACCACTACTAAAAAACCCCAACAACAACCACTTAACAACCACTACTAAAAACCCAACTACTAACAACCACTACTAACAACCACTACTAACAACCATTACTAACAACCACACCAACAACCATACAAAACAACCACCACCAACACCACTATAAAAACCACTACTAACAACCACTACTAACAACAACCACCAACAACCAACTACTAACAACCACTACTAACAACCACCACCAACAACCACTAATAACAACCCTACTAACAACCACTACTAACAACCATACTAACAACCATACAAACAACCACTACTTACAACCACACCAACAACCACTACTAACAACCACCATACAACCACTACTAACAACCACCACCAACGACCACTACTAAAAACCCACTACTAACAACCTCTACTAACAACCACCACCAAAAACCACTACTAACAACCACTACTAACAACCACTACTAACAACCACCACCAACAACCACTACTAACAACCACTACTAACAACCATACTGACAACCACCACCAACAACCACTACTAACAACCACTACTAACAACCACCACCAACAACCACTACTAACAACCACTTAACAACCATACTGACAACCACCCCCAAAACAAACCACTACTAAAAAACCACTACTAAAAAACCACTACTAACAACCACTATAACAACCACTACTAACAACCACCCCAACAACCACCCCCAAACAACCACTACTAACAACCACTACCAACAACCACTACTAACAACCATACTAACAACCACTACTAACAACCACCACTAACAACCACTACTAACAACCACTACTAACAACCACTACTAACAACCACTACTAACAACCACTACTAACAACCCCCATAACAACCACTACTAACAACCATTTCTAACAACCACTACTAACAACCACCACCAACAACCACCACCAACAACCACTACTAACAACCACCATAACAACCACTACTAACAACCACTATAACAACCACTACTAACAACCACTACTAACAACCACTACTAACAACCACTACGAGAACAAAAACCTTCAACCACCTGTATCAATGTTACTCTTCCTCCAGCATCTCTCCTCCCTCTCCAACATTTTGGTTCATTGCTTGTCTCTTCTCTCCCCCACCCATCTTTTCCCTGGACAAAACTCCCGCCCTGCCTTACCCTGCTCCACTCCCCCCCAAGAAAATGACGCTCCGGGCTTTACTTCTTCTAAATACCCGAGAATTTCTGTGTAACGATCAGCTTTTTCATCATTAAAATTGGATTTTGATGCTTTGCTCTCGAGGTCATTTGATTCTGAGTGAAAAATCTCTTTAGCTCCTTCTTGTAATGGTTTGGAAAAACTGGTTTTGAGAACCACTCGATTTTTCTAGGTTGGTGAACGTTTGATCAAATGCTGGAAAATACAAGTGTAAAGTGTACAGGCGTACATGTCTGTGTATGATGTAGTGTACATACCTTTTCTGTTTATGACAGTTTTTTACACTCATGCATATTATGTATAGGGTAGCGTACACACACATACGGGTGTTGTGTACACACAAATACATATATTTAAATATATTTAAACAATGGCTGTTTGCATATGGTGATATTACCTCTTAACTGTGATTCTATTGCATATATATATTTATATATATATTATATATATATATATATATATATTATATATTATAAATAATATATATTATATATATATATGATATATATAAAATTAATTATTATTATTAAATATATATATATATATATAATATATATATATATTTATATATATAAAATATATATATATATATATATATATATATATTTTATATATATATATTTTATATAATATTATATATATTATTTTATATATTACTATTGCAGTCAAATCTCTTTTACTGAAAGGCTTTTCTGCAGTAAACACAAGCAAAATTCTACAAGACCAGAATTCCACCCCCGCAACCATCAATTGCAGGTTAGGGCGGTGGGTGAACCATCTTTTCTTTGTCTCTATCTCTATCTCTCGCAGAAGACCTCTGGAATGGAGATTGATCTCACGGTGTTGGTATTCCAAGCTTTCAACCACTCTGAACCCTCTTCCAGGAGACCGTATCACAGTAACTGCGAGCGTTGTAGTGAAGGAAGCTGCTGCGGAAAAGTGGAGGGGAGAAAGACGATCGAGGACGAATGAGAGGATAGAGGAACATTTTTAAAAAAAAAGATAAGACAAAGGTAGATAAGTGACGGGGTTGCTTTTGAAGAGAGAGAGAGAGAGAGAGACGAGAGAGAGAGAGAGAGAGAGGGGAGAGAGAGAGAGAGAGGAGAGAGAGAGAGAGAGAGACTACAACCTTACAGACAGTGGTGCACTGGGTAAGTGCGCCTTCTTACTAATGAGGATATTGGCTGTATGGGCGTGATAGATTCCAAAATAAGAAACAGTTCTTTTCCCTTCACCTTCCTCTGGGCGACTCTGCCCCTTAGAAATCACTCTCTCCTGGCACTCCCAACCACACCAGCCAAGGCAAATACTGCCGCGTCCGGTATTTTTATTGGTAAATATTCCAGAAAAAAACAGACCCAACAATTTAATTCACATGTGAGTAACCAGACCAGATTAGTTCCATAACTTTTTACTGAGACATGACAAAGACTCCTGTCAGAGGAATTTCTTACAAAGAGTAAAACAACATGAGTTTGTCTCTAGAAGCGAGGTACGGCCCCCCCCCCCCCAAAGCTCACTATGATTTGAAAGACAACAATCAATCAGCGCCCCGGTCATAGAGAGCTAGAAGAGCAACACCACTTACAACTCTGCAACAGCGCCTCCGAGGACCACTGATCACACCATCCTCTGTTACAGAAAAAGACACAATACCGTAACTGGAACAATACACAAATAAACAACCACACAGAAGAGAGGAGCTTACGACGACGTTTCCGGTCCGATTTTAACCATTTACAAAGTCACACTATCAAAAAGGAAGAAGAAGGAATAAATATAGGCCAGCAGAACAGGGACGGACAAAGAGGTAGTAGAAAAGGAGGAAGAGGAGGTAGTGGTTAGAGGTAGTAGTAGTAGAAGTGGAGTCAGTGAAATAACTAAGAAAAAGGAGTACTGCTCTTTGGCCTCATTGACTCCCAGTCTCTTCCAACCATTTCTTGAGCCTTTATAATCTTGCCCCCTTCTCCATTAAGTTTAAAGCTGAATGGGAATCTAATTCCTTGCTTTCCTTTCCCTTGATGTTTATGTCGACCGCTCAGATACAGGGTTTGCCTTTTCCGTTTACCCGCAAAGCCTATCCACAGTGGCATGTACATTCTCTACTTCTCTGATCAATGCTTCCTCTGTCAAGAAAAGTGATCCTTATTTCCCACTCTTCTCCAGTGCTTTCTGCATTGCTGATCCTCAATCCTTGAGTCAGAAATTTTCACTCTTCATAATTCATTTTCCCGTCTTGGCTTCCCCTTCCCATTTCATAGTCTCTGCCTTCTCACGTGCTAAAGGACTTTCTTCTCTCCCAAACTCTCTAATCCTGGGAACTCTCCTGTCCTCAGCCTTCCCTACATTTCCAGTCTTTCTAATCTCAACAACTCTCCGTTCCTTAGACATCAAAACTTACTTTTCCGCCAAACTAACACTCTTTACGCACCATCCTAGTATATACCTCCTTCTCACCCTATAGAGTGCTCCTGGTGTCTACTCTATTTCTTTGGTTCCTCCGTCCTATCCAGTTCTTTTGGGCGAAACTGCCCGTTCTCTTTCTGACAGATGTTCAGAGAGCACAAAAGTAGTGTTAGACTGCCGACACCAACAATGCTTCTTTTCATTCTGTCACGTCAAGATCACAGTCATCCTATTGACTGGTCTTTCTGCTAAAACTGTCTTATCCTACTTCTAACATTCACAGTCGCCATCTGCTTGAATCCTCCCTTAACACAACTTTCCTTGTGTGAATCTTAGTCCTGACTTGTCTCTGTAGATCCTACCTTTCCCAATACATTGAAAATGCCCAAACTTCAGAAAACCGTTGACTTAAACCTGATTCTTTTGTTCCCCTTCTCCCTCTTTCTTCCCCTTTCTCTTTCTCCTTTGGGTTTTCTTTCTTCTGCCTTGGTGTATTGCCCCTTTAATATTTCCCCCCTCTGTGTTCTTGCTCTTTACTTCTGTGGTTCGCTAGCTCCCTTTCGTGCTTCTCTTCCTTAGTATTTGACTGACTCCACTCCTACTACTACTTCCTCTACCACTACTTCTTTGGTCCGTTCCTACTTACCCCTCTTGTCCCGTCCCTTTCTGCTGGCCTATATATACTCCCTCCTTTACCTCCTTTTTGTTAGTGTGAAATAAAAAAATAAATGGTCCAAGTCGACCGAAACGACGTCGTAAGCTCCTCTCCTTATGTGTAGGGTTTTTTGTGCATCATCATCTGATTAACCCCAGCGTTATGGCACTGTTAACCTGACGGAGGGGTGCCAACCCTTTCACGACCTGCTGCTGCTGCCACCCGCCTCTTGCGTCCTGGAGCATCCTGGGAAGTAATCAAGGCTAGGGAGAAGAAAGGAAGGTGAGAGCCACATCCAGCACACACTAACGAGTGACAAAATGTTCTGTATTCCACATAAAGATTGAAAATATTCACGAATGTTTCTTTCGAATTTAATTTTAAAACTCCTACAGCGTTTTTTCTACATTAACTATGTGATGGAGGACATATCCAAATTATGGCATCTGCTGATATTTATTATAAATAACGTCCAGAGACTTAATTAGTTTTGTCTCTGACAGCAAACCAGCATTAATTTGGTATATTTTTTATGTGGGATACAAAGGAAGTTCTTACAACTGCTATATTAATTATAAAAATAAACGGTAATGTCTTTGTTTAAAAGAAAGAATCTTTGAAATAAGAGAGAACATATATCTTACTTTTCCACAGTGATTCGTCACTTAACGGTGATTAATGTTTGCTTCTTTATACTAAACTGGTGCAAAGCTTATAGGGTAAAATACAGCGATGCAGGAGAAGAAAATTTGTGTGAGGGTTTGTTAAGGTGAGAGAAATTATTTTTAACAAGTTTATATTTGTGTACTCTGCAGGTTGAGTCATGGAGAGATGAACGAAACTGTGTGGAGACGAGTAACTCAAGACATGATACAATCCCCCCAACCCTCACCACCACAGCCACAGACACCACACAAGTGGTGGAAGCTCTTCACCACCATTATCACCACCCTCTCCCCCCAGCACCACAGACGTGGTTACGGCCGGAAAACCAACGTGACGCCTGAGGTGAGGAGCGCGAAAAAGACGCGCTGGGCACCCACGACAAGACAATGATATGGCCAGCCATGACAGTCATCTATGTACTTAACACCATCACAGGAGTACTGGGGAAATGTAGCCAACTGCGTCGCAACGTCAGGAACCGAACATCACACTGCCTACCAACTACTACCTCTTCAGTAGGCAAAATCAGTGACCTGCTGCTCCTGGCCATCGGTATGCCCGAGAGATGTAAACCTCTTGTGGTGGGGCAAACCTACATCTTCGGCGAGAGTTCTGTTTTCCTCCGAGGCTTACGCCCGAGATATCGACCAAACGGACTCGATTCTGACAATTGCGGCCTACACCTTCGATCGCAACATCGGAATTTGCCACCCGCTCGCTCGCACACCATGACACACACAGCTGGTCGTTTCATCCGCTCCATCGCCGTTATCTGGTGGTTGCGACAGTCTGTGCGCCGTCCCTATAGCCATCCATACGGAATAGTTTAACGAACAGACCCCTGACGGCAGGACGAACCCCAATTCGTCTGGCTGTTTACATCCAAGAAGCGCTTCAAGTTTTGTCTTCGAGATCTCGTCAGTGTTGTTCTTTCTTCGTGGCTCGATGCTGTCATCATTAACGGTGCTCCTACGTGGTGTATCGCTCTGCAGCCAAGAAGTCGTCGCGTCTGGCTGGGGCGTTCGGTGCCCTCTATCGGCTCACACAACAGCTCCTCTACCAATGATGGTTCCAGGAACAAGGCGTCATCAAGATGCTAGGTATGGTAACTACTCATCCTCATGTGAGCTTACAGTCATTCCTCATGTGATGCCTACAGTCATTCCTCTCCCTTTTTACTAAGACACATGAAATTGGTTGTGGAATTTAAATATAAAAACGTTTCACATTATTTACATTCAATTCGGTGAGAGTAAGACACATGTGCAACATCTGGGAATCTTTATTGTAAGACGTGGTTTTTTATAATTCGCCATCCAGTGGCTTTACAATACAAATTCTAGGAACATAACTTAAGACAGTAGAACTATGTACAGAAGATAGGTAATCAGTCCCTCAACCAAGAGTAGGTACGAACAGCACCATAGTCGTGAGATTCTGAAGCAGAAGAAAGAATCCTGGCGCTTATATAGTAACGTCAGGTGAAGCAGACGAGGGCAAATTCACTGGTAGGCGGGATTCCCCAGTGGAAGTAGGTCCTTCCCAAAGAGATGGGTTAGTTGTAGTAGTTGTAGTTGTCGTAGTCGTGAAGGTTATGTACATGTCCTCAGAATTAAGATTCCATCATGGAATCTTAATTCTGAGGACATGTACATGTTCATCTTCTGTACATAGTTCTACTGTCTTCAAGTTATGTCCTAGAATTTGTATTGATAAAGCCACTGCATGGCGAAACGTCTACAATAAAGATACCCAGATGTTGCACATGTGTCTTACTCTCATCTTGTCGGTATTATATACCCTTCGTACACACATTCAATCGGTATTGTGCGTTGCTCTACCAAGACAGTCATGCAGGACAGTCCTGCAGGAATGTCATGCAGGACAGTCATGCAGGACAGTCATGCAAGACAGCTGAGAGTTATTCACAGTTTAAATATTCTCTCTGGATAACATACAACTGTTGTTGATAATAGTATAAAATACCGACAAGTTGAAGATTAAGACACCTGTGCAACAGTTGGGTATCTTTATTGATGAAATATATCTCCAACACAGTAGGCGTCTTCATCAAGTACAGAGGCAGTAGTCGTAGTATAGTGTGTAGGTGAAATAAGGATCATGATGTAATCATCCGTCAACAACCTTGGTGAAAAGTAATTGAGGGTGTCAGTCCCCTCAGAGTTTGAGCTCCATGGAGCTCAACTCTCTACCAGGTTGAGGGACTGGACCACCTCAAAACTTTTTTTTCCCAAGCTTGAAGGATTAATTACCATCATCTTTATTTCACACCATCTACACTGATGCCCTCTGTATTTGCCTGAAGTAGTATACTGTGGAGGAGATTACATTTCATCAATAAGTACCCAACTATTTACAGGTGTTTTAATCTTCAACATACACCAGACCTTCCAGTGATCCAGCCTGACTGTCATCACGTTCCACACACGCTGTGGGAACCATGATGGGGCAGCACTCCTCCCATGAAATTTCCATAATGTCAGTACATTATACCCTTGTATCACCATTTCTAATGCGTTAAATTCTACCCCTGTATCACAATTCCTAATGGCGTTATATGTAACCCTAGTATCAGTATTCCTAATGGCGTTATATTGTACCTTCAGGTATCACAATTCCTAATGGCGTTATATGTACCTAGTATCCACAATTCCTACATGGCGTTATATTGTACCCTAGTAATCACATTCCTAATGGCGTTATATTATACCCTAGTTCACAAATTGCTAATGGCGTTATATTGTACCCTAGTATCACAATTTTCCTAATGGCGTTATATGTACCCTATATCACAATTCCTAATGGCGTTATATAGTACCGGGGTAATCCACAATTCCTAATGGCTGTTATATTATAACCCTAGTATCACAATTGCTAATGGCGTTATATTGTACCCTAGTAATCACAATTCCTAATGGCGTATATTGTACCCTAGTATCCCAAAATGCTAATGGCGTTACATTACCTGGCCTAGTTATCACAATTCCTCTCACTGTGTAGTATTTTTTTTCCATGTTAAGAGTCACTGAGTTACCTTTTGATCTCGGAACTCTTAAAATTTTTAACAATTTCTACTTTGTGTGTCACCTTAAATTGCTGTCTTGTTTCCTCCGTTTTTCAATTGTTCATTTTTGAGAGCATTTTTTTTTTTGTGTCAAAATTTCTCACCTGAGTATGTGTGTGTGTGTGTGTGAGTGTGTGTGTGTGAGTGAGTGTGGTGTGTGTGTGTGTGTTTGTGTGGAGGGATCAAGATCCATTACTCTTGCTTGAACCACCCCATACAGGTTTAGTGCATCTATAGAATAAAAATATTAGGCAGGTAATGTTTCCTTCCGCTGTAAAATTTTAAACCAGGACGAAAGCCAAGATCATCGTCGAGGAAAAAAAACGAACCAGATAGAATCACAGTGACAAGTGACTTAGCTTCGTCTATACTCACCCACTAGTTGACATGACATCGTCAATACAGCTACTCATAGATCAGAAAATATTTAATGCCTCATAAGCGTAAATAAAATCGTGGATTCATTCAATCTCCACACACACAGCTTTGTGCTGGAGAGGATATATATATATCAGAGTTCCTGTAAATCTCCTTACCAAGTAATCAGATAAGAAAAACAAGTATTTATAGGTGTGACTTGTTGCAGGCACGAGACTCAGTTTCTCTGTTTACACAGAGAATATCTTTCGTCGAGCAGCATATCTTCATTTTTTGTACAACCTGTCCATACTGTCCGAGCGTAGTCACGTTTTTTTTTTTTTACTGCTTTCTTATGAGAAAATCAAAGTCGGGGCATTACGGCCGTGAAAATGTAGATCTAGCGTTTGGACAGTTTAAATTCGGCTGAAGTGCAACCCAAGAGATGTTACCCAGCCTTTGTTCATGTGAACCCCAGATACTCTGAGGTAATGCTTATGCTGTATAAATTATTAATATCTAAGAATGCAGCGGCAGCGGCAGCAGCGACTTTTC
>NC_069422.1:42736988-42770251 GCF_026875155.1 Cherax quadricarinatus
TATGCAGCGACTGTACCACTGACATTCACTTATCCAAGAGAAGAAATGCCAGCTGCTTTAAGCTACATCAATCACCAGCTGAGAGCTATATCAGCTTGGGGAAATAGATGGCAAGTAACATTTGCACCTGAGAAAACGCAAATGATGATCGTCTGTCTCCCTGGACTGTCTCTGTGGACTGTCTGTCTCCCTGGACTGTCTCCCTTTACTGTCTGTCTCCCTGGACTGTCTGTCTCCCTGGACTATCTTTCTCCCTGACTGTATCTCGTCTACAAGCTACAGGACTGCGATCACCTACCTTCTCCAATTACTCTTTCTTACTTACACCAGGAGACAGTTACGTAGCGAACTTCTCTCTGAATCACAGGACAGAGGATCGAGCCTACACTTCTTGACTTCTTCATATTTTGTTGATATCTACACACACACACACACACACACACACACACTTATATTTATATGTATGTATAACCAAAGGAGGAGTTTAGTTATAGTTCTAGATCTTTTCGAGTCACAATCAACACATCATCAGGAGCTTGCAATGTTGCAGAAAAATGGAGGAAGTCGAAGAAATACTATCAGAGGAATGCATCCTCTGATAGTGTTTGTCCCGATTCCTCCACTTTTCTGCAACATGCAAGCTCCTGATGATGTGTTGATTGTGACACGAAAAAGCTAGAACATCTCATTCAAACTCCCCGTGGTTATTTGTATATATATTATATATATATATTCTATATTATATATAATATATATATATATATATATATATATATATAGATATAAATATGTGTGTGTGTGTGTTGTGTGTGTGTGTGGATAGATAGATAGATACATGGACAAAAACGAAATATTTACCATCATTCATTCAACAAGCTGTGTTACCAGATGTGTACAGACATCGTACTTCACACACTTCTGAATGCAACATCCTCCACCCTCCCTCTGCCTGTGGGATCTATGGTTAGAAACGGGGTAGTAAGTTTCACTTCCATCCGGCCCGTAGCATTCCCTGGCTCCTCCTCTTCACAGCCAGGAGCATCAGAAGTATCAGCCACATCAGCACTGTTTCTCCATTTGTTTTCTTCATTCTTAAGATTCCCACGCAGGGCTTTGTTAAGGCATGGGCTTTAGGGGTGTCAGCCCAGAGTCCTCCGCCAGCTGGTGGGCTTCCAGAGGGCTGAGCCCAGAGTCCTCCGCCAGCTGGTGGGCTTCCAGGGGCTGCAGCCCAGAGTCCTCCGCCAGCTGGTGGGCTTCTAGGGGCTGCAGCCCAGAGTCCTCCGCCAGCTGGTGGGCTTCCAGGGGCTGCAGCCCAGAGTCCTCCGCCAGCTGGATGGGCTCAAGGGGCTGCAGCCCAGAGTCCTCCGCAGTGGTGGGCTTCTAGGGGGCTGCAGCCCAGAGTCCTCCGCCGTGCTGGTGGGCTTCCAGGGGCTGCAGCCCAGAGTCCTCCTCCAGCTGGTGTTTCGGCTTCTAGGGCGGCGCCCAAGAGTCCTCCCGTCCGCTGGTGGTCCTTCTAGGGGCTGCAGCCCAGGGTCCTCCGCAGCTGGTGGGCTTCCAGGGGCCTGCAGCCAGGGTCTCACAGTACCCGGTGCCCAGGGGCCTCACAGTACCCGGTGCCCCGGGGCCTCACAGTACCCGGTGCCCAGGGGCTTCACAGTACCCGGTGCCCAGGGGTCTCACAGTACCCTGTGCCCAGGGGCCTCACAGTACCCAGTGCCCAGGGTGCGTAACAGGTACCGGTTGCCCAGGGGACTCACAAGTACCTGGTGGCCCAGGGGCTCACAGTACCAGGTGCCCAGGGGCCTCACAGTACCCGGTGCCAAGGGGCCTCACAGTACCGGTGCCAGGGCCTCCACAGTACCGGGTGTCAAAGGGGCCACACAGTACCCGGTGCCCAGGGGCCTCACAGTACCCGGTGCCCAGGGGCCTCACAGTACCCGGTGCCCAGGGGGCTCACAGTACCCGGTGTCAAGGGGCCACACAGTACCCGGTGCCCAGGGGCCTCACAGTACCCGGTGCCCAGGGGCTTCACAGTACCCGGTGCCCAGGGCCTCACAGTACCCGGTGTCAAGGGCCTCACAGATACCCGGTGTGCCCAGGGCCTCACAGTACCCTGTGCCCAGGGGCCTCACAGTACCCAGTGCCCAGGGGCCTCACAGTACCCAGTGCCCAGGGGCGTCACAGTACCCGGTGCCCAGGGGCCACACAGTACCGGTGTCAAGGACTCTACAAAATCTTAAATCCGGCTTACTCCAGGAAACTTGCACCACCTGGCAGGGAGGAGATGATGACAGCAACACTCAATCGTTTAGTGAGCAAATTGCTCTGTCTTTCAACGTAACCTGCCTGACTTGTCAGAGACTGGAGAACGATTAGCGGACAAGGGTCGAGTCTTCATCAAACTGTCGACAGTTTTATGGGGTTTGTCCAGGACTGCAGTCTAATCTAACTGTAATAAATCCCCCCCCCCCCGAGGGAGAGATTTTTCCAAATTTGATGCTGGTGAGGGCTCTTTGATCTTGAGGATGGATCTATGCTCCGGTTCGATGAATTAAGTCTGAATACTTCCATCCCCCCTACGGAGCTACATAATCCCTATAGGTTTCAGCGCTCCCATGATAGTATACTAGTGGTAGTAGTAGTAGTGTAGTAGTAGTAGCAATAGTAATAATAATAATATAATAATAAATAACAACAATAATAATAATAAACTACAAAAAGACACATAAATCTTAATGTAGATGTTTTACTCATTTCCCGGAGAAAAACGTTTGATCCAATTAAAGAGTGTTTCGTTTTTTTTGCTGCGGAAGGAATTGTCACAAACACATTTATCCCAGAAAACAAAAGGAGCTGCGATAGTAAACAAAAGTTATCGTGTCGATGATTACTGAAAGATTATACCAATGGACTAGTATTTTTAAAAGTGGGTGCAGGTAAGCCAGCGGAAGGTCTTTTTAACCGGTCAATGGACCGGAAAGCTCCAAGAGGCGGGTCATCATCTAAGACCGGGCAGGGAGACACTTGTTCATGTTTCCTGACGAAACCTTACCTACCTAACGCTAGTTTCTAGATAGAAATAGATAGCTCTTTCGGTTTGACAGCCTATAGACAGGCTCACACGTTGGTTTACGTGCGGCCAGCAAGTAATAAAAACCCTGGTTGATCAGACCTGATCCACCACGAGGCCTGGTCTCAGACAGGCCACGGGCGTCGACCCAGAAACCCTCTCCAGGTAAAAAGTTCGCCCATGATGAAAGACGTATTATATTACACTAAGAGCATAGTGGAGGATCACAGGTCTACTTAACATATAAATACATGGTATGTAAAAAAGCAAGAATAATTTACATATTTTAAAACAGGAGATTATATAGGAATTAACTCATAAACCGAGAACCTGATACTGAGAAATAATGGTATAAACGTGTGGTAGAAGATACACACGAGGAAAGGGAAATAAGGTAACGGGGGAGAATGGTTAAAACCAGAGAAAAAGCGATGTAAATGGGAAGGAAATAACAGAGTTGTGAAAAATTTAAATACAGAATGAAGGATAGGTAGTGAAGGTGAGAGAGAGAATAAAACAACAGTGATGAAGGGGGTATAGGACAAATAGAGAAGAAGAAAGAGAGGATAATCTACACAACACAACAATTGTTAAAGGACTTGAGAATATAAAAGCATGCTAAAGGGGAATAAAAACACTGCTAAAGCAAGGGAAGGAAAGAAAACGTCGGTTAAAAAGTCCAAGAAAATGTGGAAAAGAGAGAAGCAAGAACTATTATAAAAAAAGAAAAAATTTTTTTTTTACTCGAAATACACAATTATTGAAGATCGGAACGAACACACACCACACACACACAAACACACACACACACCACACACACACACACACACACTCACACACACCACACACAACACACACACACACACAGCAGGAACAACATGTTTAATTTCCAAAGATGTTCTACACGGGATGAGGGATGCTGTTAATCTCACTGGTTCTTATCAAGTTTCCTGGAGACTGCTCGCCTGATGTCCGAATTATGTTGAGGATTTTTCGGCGGACTCGACTCATTATTTCCCAGAGCAACAACAGGAGTATCAGTGAGCAACAACAGGAGTATCAAGAGAGCAACAAAACAGGAGTATCAGAGAGCAACAAAGTGAGTATCATGAGAGCAACAAACAGGAGTATCAGAGAGCAACAACAGGAGTATCAGAGAGTAAAAAACAGGAGTTATCAGGAGCAACAACAGGAGTATCAGAGAGCAAACAACAGGAGTATCAGAGAGCAACAACAGGAACATCAGAGGGCAACAACAGGAAACATCAGAGGGCAACAAAACAGGAGTATCAGAGAGCAACAAAGGGAGTATCAGAGAGCAACAACGGAACATCAGGGGCCAACACAGCCACTCAGAGGGCAACAACAGGAGTATCAGAGAGCAACAACAGGAGTATCAGAGACAGGCAGCAAACAGGGTATCAGAGAGCAACAACAGGAGTATCAGAGAGCAACAACAGGAGTATCAGAGAGCAACAACAGGAGTTCAGAGAGCACACAACAGGAGTATCAGAGAGCAAAAACATGAAGTATCAGGAGAGCAACAACAGGAAACATCAGAGGGCACAACAGGAACATCAGAGCTGGCAACAGCAGGAGCACCAGAGAGCAACACAGGAACATCAGAGGGGCAAACAACAGGAAAACCCCCCCCCCCCCCAAACACGAGCAGTGGTGGCACTGTACCTCCACCTCCACTACTCCCTCAATTAGTGGTGGACTGTACCTCCACCTCCACTACTCCCTCAAATAGTGGTGGCACTGTACCCTCCCACCCCACTACTCCCTCAATAGTGGTGGCACTGTACTCCACCTCCACTACTCCCTCAATAGTGGTGGCATGTTCTCCCACTCCATACTCCCTCAACAGTGGTGGCACTGTTTCTCCCACCTCACTACTCCCCTCAACAGTGGTGGCACTGTACCTCACCTCCACTACTCCTCAATAGTGGTGGCACTGTTCCTCCACCTCCATCTCCTCTCAATTGGTGGTGGCACAGTACCTCCCACTTCCACCTCCACTACTCCTCAATAGTGGTGGCACTGTACCTCCCACCTCACTACTCCTCAATAGTAGTGGCACTGTTCCCTCCCACTCCACTACTCCCTCAATTGTTGTGGCACGGTTCTCCCACCTCTACTACTCAGGTAGCTAACCGGTTGGCCCTTAATCCTTTACACTCTAACAGCAGTCAAATCTTAAAAAACTACGATTCTACACCTTTATCTAACACGCTCATACAAGCCTGTTGGATGTCCAAAGCCCCCTCACACACACAAAACCTCCTTTACGCCTCACCTCCCGCCTTCCAATCTTTTCTAAGACGACCTCACCCATCGTTCCCTCCATCTTAGATTTATACACCCTCCAATTCATCTCATTTCTCTACTCTAAATATTCAAACCATCTCAACAACCCCTCCTCAGCCCTCTAAATTACACTCCAGAGAACCCCACACCTAATCTACAAACTCCAAATTGTTAGTTGAATATTCACACCAAACACTGCACTGAAACGCGACATCTCCACTGCCTCCAGCCTTCTCCTGGCTTCTGCAACATACAGAACCCATGCTTCACACCCATGCAACAGTGCTGGCAACACTATATTCTGGTGTCAGCATAGTTGCTGATCCCTGTATTCCCTGTATTATATAGCATAGCATATTAGTATCATCCATGTGCTTGAGACACGAGACCCCTCGTAGGCCTGTGGCTTTGTGTGACGTCATGGGGATACACTTGGGCAGTGATCCCCCTGTCCCCCTCTCAGTCGGCGGCAGTCCATACAGGCGTGAACAGGCTTGGCACCGGGCTCCATCTCTCATCTCAGTCTGACAATACACCTACCATCCTACAAGTGTGTCTACCTTAGCCTACGATATCTCCATTCAAGAAACCTTACGGACAAATGGTGTCAGCGGGTTTGAGCCTGTAATTCTGGACGATTACAGCGATTTCTGGAGATAAAGTTGTCGACCAGCAAGACGGCATTTCGTGTACCCAGTAGGCCTACCGAGTGTTCACCCTAATCTCCAGCTACCTCACGCCAGCTACTCTACAGCTTCTACATTTTCACTGGTCAGGTCTCTTTGTATTAGTGGTTATCTGCTTTGCATTACTCCCGAGGGTTGACCCGAGTTTGCAAAATAAGCCTAGCGTCCAGTCTGTGGTGAGTGGAGGCAGAACACCCGAGCCCAGTCCAGCCCTAGCCTTACTCCATCAATTATTTTGCTTGCCAAGCCAGCTTTCCACCCCTGCTGTGCTCCTCGTGTGAAGTTATCAAGCATACTTCTGTGTGAAGGGTTAAGATAAGCAGCTAGAACTACCCAGGTGTCCTTACCCAGTACTCGAGCAAGCCACATGAGATAGCCTTCATCGCTTGTGATTTCAAGTTCCAAGCATCTGAGTGCTCCTTGTTCCTTGTGGTGTTTGTAGTATTTCGTGGGTTTCTTCTAAGCCAGCCGGCTTAGAATTATCTTCGCGGCAGTGTGGGTTTTCTCAGTGAGGCTTACGGCGTTCAAACCATAAGCCCAGCACTCACGATCACGAGTGTCGCACCATTGCGGGACTCTGACGCTCGCTCAGCCATACCCACAAACCAAACTACAGTCGGCCATTTACATCTCACCTTACCTCATCAGTGTTTTGGTGCACTGCTAAGGGTTTGTAGCACCATATTTTAAGGACCCATTGGGGGTTCAAAGCTAGAGGTGGCGCGCCATCTTTAAAAGCCTCCTGTGTGTTGTCTCTCCCGATTTAAGCGCAATTCTACCGATCATCTGTGCAGAGGACAGCAGCAAGACGATATAAAACAATCATCAGTCTCTTTCTTCAAGTTGTTACAGCTTATAATATTTTTTTTTTTAGAGACATTTTGCGAGTGTTGAGACATTATCTTTTGTGTTTCCCAGTGAATTTTTGCTCTTAGTGACATTCAGTTACTCTAGATCAGCACTCCAGTGTTTATCATGTATGATTGCATTCATTTCTTTTAATCTCCTTAATTCAGTGTTCATTTTCGTGCATTATTTTTATATCTGTTGTGTGTGTATCTTTTTATACACTTGAAGTAAGTACTGAGTGTTTCCTTTTGATGTTTGTGTGCAACATATGTTGCAGTATAGAACTTGTGTTTTAAACTTCAGAATTCCAGTGAACTAACTCAGTAAAATTTTTCACCTCATATTCTGCATCACAACTCAGTGTTGTCTGTTAATATTTTTTTCTTCCCAGCATTTGTGTAATTTATTTTTGTTTCCCTGTGGTTTGAACATTCTTGTGTTATTTCCTTTATTCAGCCAGTGTTTAATTTGTTTATTTCCACAGACAATAGTGCCATTTTTTAAGTCACAGCAAGAGCTTCACATTTACAAATTTTTCACACATCAGTTTCATTGCAAGAAAATTCTAGTACTGTGTTATGTTGAATTGTGTCCTGCATCTCTGTAATGTTGTATTCCTTTTTTGTTGTTGTTTTTTTTTTGCACCTATTATTTTTTTCATGTTTTATTGAACCAAATTCACTCTAAGTGCAATTTTTTAAGTTCTCCTTCTATAAGTAAATGTTCTTTTGCTTGTTGTTTAGTGCCAGTTAGAGTTAAAGTGTTCATTCCTTGAAATAAATCTTTTCTTGTGTGTTTATATATAAAAAAAAAAAAATTTTTTATTTATTGCACATAGACTCATTTTGCAATAATTCTTGTGCAAATATTGTGTTGCTATTTAAAGTTTTTCTTGCAGAAAATTTTATGCAGTGTTGTGCAATACAGTTTATTACAGGATGCAGTTTCTTATGCTCTTTCTGTGATAGTATTTTATTCTGTTCTGTCATTTTAATTTTTTTATTTCAGCGGAATTGTGTGTTAGTTTTTTAATTTCTGCACAAGTTTATTAGTCCATTTTATTATTTTATTGTGTATTCTCCTTGTTGCATTGTAAGTAATTAAAGAAACTCACTGTGCCATTTATTCAATTTAAAGTAAAAGTTGAGCATATTGATTTTGAGCAAAGTACAGTTCTCTTTGATTTTCAGTTTTGTTATGTTGCATATTTTTTATTTCTTGTGTGAGTTCTTTGCTTACTGTGTAACTTGTCATTTTTAATTACTGATGCAGAATTGTTAAGCATTTTCATCCATTTAAGCTTATTGTGTCATTCTCTCTAATTTTTTTTCTTGACTTATGCCCTTCAGTATTTACACTGAGGAAGATGTCCCAGTCACTTTTGAACGTTCACTTAGTGTATCATTCAGGTCAAAGTCAATATGAATCGTCCACAGTACCAACATTCCCTTACTACTGAAAAGACTATACCTAGCCCTTGAGCAATGTGTTTGTTCTCACAGCTTGTACTGTAGATTTGTTTAAAGTGCTGCGAAATGTGAAGTTCAGAGTAAGTTCCTATAGATTAGTGAATATTATTACGTAGCGAGCGGTCAGGGCACTGTAATTCTTGTCATTCCCGTCTGTGTTCCCCTTATACCTTCAGACTTGCAGGATAGTGTTCCGTTGCCTCAAGTGTCCGAGGACACTCAGGACAGCCTTGAGTGCACAGACCAATCCCTGGCATGACTGATAGTTCGAGTAGTAGTTTTCCACAGGGTGCCTTGTCAGAAAACGATTATTGCAACTAGTAATGCCATTCTCTTGTTGATGTGACATGCTGTCTGCAGGAAAGAGTCTCTGTTACAGCCTAGTGGCTCTCACTAGAGTGTCTGTTGTTGTTCCTAATGTTCCAGATGGTGATCCCATCTAGTTGACAGTAATCAGTGGCCATTGTAAGAAATAATTTCTCGAGTAACTTCACATGTTAAAACGTTTGATAGTGTAGTTTTCTTTTATAGCTGATACCTCTTGTCCCTGTGTGCGATCAGATTGAATATCAGCATTTCACTTGTTCATTTCTTTTCTCCTGTGCTTGCAGTTTGGAGATAGCTAGATTCGTTCTCCCTTGCTCATAATTGAGTGTTATAGCAGTTAATTTTTTTCAAAACCGGGGGGGTCCATCCATTCCCACCGAGTTTGTTCTTTCCTCCCCAGTATAAGGAAGAAACTGGTTACCTTTATTCCAGAACAAACAGCGCTACATGGAAGGTTAGCCAGATGGACCTTGATAATCCAGGAGTTTCGGTCCCTCTTTTGAAAATTTACCTGGCAAAAGTTCGATGTGTCGCTGATGCTTTATCGCGGACACGTTAGTTGTAGTTACTGCAGATCCTCCTTTTACTGTCGAGGATGTCAAAACTGCACAAAGACTAGATCCCATGTGGTTGGTGTGATTCGATTCCTTTCCAGGAAGATCCCATTCTTACTGAAAAGCCACCAGTACCATTAGTGACTTTGTAATGAGCAAGAATTACTGTATCGAATAGTCGAGTTGAGTACTCCTAGCAGACGAGTTAGTTAATTCCACAGTCACTAGTGATTGTAGTTGTTCTTTTTGTAGAACTATTCTTCAGATCTCTCTCAGTCAAGGCATGTGTTAGCCATTTGAGAGGAATTCGATCTCCCAGTGATAACCATTTTCTGCATAGTTAACTTACCCTCGGGCAGAATTGGGTTTAAATGTACGTAGTCTGGATAAATTAGATGTCCGAGATGAATGAATTCTGTCAACTGTGTGTTTGTGATTTTAGCTGATTAAGTTTGTCAGAAATTTACGGTTGTTCACGTTCCCTCCGTATTCTGAGAATAACAGTCTAGATTTGAAGTGCACGAAATCTGCCTTTCTGTTTTAAACACTTCTTTGTATATAATTATCTCCTCAGAATCCGATAGAGTGCAGTGGAATACAGATCGATCGATCAATTCCATCATATTGTATAATGGATTTGTTCTATATTTTGTATGATTACGTAAAACACCCATTACGTCAAAATCATGTTGTACCCATCAATTAGTTCTAAGTTATAAAAAATGAATTTGTTATTGTATAGAATCAGCCAGATCCGCCTGCCTGTTCAGCCTATAGTATAGTAGTGTATGTCGGGTACGCCATACGTTAACATTGACCGAGCTGTCAGCATAGTTGCTGATCCTGTTTCCCTGTATTATATAGCATAGGCATATTAGTATCATCCATTGTGCTTTAGCACGAGCCCCTCGTAGGCCTGTGGACTTTGGTGAACGTCATGGGATACACTTGGGCCCAGTGATCCCCCTGTCCCCCTCTCAGTCGGCGCAGTCCATAAGGCGTGAACAGGCTTGGCACCGGGCTCCCATATCTCATCTCAGTTGACAATCACACCTAACCATCCTGACAAGTGTGTCTACCTTATTCCTACGATATCTCCATTCAAGAACCTTACGACACTGTTATGTTCCCCTTGTACAACATACCATCTGTTTTTCCTTTGTCAGTTCTATGGTTCACCTCATTTCTCAGCGCCATTGTTGATTTCGATGTATTATATTATTATTACAAAATTATTATTACTATTATTATTATGATTATTATTATTATTATTATTATTATTATTATTATTACGATGTATCTTGACTGAAGAAGTTCTATACTGGTGAGGGAAAATTCTTTGTAATTAATTAGTTCATAGAGAGAGAGAATAGTGGAAAAATAGTAATTGATTTGTTTCAGGATATACGAGGTCTCGTTAAATCATTCCAGCTAATGAACAAAATTCTGGAATTATGCTTAAACAAGAACAAAATCTGGGGGTGGGAGGTGGAAAAAAAAATCTGTTGATTAAACTTTAGTTAGTTGCCTGACGTGGGAGGTGGGGCCAGGAGCTGAGAACACAGGGTGGGGTAATCAGTATGGGTAATACGGGGGTGGGTGAATCAACCTGGTTAAAACACGGGTGGTGTGAATCAACCTGTTAAAACGGGGTGGGTGAATCAACTGGTTTAACCGGGGTGGAGTGAAACAAACCTGGTTAACACGGGGTGGGTGAATCTACCTGTTAACAACGGGTGCTGGCTGAATCAACTGGTTAACACGGGGGTGGGGAATCAACCTGAGTATCACGGGGTAGGTGAACAACCTGAGTAACACGGGGGAGGGATTCTGCTGTCATGTATAAACACCAGAAAATCGTAAATTAACGACCTGTCCAAAAAACCTGGTCTACCGAGGAATTACAATTACTCATAGTTACAGGACAACGCCTTCCCAAGGTAGCCTGGTCAGCGCAACCCTCCCCAGTAAGCCTGGTCAGCGCACCTCCCAGTAAGCTGGTCAGCGCCTCCCCAGTAGCCCTGGTCAGCGCACCTCCCTCTCTTACTCGGCACTGTGTGACCCCCTTGTGGGTTTAGGCTTAGTCATGATTATAATGATGATATCGTCATCCATTTCTTTCTCTCTTCATACTTGTGTTTTATCTAAAACAGCATATAGAGGTTTTTACTTCGACTCTGTACCTCTCTCTCTCTCTCTCTCTCTCTCTCTCTCTCTATGTCATTATTGATACGTAGAAAATTATAGACAGGATGCAAGTATAGACAGGTGACAAATGCATGAGTGGAGGGTGTTGTGAGTTGGACCTGACTGGCTTGTGGCCAGTGGGGTGATTAGGACTACCTAACATGGTCCGAGTAGGCCTGCTGTAGTGCTCCTTCTATTTATGTTCATACATGAATATTATACATACATAACGATGGCAAGTGCCATACGTTAAGATCACTAACAACAGATAGCGCACAATAACACCGCCGTAACACACAATATCACCGCGTAGCACACAATAACCATCAATAACACCAAATAACACCATATAACACAAATAACACCGCGTAGCACAAATAACACACATAGGTATTTTTTTGTGTATTTGACTAGTATTTGAGGCCCTCCACAGCTATCCTCCAGGATCACCTGGAGTTTACCTGGAGAGAGTTCCGGAGGTCAACGCCCCCGCTGCCCGGTCTGTGACCAAGGCCCTCCTGGTGGATCAGAGCTGATCAACAGGTGTTACTGTTGGTGCACGCAAACCAACGTACGAGCCACAGCCCGGGCTGGTCAGGAAACCGACTTTAGGTGCTTGTCCAGTTGCAGCTTGAAGACTGCCAGGGGTCTGTTGGTAATCCCCCTTATGTATGCTGGGAGGCAGTTGACAGTCTTCGGCGCCCTGTCACTTATTGTATGGTCTCTTAACGTGTTAGTGACACCCCAGCTTTTCATTGGGGATGGTGCAATCGTCTGCCAAGTCTTTTGCTTTCGTAGTGAGTGATTTTTCTGTGCAAGTTCGGTACTAGTCACTCTAGGATTTTCCAGGTGTATATAATCATGTATCTCTCCCGCCTGCGTTCCGGGAGGAATGGAATACAGGTTTAGAAACCTCAAGCGCTCCCGTAATTGAGGTGTTTTATCTACGTTATGGCGCGCCGTGAAGGTTCTCTGAACATTTTCTAGGTCAGCAATTTTCTCCTGCTTTGAAAGGTGCTGTTAAGTGTGCAGCAATATTCCCAGCCTAGATAGAACAAGTGACTGAGAGTTGTCATCATGGGCTTGGCATCCCTAGATTTGAAGGTTCGCATTCTCCATTTCCTGTCATTTTTCTAGCAGATGCGTTGATACAATGTTATGGTCCTTTAAGGTGAGATCCTCCGACATGATCACTCCAAGGTCTTTGACGTTGGTGTTTCGCTATATTTTGTGGCCAGAATTTGTTTTATTTTCTCTGATGACGATTTAATTTCCTCGTGTTTGCCATATCTGGTAATTGAAATTTTCTCATCGTTAAACTTCCATATTGTTTTCTGCAGCCCACTGAAAGATTTGTTGATGTCTGCTGGAGCCTTGCAGTGTCTGCAATGGAGTACACTGTCATGCAGATTCGGTGTATCTGCAAAGGAAGACACGGTGCTGTGGCTGAACATCCTTGTCTATGTTCAGATATGAGGATGAGGAACAAGATGGGAGCGAGTACTGTGCCTTGTGGAACAGAGCGTTTTTCACAGTAGCTGCCTGGACTTTACTCTGTTGACTACTACTCTCTGTGTTCTATTAGTGAGAAATTATAGATCCATCGAACCGACTTTTCCGTTATTCCTTTAGCAGATATTTATTGTGCGTTATTACGCCCATGAGTCACCACTTTGTCGAAGGCATTGCAAATTCTGTTGTATATATTACAATCTGCATTCGGTTTTGTCTTCTGTGCATCTAGGACCTTGTCGTTAGTGATCCAATAGTTTGAGACATGACAGGAGCGACCTGTTCTAAACCCATGTTGACCTGGGTTGTGTTAATTTATGGGTTTCTAGAAGGGTGATTGATCTTGCTTCTTAGGACCCTTTCAAAGATTTTTATGATATGGGATATTAGTGCTATCGGTCTGTAGTTCTTTGCTGTTGCTTTACTGCCCCCTCTGTGGGAGTGGGCTATGTCTGTTTGTTTTAGTAACTCTGGGCGACCCCCGTGTCCATGCTCCCTCTCCAGAGAGATGTAAAAGCCTCGTGTAGGGGGCTTTCTGGCAGTTTTGATGAACACGGAGTTCCATGAGTCTGGCCTGGGGACAGAGTGCATGGGCATGTCATTTATCGCCTGTTCGATGTCATTTGCGTGGATAACATCAGATAGGCTTGTGTTGACCAAATTTCTGTTGGTCTCTCATAAAAAAAAATTCATTTTGATCTTCGGAACTCTCAGTCTGGTTAGCGGATTGCTAAAAATGAGTCTATTGGGACTTGAGTAGCTCACTATTTCCTGGCTGTCATCTGTTGTAGGACCCATTTGTTTAGTAGGGGGGCCCAATACTGGACGTTGTTCTCGACTTTGATTTGGCATAGGAGAAGAAATACTTTGGGTTTCTTTCGATTTCATTTATGGCTTTTAGTTACTCCCCGCGATTCTGACTCCTTAAGATTCCTTTGCTTAAGTTCGATGCTTGCTAATTTCTCTGGGACCAGTGTTCTCCCTACGCCTTTAGATATATTGACCCCTCTTTAGCCGATCTGTTATTCTTCTTACGTCGCTGTAAAGGGAGCGCCTGTCTCTTTCTATTTTACATCTACTTCCTCCTTTTTCTTAGGAGGAATTAAGCCTTGTGCAAAATCGAGTCCACCAAGTTAATCTGTTGTAGGCATAAGTTGGGTCTGTGTTGCTTAGTTATCTTCCCGTTATAATCAATTAGGATTTTGGTTTTACTTGGTACCACTTTATGTTTTTTGTTATTGAAGTTGAGTTTGGTGAATGCTCCCTCGTGACTAGTCTCATGATGTCGGTCTGGGGCTCACGCATACATGTCTGAACCTCAGTTATGTTGTGATCTGAGTATATTGTTTTTGATATGGTGACATTTCGTATCAGATCATCATTGTTAGTGAAGATGAGGTCTAGTGTATTCTCCAGTCTAGTAGGCTCTATTATTTGCTGGTTTAAATTGAATTTTGTGCAGAGATTTAAAAGTTCGTGTGAGTGTGAGTTTTCATCAGAGCTGCCTCCTGGTGTTATTACTGAAACAATATTATTTGCTATATTCCTCCATTTTAGGTGCCTTAAGTTGAAATCCCCCAGGAGCAAGATGTTGGGTTGCAGGAGCTGGCAGATTTTCCAGGACAGTGGTCAATTTTTAACAGCTGTTCCTGGAATTGCTGGGATGTTGCATCCGGAGGCTTGTAGACTACCACAATGACTAGGTTTTGGTTCTCGATCTTTACTGCTAAAACTTCCACTACATCATTTGAGGCATTCAGCAGTTCTGTGCACACAAGTGACTCTGCAATGTACAGGCCACCCCATCCCCCTTTTGCTGTTCACTCTGTCGCATCTGTATAGGTTGTAACCTGGGATCCATATTTCGTTGTCCAAGTGATCCTTTATGTGGGTCTCAGTGAAAGCCGGAACATTGCCTTTGCCTCTGGAAGCAGTCCACGGATGAAAGGTATTTTGTTGCCTGTTGCTGGCTTTAGACCCTGTATATTTGCAAAGAAGAATGTTATCGGACTGGTGGTATTGTTGGTACTGGGGGGGGGGGATGGTTTCCGGCATTAATATCTGTATCTGTTGGTTTGGAGTGGAGGCCATCGACTGTGGTTCCACTCCAGGAATGACTGGATTTGGTGTACGATTTCTGCCATTTCCTGCCAGTTTTTTTTTTCTTCCTGGCACTAAAAAACCTCTCCCTCTTGAGTGGCTATGGCTACCCAGGTTTTCCCATGGCCTGGATGTTTTGTATCTTTTGTCCCTTTAGATGGTGTGCCTGGCAATTTAAGTTATAGCACAGTCTTTCCTGTACTGAAGAGGGATACATTTCATGGTGAAAAAGCTTACAGGAAGAGAGTTTGCATTTTCCTGTTGTCATATGGGCACAGCATTTTCTAGGGTGGTCATAGTTGCACGTCCCATCTGTTTTTCCAGATTTCCCATGCCTGCAGATACCAAGTGCATAGTATGTGCACAGGCTTGGTTTCCGTTTGCCTTGGGTTTCTGTGACTGTATTCCCTGTTGGTGCATGTTTGCCTTGGGTTTCTGTGACTGTATTCCCTGTTGGTGGATGTTTGCCTTGGGTTTCTGTGACTATTCCCTGTTGGTGCATATTTACCTGTCTTATTCCTATCCTCCCTAGCACCAACAAAGGAGCTTGCACCAGTTGTTTTTGGTAATATATCCTCACTATTGCTAGTGGAGTCCTCTTGTTTGCTATTTCCTGTGGTATTTCTAGTTTGCAATATTGGTTTTATCTTATCTCTGACTACACTTGATTCCCCACTATGGCTCCTGTCTCCCATGAGGTCATTTACATGCATTCCATCCTGCGTACAATTCCTGACTACCTGGACAAAATCTCCAGCTTCACCATTACTGTCTCCCAGGACAGCACCTCCAGCTTCACCATTACTGTCTCCCAGGCAGCACCTCTAGCTTCACCATTTACTGTCTACCAGGACAGCACTATCAGCCCACATTTACTGACAACCAGGACATCACCTCCAGCCTTACAGTTTCTGTCTACATGACCAGCATCAAGGGCAGTACCATCTAGCCCAGACTTTTTTGTTCCCATCTGTTGTAGAAAGCTTCCAGGTTGTCTAGAAAGCAGCTTTGATGTTATCCTCTTTTAATACCAATGTGATATTAGTCCACAGATTTATCTCATTTGGACATACCCAAAAACACTTCCCTGTTTTAATACTTCTTGTAGCTAGTTCTTGGATATTTGCACAAGGGGCGTGACACCAATTTCCACAAAAATGACAATTTATCCATGTGGAAGCCCGTTTGTTTGATTGACTGCAGACTACACAGAGCTTCATAATGATTTGAATGGTTGATTTACTGTAATTCTACTAGCAACCTCTTGAATACTCTATTAATAACCTCCTTAAAGTGAAGCTCTAGTTATTTGTATTTCTATTTCTAACTGTACTTGTATGTTAGGACAGCTTACCGGAGTACGCTCCTGTTTTTTATTTATTGTTTGTGTTTATAAGGGCGCCTACAACCCCATCCGCTTACAGTCTGCTTTATTGTCCAACGAAACCTTTTGAAATCGGTCGAGGGTTCGGACCAGTCGAGAGTTCGGAACCAGTCTGATTTGATCAGTGGGTCACTTATTTAAAACATACTGGTCGGTGATTTGGGCTAACACATGAAGGATCTACTGGAAGTTATCTACCCGAGTAATATGTGATATGATTAATACAAAAAGTATAACTTGCGTGTTGAAGAACCGGTGATTGCTGGCAGCTCCTACAATGACGAATGGCCGACCTCAACCCTTGTTTATCAATCACTGTATCTAGCTTTTCTAGGTTTTTTCCGTCTCCACCACAATAAATGCTATATTATCACTATAGTTGGCTGGTGGAAATTTTGGAGGAAGGACGCTTTTTCTGTAGTAATAATTGCTTCTCGTTATGTATATTGCGACCGCTGGTAACTACAGGTTATATGAAATTCACAGTATACGTCTGGTATTTCAAGAAAAAAGAAACTAATGAAAGTCACTCCACTACACTAAGTACCATTATAATACTGGTTAGTTGCTACTACAACACTGTATTCTGCTATTCACTGGTATCACTAGATTATATGCGAGGTACACTAGCAGGCCAGGAAGATTATTAAACAGCTGACCACTGTGGTAAGTTTCTGGCGACTTCTGGCACCTGCCTCTATAGGCTTATCACTTCATTTACAAATTCACCTGTTTTCAAATGACACTTTAGCCTTTATCATCTATATACTAGGGAGCCACTGTAGTATATACTATAAACTATGTATTACACAATGTTATTCAGGGAGACTTACGCTTTCCTCTGACAAAGAAAAGTTCTAAATTATTATTTTTCACACGGGCACAGGCTATGATTCCCCTATGGCAGTAAACTCTGTATGTCGTGAGACTAATCTCCTTTTTTGGACTCAGTATATAATGTTTTCGCCAAGATTGGGGCCAGGCGCTAGAGGGTGTATCGATATAGGAGTGACGGACAATTAAAGTTATAGCACGTAGAGCGACCGTGAAAACCGGAGCACAAACGGACCGGCTGACACGCTGACACGTGGCACGTGGCATTGGTAGGTGCTTTCAACAATAATAATACTACCCCAAAATAACACCCATAAAACACACCAATAACACCCCATAACACTACAATTAATACACATAACACATAATAACACCCATAACACCCATAACACACTCATATAACACACAATAATACACATAACACAAATAACACACAATAAACCCCATAACACACCAATAACACCCCATAACACACAATAATTATCAACGACGTGGTGATTATTCAACAGTCAACCTAGAGCAAGATGAAAAGGATAAGTTTATTATTGGTCAAAAGTGAGATTTTAACAATAAAACCACTAGAATCAAGGCAGCCTGTACTTACAGTAGTGTTGGGAGCTTGTGAGTCGAGTGATTTTCTGTTTGACCAGAGCCCCACACGTCAACTTTCGAGGTGGGGAGGTGGCAAGAGGGAGGGGAGTGGGATAGCGGGAAGTAGATGACACTACGTTAAACAAGCAGCCGGCAATCAAACTATCATTCTAGGGGGGGGGAGGTGAAAAGGTCGGGAAAAAACGGGAGCGTGCTCACCCTACCTTCCCTCAAGGAAGGTTCCTTGATGTTGTTGGGGGCTTTGATTAGGGGAATAGGATCTGTGCTCCAAGTTCCCGAATTAGCCTGAATGCCTTCCAATCCCCCAGGCGCTGTATAAATCCTCGGGTTTAACCGCTTCCCTTGATTATAATAATAATCACCCTACCTTAACTAGTAGCCGGTCAATGAAACTATCACTTTCGGGGAAATGAGGGGGAAAGAAAGGCAGGAGCTTAGACTTACCCTACCTTAACTAGTAGCCGTATTAAGGCTGCCTGACTGCGGGTGGAGTGCAAGTTGTGCACAGCACCTCTGCTGTTGTCAGGGAGCTCTCATAGCAACAATATGGCGCTGAGTATCCGATTTAGGTGTGAACACTGTCGGCGTTTGAGCTGCTTCGTGTTTATAGGGGATTTCCCCCTTACGGCGCAGGTGTTACATTCCGGCATCATCAGGAATACGTACGGAGGCAGGATGATGTGGTTTATGGTGTGGCCATGATTGGGCCTATGTCTTTCGTCAAGTTAAATTCGACGGCTGTGTACGAGTCGTTAGTGACGAAATTTGAGCATGTTGAGTATTGATGTTACGCAGCGGTCAAAGTGCGACTCATAGACGTCTTCTCGCCCTATAGTGGGGGAAGATGGCGAAATGTCCCCTTCGAGGCTGACGAGCGAGGACTTCAGGAAGTGTTTGCAGCTTATGGTACGTGCATTGACAACCCAAGCAAGTGGGCGGCAGGTGGTAATGGGACGTCGGAGGGACATTCTCCCTCATAATGGACACTGAGGCACCCGATCCCGGCTTACGTCGTGATGCCGGAGTTTAGGACCCAAATTCTTAGTGGGTATGCTGGGCAGCGACGGACATTCAGGTTGTGTGGGGAGTATGACATATGGAAGCGACGTGTGGGAGGGGCAGTGGAGGGCGCCGGCGAAAAAGGTGGAGCACCAGTTACAGTGTGGATGTGTTGAGGAGAATCCAAAGGCAAGCGAGGAGATGGCCGTCTGTGGAGTGAAATTGTAGAAGAGTCTCTTGTGGTGCATGATGGGCGAGGCACGAGTTGTGTGGAGCCAAAAATGGCCCTTTGCGGTGACGGGGGAGGAAGTGATTAATTCAGCCAGAGGTGCAAGGCTGGAGGAGGAGCTTCGACGAGGTATTAAACAACTTTTCTTTTCGGTCGAGGATCAATGGCGTCGTGAAATGGTGCCTGAGTTGAAAGGAGAGTGTGGCGGGACAGGCACGAGAAGGAAAAGGGGGACAACTTCAGGCACAGAGAGGAGTCACCGAGCTCTTGTGGACAGGTCGAGTAGAGGTTGATGTTCACATGTGAGGAATCTTCGGAAGACAGTATGGCGGTAGAGGAGTGTCACGAGGAAGAGGGCGCTAGTCGTTCAGACTCATGATGTCCCTGACAGCCCGCGCAGAGGTCTGGGAGGAAGGATTGTAGATTCTCGTGGACAGCAGGATAAGAGGCATCGAAAAGGGGGGGGAGGTTGGTGACAAACCACATGTTGACCCTGGGGCAAGAGGCCCTGGGAAGGGTAGAGAGGAGAAAGGGTTGGAAGCTTTAGAAGGCCTTAAGAGCATGACTGAATGTGAATGGATGTGTACTGGTGTGAAGAGGGAATGCTTTGTTATATGCTTTCCTTACGTCGATACAGAGTGGACGTAAGTCTTCTACAGGTGATAATTTCAGGGGTGGGTAGAAGTGCTCGAGGTGGAAGGGTTTATAAGGTTGTTGACTCTGCCATCGGACGTTTGAAAGGTGGTGTTGAGGGGATTTATTGTTAAAGGAGGCGAGCCCGTTTGTGTTTGCCAAAGACGTGGAAGGCGGTGGGGGTGGCGGGAGGGTTGTTGCGTGGGATGGGTGTGGATGGGGCAGAGGGTAACTTTGTAAGTGTGTATGCACCAGCTGAAAATGATATTGAAAGTAAAGAGGGATTTTGGTGTGATGATCTAGTCGTTTTCGTTTCCGTGGTTTACCTGAAGTGGATCGTAGGGTGGGGATGGAAGTGTAGTGATCAGGTAGAGCGATGTGGAACACGTGGGGCGGGGCATATGTTGCATCAGCTGCACGCAATCTTTTGGTAGGACGTTCAGTTGAGGGATGTGGGTTAGGTGGGGGAGCGTGGGCGGTGGAGCTTACTTTCGTGAGGCGATGGTTAATGACACTAGGTTAGTTAGACAGAGTTGTTTATATATCTCATAAGGTATGTAAAGTCTGTAGTAATATTGAACTGCTTTATTCCGATCATAGGGACGGTTGTCGCAGAAGTGAGGGGGATTCTCTCGCTTGTATCTCTAGGGGGTAAATGGAAATTAATACAGAGTCCTTTTGGAAGATGAGGAGGGGTTGGGGGGTTTTACGGAAGCTGTGAGGAGACGATTAACTGAGGAGAGATTTACAAAAAGGGGGTTTTTTTTGTGGAGGACGTGGTGATGTGGATGGATGGTGATTAGTGGCTTTAAGGACCGGATTCGGCATTATTATGTGCGGGAGGGGAAAAGGGATTAATTCTTTAAAAATTTTGGGGTTGATTAATTATTTGGAGGACGTGTTACGGGTTTTTATGTAAAGGGACCAGTAGAGGGTTGTCTATCGAGGACAAACATTATGATACTTAAGATCGGTTGCGGGAATTAGGACGAGCGGTCAAGCGGTGTGAGTAAGGCGGGGCCGGATGGAGGAGGTGTTATGGGGAGATAGGCGTCTTCGTGTGTGTTGCGCAGACAAAAACAACGTAGAGGCACAGCTCTTCCATGTTTGGAGGTTCTGGAGTCGGTGGGAGGGTTATAGGGCGGAGTCAGGTTATCACCTCGGATGGGATGGGGTTGTTTGCGGATAAGTGGTACGAAAAGTATTGGCGGGAGGAAAGGGGTTACCTGGAGGTTTACCTGGAGGTTATTCCGGGGGCATTGGATGGGGATCAACCGCCCCCCGCGGCCGGGTCCACGACTAGGCTCCGATGGATAGGCTGATCAATAGGCTGTTACTGCTGGCCGCACGCAGTCGGACGTACGAGCCACAGCCGGGTGACTCGGACTGACTTTAGGTCTCTGTCCAGCTCTCTCTTGAAGGGCAGCCAGGGTTTATTGGCAATTCCCCTAATGCTTGATGGGAGGCTGTTGAAACAGTTTTGGGCCCGGAACTTATGGTGTTTTTTTAGTGTACCCAATGGCGCCCTTCTTTTTATGGGCGGCATTTGCACTCGCCTCCTGCCCAGTCTTTTACTTTCGTAGGGTTTATAGAAATAAGTCAGACGATAAGATTTGGTCCCCTTTAATACAATAATATGGGATTTACTGGGACAAAGAGAATGAAATGTGTCGAATTTTAAATAATTATTTTCTCTCGGTTTTACACAGGAAGACATAATAATATTCGGTAATTAATTTTTTATAGTGGATCAGAAGGAAGATAAATTATGTAACATCACAGTCATAGTGAAATGGTTGTGAAGAAGATAGACAGACTGAAGCAAAATTAATTCACAGGGTCCTGATTTTTTTGGGAAGGTTCATTTTTTTCAAGGTTTCTTAAGGAAAAATGCAAAATGGAAGTCTGTGAACCTTTAATATTAGTTTTAATTTATCTTCTATCAACAGGTGTGTGTCTGATATGTGGAAGATGGCTAATGTAATTCTATTTTTTTAAAACAGGGGAACAAGGTCGTTACCGTCAAATTACCGCCAATAAGCTTGACTCAATTGTAGGCAAGTTGCAGAAGCTCAAGTATCGCTGAGGTTATTAAGAAGCCTTCTCGAAAAGATAGCTTGATTATATGATACTCAGCATGGTTACACAACGAGGCGGTCTTGTAATTAACTTATTTATAACTTTTCTTCAAGTAAGCTTTGTGGCTGTTGACCACAATAACGAAATTTGTTATTGTTTATTAGATTTTATGTAAGGCATTTGATAGAGTCCGCTACCGAGCACTCGTTGAAGAAGTAGCAGCTCTTGAGCGTTGGGCCCCTCAAGGAAGGTTCCTTGTGTTGGTGAGGGGTCTCTTGTTTAGGGAATTGGTCTGTGCTCCAGTTCCCCCCCCACGAATTAAGTCATGCTGTCAATGCCTTCCACATACCCCCCAGGCGCTGTATATCCTGGGTTTAGCGCTCTTCCCCTTGACTTATAATAATAATAATAAAATGGTGTTGGGGACAGGGTGCTTCTCGTGGATCGAGTCATGGCTCACAGACAGGAAGCAGAGAGTGTCATAAATGCGGGGGAGTAAATTCGAGTGGGATCAGTAACAAGTGGCGTTCACAGGGATCAGTCTTGGGCCCGTGTTGTTTATCAATATAACCAGTAATGCTGAAGGAATTACTAGTGATATGAGCAAAATTCGCCGAGATGACACGAAGACTAGGTAGGTATTGATTAACAACGTAGAGATCGTTAGGGACTTCAGGAGGATTTAGACAATCTCGACTCCTTGAGTCAGAAAAGTGGCAGATGCAGTTCAACGTAGATAAATGAAGGTTCTGAAGGCTCGGAGTGTTCATAACCATAGCACTTATAGTTAATATGTAGAAACTATAACCATACAGATTGCGGAAAGGATTGGGGGGTTATGGTAAGCAGCAACCTAAAACCATAGGACAGCAATGCTAAAGCGTACGTAATAAGGAATTAGTTATCTGGGATTTATATCATGAGTTGTAAGCAAAGAAAGTCCAGATGTCATACTGAGGTTTATAACATTCTGAGTAAGGCCTCACTAGATTATGCAGCTCAAATTCTGGTCGCATTATTACAGCAATGGACATATTCGTTATAAAAAACATTCAGAGTAGGATGTCTAAATTATTACATAGCATTAGAAATCTTCCTTATGAAGAAAGTTGGAGATCTTAAGTTACATTCATTGTTAAGACGAGAATGAAGGGAGACCTGATCGAAGTGTATAAAGTGGAAGATAGGTATATAAAGGGGATATTACAGGTTTGAGGATATCTCTTACAAGAGAACCGCAGTATTAGATTTAATTAGTAAATGTTTAGATTTAGAAAAGGAATAGGGAGTATTGTTTGGAAAATTGGGTAGTAGATGGTGGAACAGTTAATTGTTGGTTATTGAGGCTACGGACTTTGGGTAGTTTCAAATTTAGGTTGGATAAATACATGAGTGGGATGGGTTGGATTTGATCGTGTAGGACTTGCACATCAGAGTTATTCTTGAGGTAGATTGAAAATTTGGTAGTCAAATGTTTGTAGTGGGATGACTTGTAAAAGCCTGCCTAGATATGGGCCAACAGGCCTGCGGAGACGTTCTCCTTTCTTATTTTTATGTTCTTTATTTCTGGGTGACAGTCAATCTATGGCGGGAATTCCTTCCAGATTTTCCAAGTGTAGATATGTATATCTCTCCCTCCTGCGTTCACGGTTCAGAGTGTTAGTCATTTGTGCTTTCAAGCTTTTCCCAGTAGTTAAGGTGCTTGACAGAATTATACGTGCAGTCAAGGATCTTGTACACTCTCTAGATCTGCAATTTCACCTGATTTGTATGGAGATGTTATTGTACAGAGTATTCCAGCCTAGAAGGAACAAGTGATTTGAAAAGAGATCTTCATGGGCTTGGCATCTTCTCGTTTTGAAAGTTCAAATATCCATCTATCATTTTCTTTGCACGTGCGATCGTGGCAAGTTGTGATCCTTAAAAGTGAGTTCCTCAGAAAATACTACTTCCCAGTCTTACATCTAAAAATTTTTTTCCGCTCTTATTGTTTGGCGGAGTCAGTAGTATACTCTGTTTAGTGATTATCTCCTCCAGTTTTCAAATAACGGAGTAGTTGGAAAATTTGTTCTCATTGAAATCATATTGTTTTAATACCGTTTGCCCACTGGAAACTTTGTTTATATCTTTTGGAGGTTAACCCGCGTCTCAGCAGATCGGACAGCCTCATGCAGATCTAGTATTCATCGCAATGGATGATATGTGCTGTGGTGTATATTTCTGTAGGGGGGTAGGATTAGGGGATTTTAGAGAGGGTGTGTGGAGTGTGCCATGTAGTTAGGCACAGTGGTAGGGAGCTTTGGGGGGCGTGACATAAGGACATACTGAGGGGAAATATGGAGAGCTTTGAGTGCCATGCGAAAGGGCAAAGCACCGGGAATCGATGGACTGCGGCGGAGTTTAATCAAAGCATTGGGAGTAATAAAAGGTTTTTTGGTGGGTTATGACTTGATGCAGGTAAGGGTTATAGGTTGGGATGAAAGACAGCAAACAGTGTAGTTGTTTTGGTACCGAAGGGGTAAGAACAGCGTTTTTTTTTGTTTTTTTTTTTCCGGGGGGGGTAGGGCTCAGGGACTATAGAACAATATCGTTGTTATGCGCGGATTATAAGTTATTTGCAAAAATTTCTAGGAAATTGGATCACGTGTGTTGTAGGGAGGGTTGTATCGGAAACCCAGTTTAGGGTTGCAGGTACGTCTAAGAGGGTGGGACATGGTCTTATAGGATTTCGTGGAAGAAAAAGGGGGGGAAGGGGGGGGTGCGGTATTGGTTGCACATAGACTGCCAAGGGAAAGCTTTTTTTATTTATGATAGGGGTTGGGAGCGGAGGCGTTTGAGAGCTATCCTTAGGAAACAGGTTGGGGAAAGAAATAGTGGGATGGGTAGGGGGTTATATAGAGGGACAATAGGTTGAGAGTACAGATTAATGGAAGATAGGGGGGAGGATTTTTTATGGCTCAGAGGTCCTTAGACAGGGTGTGTTATGTCAACAGCTTATATTTGAGCATACAGGACCCTTTTATAGGAATGGTGGAGAGCAATATGGGCGTTAGTGAAGGGGGTTCGGGGGGTTATGGGGGCGTTTGGCTGTTCTATAGAGGTTGTAGATTGATACCTCGTATTGGTTCGTAGAGAGGGGATGTCCATAAAGCCTTAGATGATGTGGTCGACACGTTCTTGCATGTGCAATGGTATGAGGGTAAATTCGGAGAAGTCATGGTTATGGGTTGGAAACTTGGGGGAGGAGAGGCTCGAGCGGGGTAGTGCAGTCGTAAAGAAGCGGGTGATGTCATTAAAAATTTTGTGGTCTAATCTTGCAGATGAATCTTGATGGTTGCACGTGTTATGAATTCGGTCAGGTTGGTTAGAAAGGATACTGGGTCGTTTGGAGCACTTTGCGGCCTTATCATTTGGAACTTGAGCAGCGTTGCTTGCCATTGTAATTAACGTTTTATTGTATAGAAGGTTTGGATTGTGGCTGCCGTGTTCCCTTTAACGGGGTGGTCGGCAATTGCCAATATACTCTAGAAGGGGTTTTTTAATTTTTGTGGGGTTCAGGTTGTGATTGGCTTAGAAGGGATGTAGTAATGTTACCTGTTGAGTCAGGGGGGGTTGGATTTAATGAACTTAAAGAAGGAGGTCAAATGTAATCTTCATTAAAAAGGGAGGTTGATGGGGAGGAGTGTGAGTGGGGGGGGGGTGGTTAAGGTACACAATAAATTGAACGCATGTATTCCTGGGGACGGCGTGAGCGGAGTTTGAAACTATTTTGTGGGCAGTGCGTGTTTGGTTAGGGATCTGGGTTGTTTTTAAAAATAGGTAAAATAAGTAGGCTGTGTCGGGATGTCGGCGGAAAGGGTTGTATGCTCACGGTGGAGTGGATTTTCCCCATGTAGAGATGGGGATGTATTTGCGAGGGAAGGTTTGGTAGGTTAAGGTTACAACCCGTGGACGTGAGGTGATGTATAGGTTTTTTGCATGGGTTTTTACCATCGGTGATAGGGTTCTACGAGCTAGACGGGTGGATTGAGGGGGGGGGGGGTATGTGGGAATCTGTGGCGGGGAGGATTAGTTCATGTGGTGTATTTTTGTGTGGGGTTGGGGAGGTCAGGGTTTGGTTGAGCAGGGTGTTGATAAGATAAGTGGTCAATTCTTCTCTGTTCTGCGGGCATTGAGTCTTGATGCGGGGGGTTTGGATGAAAATATTATTAGGGCTGTGGGGGTAATTGTAGTAGATTATGTATACATTATGTGGGGACATGAGGGGGAAAGGGGTTACGTGAGGGGAGAGGAGGTATGGCTGTTTACGTTTTATAAACGTAACGGTATTGTGCCTTTTTGTTATTTGGGAGGAGGTGGGGAGCGGGATTCTCTATGAGGGATATAGAAGACCTAACATTAGAGGTTTATTAAATTGGTAAATTAGGTGGGTGGGGCAGGGTAGAGGTGGTATAAATGTGTTATGTGGAATGGCTGACTGTCAGGGGGGAAACGGATCGCCTCTGGTAGGTTTGCGGGTGAATGTGTATGAATTGGGGTATGATGTGTATATGGTTTCTTGTGACTGAGTATATCTATATATGTGTTTGATTTTGCAGTGGGACATTGTTCTATGTATGTTATTTATGGCATGTGTTAGATGCTTTGTAGAGGAGTCAGTGTGTTGGAATCCTTGTTTATTAATATATTCTGTGTTTGATGAACATATTCTTTTACTTTATCTCAATAAATTACGTTAATTGTATTTAACGTATAAGGTGTCCTACTTTATAATTTACAAATGTGACAATATATGCATATTAGGGTGTGTTTTGTTAATATATAACAAGCAATTGTAAATAGTCGATTTTGGTTATCATAGGTGTAGGGGGTTTTCATGTTCAATGGGTGAGGAGGATATTTGTGTTATCTCAAGTTTCATGTTTGTGTGGTTGTTAATGATTTATTCTGTGTAGACCTGTTTTTGTCTTTATTATCTCTTGTATTGTATTGTTATAAATCAAAATATAAAAAAAAAAAAATACTAGTAGCCGGTTATGGAGTATCGTTACTCTATTATCCTAATCTATTGAACTTTTCCCTCACACAAATAACACCCCATAACATATAGTAACAACCCCATAACACACAATAATACACCTCATAAACACACAATTACACCCATAACACACAATAAACACCTAACAATAGTAACACCCATAACACACAATAATACAATAACACACAATAACACCCATAACACCAAATAACACCCATAAACACAATTAATACAATACACAACAATAAACCCATAACACCAATAACACCCAATAACCACAATAAACACATAAAACACAAAACACTAAACAAAATAATACACATAACACACAATAACACCCCATAAAAACAATAAACCCACCATAACACACAAAACCACCGATAACACACAATAACACCCCATAACCACAGTAAACAAACCCGCCAAACACACAATAACACCGATAAACACACAATAACACCCCATAACACACAGCACCGCAGCATACTCAATAACCACTGCATAACGCAAAATAACACCCATAAAACAATAAAACTGCATTAACACACATTAACACCGATTACACAATAACACCCCATTCATAAACAATAACTCCCCCTAACACACAAATAGCACGCATAACACACAATAAACCATAACAACACAATAATACCACATAACACACAATAACACCATAAACACCCAATAATAAACAAACACAACTAATCACCACATAACACACAATATTACCACATAACACAAATACAGCCCATTAACACACACAATATCACTCATAAACAACAATAATACACATAAACACAATTATCACCCATAACACACAAAAATTCCATAGACACAATAAACCCATAACACAATAACACCCCATAACACACAATAACCCCATAACACTCATAACACCGATAACAACAATAACACGCATAACACACAATAACCGCATAACACACAATAACACCCCATAAAACACACAATAAACACAACACACCAATAAACCCATAACTACAATAACACACACATACAATAACACCCATAAAACCATAATAGTAGGTTGGTAGACAGCAACCGCCCTGGGGGAAGTATACCGTACTGCAAAGACTGTGAACAAAAACTGTAATGTTTTGCATGATGGTAGGATTGTGGTTTTTTTTTTGTTCATAAAACGCTAGGATAACAGGGACATCTTGTTTCATACTTACACTTTGGTCACACTGCACAGACACGCACAAGCATTTTTATATACTTACATCTATGATTTTTCTCCTTTTTCTAAATAGCTCTTGTTCTTTTTATTTCTTCTATTGTCCTGAGGGAAGTGGAGAAAAGGGAATCTTTCCTCCTGTAAGCCATGCGTGTCTTATGAGGGCGACTGAAATGCCGGAGGCAATGGGCTAGTAAACCTTCTCTGGATACATTTACTAAAAAAGAGAAGAGAAAACTTTTATAAAAACTGGGATGCTTAAATGTGCGTGGATGTAGTGCTGGCTGACATGAAAACAGATGATTGCTGTGTTATGAATAAAAAGAAGTTGGATGTCCTCGGCTCTAAGCGAAACAAGGTGAAAGGGAGTTAGGACGAGGTTCAGTGGGGGGGAAATAAATGGGATTAAATCTGGAGTATCTGAGAGAGTTAGAGCAAAGGAAGGTTTTGTAGCAGTAATGTTAAATGATCATGTTATGGAAGGAGAAAGAGAATATGAATGTGGAACTTCAAGAATTATGTGGAATTAAAGTAAAAGGATGGCATGCGAGAGTGGGTCATAATAAGCGTGTATGCACCTGGAGAAACGAGGAATGCAGAGGATTTTTGAGAGAGAGATTTTGGGAGATGTTATGTGCAATGTATCAGGTGCCTTGAACCAAGTGAGAGAGTCATTGTGGGTAGGGGACTGTATGCTAAAGTAGGAGAAACTTTTAGAGAGGGATGTGGTAGGTAAGTTTGGATACGGTGCCAGTTGTAAATATAATGGTGCCCTTTGATTGAACTTTGTATAGAAAGGGTTTAGTTATTGGTAATACATATTGTAAGAAAAAGAGGAATAAATAAAGTATAAACGATATGCATGTAGGCGAAAATGACAGTAGTTTGTTGATTATGTATTGTGTAGATAAAAAGCACTGTTGAGTAGACTTCAGGATGTACATGTTTATAGAGGGGCCACAGATATATCAGATCACTTTCTAGTTGTAGATCTATGAGAGTAAAAAGGTAGAATGGGATACAAGGAGTATAGAAGCATCAGGAAGAGAGAGGCTGAAGATTTTATAAAACTAAAAAGTGGGCAGCATAGGGTAAGATTTAAAACAGCTATTGAGGGATAGATGGCTAATAACGAGAGCATAGGCAATGGGGTCGAAGAAGTATGGGTAGGATTAAAATGTGTGTTAGAGTGTTCAGCAGAAGTTTGTGGTACAAGGAAAGTGGGTGCAGGAGGGATGAGGAGCGATTGGTGAATGATGAGTAAAGAGAGTAAGTAAGGGAGAAAAAGTTAGCATATGAGAAAAGTTTTTTACAACGTAGAAGTGATGCAAGGAGGGAAGAGTATATGGAGAAAAAGAGAGAGGTTAAGAGAGGCGTGTGAAGCAATGTAAAAAGAGAGAAAATGAGAGAGTGGGTGTGATGTTATCAACAAATTTTGTGACAAATAAAGAAAAAAGTTTTGGAGTGAGATTAACAAGTTAAGAAAGCTAGAGAACAAAAGGATTTGTCAGTTAAAATTAGGAGAGGAGAGTTATTAAATGGAGAGTTTAGAGGTATTGGGAAGATGGAGGGAATCTTTTGAGGATGATTGAAAATGTTGATGAAGATAGGGAAGCTGTGATTTGTTGTATAGGGCAAGGAGGAATAACATCTTTGTAGGGAGTGAGGGAAGAGCCTGTTGTGAGTTTGGGGGAAGGTCGTGAGGCAGTAGTAAAATGAAAGGGGGTATGCAGCCGAGGATTGATGGGATAAAGATAGAAATGTTTAAATGCAGGTGGGGATATAGTTTTGGGAGTGGTTGGTGCAATTAATTTAATAATGTATGGAAGAGGGAAGGTATAGGGATTGGCAGAGAGATTGCATAGTTCCTTTGTATAAAGGCAAAGGGGATAAAAGAAGAGGGCTAAAATTATAGGGGGATTATGTCTGTTGAGTGTACTGGTAAAGTGATGGTAGAGTTATAATTGACAAGAATTAAGAGTAAGGACGGAGAATGGGATAGCAGATGCACAAGGTTGGCATAGCGAAAGGTAGGGGGTGTGTGGACCCGGTGTATACAGTGATACATATTAAGTGAACCAGTATTTAGATTAAGGCTGAAAGAGGTCTTTGTGGAATTTATGGATTTGGGGAAAAAGGCGTATGACAGGGTGGATAGGGGGGCAATGTGGCAGATGTTGCAAGTGTTTTGTGTAGGAGGTCGGGTTACTGAAAGCAGTGAAGATGTTTTTACGAGGATAGTGAGGCTCAAAGTTAGAGTATGTAGGAAAGGAAGGGAAATTTTTTCCCAGTAAAAGTACGCCTTAGACAAGGATGTGTGATGTACCGTGGTTGTTTAATATATTTATAGATGGGGTTGTAAGAAGAAGTCAATGCGAGGGTCTTGGACAAGAGGCGTGGAGTTAAATTATAGAAGAATCACACACATTGGGTGTTGTCACAGCTGCTCTTTGCTGATGACACTGTGCTCTTGGGAGATCTGAGAGAAGCTGCAGAGATTGGTGGAATGAATTTGGATTAGGGTGTGCAAGAGAAGAAAATTAAAGGTGAATCAGGAAAGAGTAAGGTTATGAGGAGAACTAAAAAGATTAGATGATGAAAGATTGAATATCGATTGGAGGGAGAGATGTATGGAGGAGGTGAACGTATTCAGATCTTTTGGGGAGTGGACGTGTCAGCGGATGGGTTTTGAAAGATGAGAGTGAATCATAGATTGACGAGGGAAAAAAGTTGTGAGTGGTAGTGGTGCACTTAGGAGTCTGTTGGAGACAAAGAACTTTGTCCTTGAGGAAAAGAGGGGGATGTATGAAGGGGTATAGTTTTACCAAACCGCTTATATGGGTGTGAAGCGTGGGTGATGAATGTTGCAGCGAGTAAGGCTGGAGGGGCAGTGGATGATTGCATGTCTGAGGGTCATGTGTGGTGTGAATATAATGCAGTGAATTCGTAGTTTGGAAGTTAGAGAGGAGGTGCGGGATTACCAAAAACTGTTGTCCATGTGGGCTGAGAAGGGTTGGTTGACGGTGGTTCGGACATGTAGAGAGAAATGGAGCGAACAGAATAACTTAAGAGTGTATCATTCGGTTGTGGAAGAAGGCGGGGTAGGGGTCGGCCTAGGAAGGGTTGGAGGGAGGGGGTAAGTAAAGGAGCGTTTTGTAGTGCGGTGGGGACTTGGACGTCCAGCAGCATGCGTGAGGTGTTTGATAGGAGTGGAATGGAGACAAATGTTTTTAATACATGACGGGCTGTAGGAGTGCGTCGAGAAAAGTAAACATTTATGAAAGGGCTTCCGGGAAACGGCAGAGGACTATTGAGTCCTGGAGATGGGAAAGTACGTGCCTGCACTCTGAAGGAGGGGTGTTAATGTTGCAGTTTAAAAACTTGTAGTGTAAAGAACCCTTCTTGCAATAGACGTGATGGAGTGAATGATGGCGAAAGTTTTTTCTTTTTCGGGCCCACCTGCCTTGGTGGGAAATTCGGCCAGTAGTGATAATAAAAAAAACACACCAATAACCACCATAACACCACAATACAACCGCATAGCAATAATAACACCCCGTATACACACAATAACACCGCCATAACACACAGTAACACCCCATAACACGAACAATAAAACACGCATAAACACACAATAACACGCATAACACACAATAAACCGCATAAAAACAATAACACCACAATACACAATACCACGCCATAAAACACAAATAACACCACAACAACAATAACACCCCATAAACACACGATAACACCCACACACAATAACACCCCCACAACACCACATATAACATCGCAAACAACAATAACCGCATAACAACACATAAAAACACCGCATAACACTCAATAACACCGCAACACAAATAACACCCCTAACACACAATAACACCCCCTAACACACAAAACACCCTAACACAAAAAACACCCCATAACACACAAAAACACCCATAACACACAATAACACCGGTAAAACACAATAACACCACAACACACAATAACACCCCATAACCACAAAACCCGCAACACACAAAACACCCCATAACACACAATAACCCGCATAACACACAATAACACCGCAAACACACAATAACACCCAACACACAATAACACCGCATACCACGCAATAACACCACAACACACAATAACTCCCCACAACACACAAAGCCCACAACACAAAATAACACCCAAAAAAACCAAAAAACCCCCACCCCTAACACCCATAACCCCACATAAACCGCATAATACACAATAACACCGCATAACACCCAAAAAAAAACCCCATAACACACAATAAACCACAACACACAATAAACCCCAAAACACACAATAACACCACAACACACAATAACCCCCATAAAACACATAACACCGCTAACCAAAAATACACCCATAACACCAATAAACAGCATAACACCAATAAAACCCCAACACACAATAACACCCCATAAAAACCCAAAAACACCAAAAAGACACAATAACACCGCATAACACACAAAAACACCGCATAACACACAAAAACACCCCATAACCCCAATAACACCCCATAACACACAATAAAAACCCAACACACAATAAAACCCCAAACACACAATAACACCACAACACACAATAATACCACAAACACCCCAATAACACCCATAACACACAATAACCCACAACACACAATAAACCCCATAACACAAATAAAACCGCAAACACACAATAACACCACATAACAAACAATAACACCTAACACACCATAACACCACAAACACAGTAACCCCCCATAACAACAATAAAAACCGCATAACACCAATAAACCACATAACACACAATAACACCACAAACACGTAAAAACACCGCAAAATAACCTGAAGAAACCCTTTTGTAAAAACTTGCAAAAAAGGCAGCCAAACTTACGCACTTCGCCGTATCCGCATCCGCTTGACAGTAGGGGTTCAAGATCCTGTACGAGGCACAAGTCCCACATCTTGATATGTCCACTTTTTTGGTTTGCCTGCCCCCCCCCTTTATCTGCGACTGCTTGACAGGTAGAGAAAAAGCAAGACGTCTCACCTGGATAGATCTGCATTTTTAGCAGAAAAAATTTAACACACGAGGGATGTGGGGGGCCCTTTCTGTTTTGTACAAGGGCCCAATATTGCCGAAAATACCCCACTTGGACCACTTCGAGGACACGTGAAACAACTTTTTTGC
>NC_069422.1:42775751-42834336 GCF_026875155.1 Cherax quadricarinatus
TTTGTCTCCTTTTGTGTTCTACCTCGTAATGTCCTGTTTACTATTTCTTGCTAATGGGTTGATGGGAGTGGCGTGCGCTGAGTGCAGTTCACTGGTGTTTCTGTACATATGCAGATAATTCAGCCAGCCTTTGGTATGGTTAGTCATTGCTTACCAGGACGAGTGCAGCATCCTGGTATGTGGGTGCTAAGTAAATGCTGGAGCTATCTGACGCTTCAGAGAGTGGACAGCTAAGGTGAGGTTTCTCTTTCCTAGGAAGAGTCTATACCGCCTCGGGATGGCTATCACCATACTGAATCTGTCGTGTGCAAGGGAGAACAATAGCCGTGATGGAATGAGGGTTTCCCTGCTAAATCTTTCCTAAAACTTCATTCAATATTTGTTTTTTGTCCCTGAACTCTGTACACACTGTAAAAAGAGTCTGTACATATATTCTGGTAGTGGAAATACATTTTAAACCGAAAAGTAATCCTCAGCGTTATACTTTATTTCTCATTTTCTTGACTGCGATTTGACTCCATTAAAAACTGAGGCAAAGCAAAGCTGGGAACTACAGGCACTTGCTGAGCTCTTGAGCGCCTGATAGTGAGGTAGCAAGGGGATGTATTTATTGCTGTTGGTTGAGATGGAGGAATGGTATATTTTTTTATACTGGATGGTGATGGTGATGGCAGGCTTGTGGTGTGGTATGTCTTGGATGGTGATTGTGATAACAGGATTGTGGTGTGGTCCGTCGTGGATGGTGACTTTGATGGCATTCTAGTGGTGTGGTGTCTCTTGGATGGTGAACATGATAGCAGGCTTGCTGTGTGGTCTGTCTTGGATGGTGAACATGGCAGCAGGCTTGTGGTGTGCTCTGTCTTGGATGGTGAACATAATAGCAGGCTTGTGGTGTGGTCTGTCTTGGATGGTGAACATAATAGCAGGCTTGCGGTGTGGTCTGTCTTGGACGGGGATGGACTGGCAGTTTTCGTCTGTGGCGTAGGAAATATTAAGTGTATAAGCTTGGGACACTACGCGTAATTTTTTTTAGTTAATTAGGATTACTGATAGACGTGTTTAGGAAGAGTATTTATAGCTGAAGAAGGAGTGGTCGAGTGTGTGATTATGTTTGAAGTGAGAGGATTGGTGAGGCCTGGGTAGTGTAGGTTGCACACACACACACACACACACACACACACACACACAACACACACACCAACACACACACACACACACACACACACAACACATACACACACACACACACACCACATACACACACACACACATAACCCCATACACACACACACACACACACACACACACACACACACACACACACACACACACACACACACACACACACACACACACACACACACACACACACACGCACACACACACACACACACACAACAGTCAAGGACCAGGTGATAAGGCTGAGGAAAGAAGGTGGAGAACTCACAAGAAACGATCAAGAGGTATGTGAGGAGCTCAACACGAGATTTAAGGAAGTATTTACAGTAGAGTCAGGAAGGACTCTGGGGGGACAGACCAGATGGGACACCAGCAAGGAATACACCAACAAGTGTTGGACGACATACATACAGATGAGGAGGAGGTGAAGAAACTGCTAAGGGACATCGATACCTCAAAGGCAATGGACCGGACAACATCTCCCCGTGGGTCCTTAGAGAGGGAGCAGATAGTTGTGCGTGCCACTTACCACAATCTTCAACACGTCCCTGGAAACTGGGCAACTACCTGAGGTATGGGAGACGGCAAATGTAGTTCCCATTTTTAAAAAGGAGACAGAAAAGAGGCACTAAACTATAGACCTGTGTCATTGACGTGTATAGTATGCAAAATTATGGAGAAGATTATCAGGAGGAGAGTGGTGGAGCACCTGGAACGGGAACAAGAGTATAAATGCCAACCAGCACGGATTCATGGAAGGCAAATCCTGTGTCACAAACCTTCTGGAGTTTTATGATAAAATAACAGAAGTAAGACACGAGAGAGAGGGGTGGGTTGATTGCATCTTCTTGGACTGCAAGAAGGCCTTTGACACAGTTCCTCACAAGAGATTAGTGCAGAAGCTAGAGCATCAGGCGCATATAACAGGAAGGGCACTGCAATGGATCAGAGAATACCTGACAGGAGACAAAAACGAGTCATGGTACGTAATGATGTATCACAGTGGGCACCTGTGACGAGCGGGGTCCCACAGGGGTCGGTCCTAGGACCAGTGCTATTTTTGGTATATGTGAACGACATGATGAAAGGGTTAGACTCAGAAGTGTCCCTGTTTGCAGATGATGTGAAGTTAATGAGGAGAATTAAATCTGATGAGGACCAGGCAGGACTTCAAAGAGACCTGGACAGACTGGACACCTGGTCCAGCAAATGGCTTCTCGAATTTAATCCTGCCAAATGCAAAGTCATGAAGATAGGGGAAGGGCACAGAAGACCACAGACCGAGTATATGCTAACTGCTGCAGCATATGGGCGCCTGACAAACCTGAGAACAGCATTCTGATACCTTAGTAAGGAATCGTTCAAGACACTGTACACCGTGTATGTCAGGCTCATACTGGAGTATGCAGCACCTTTTTGGAACCCGCACTTGATAAAGCACGTCAAGAAACTAGAGAAAGTACGAAGGTTTGCCACAAGGTTAGTTCCAGAGCTAAGGGGAATGTCCTATGAAGAAAGATTAAGGGAAATCGGCCTGACGACAGTGGAGGACAGGAGGGTCAGGGGAGACATGATAACGACATATAAAATACTGCGTGGAATAGACAAGGTGGACAAAGACAGGATGTTCCAGGGAGGGGACACAGAAACAAGAGGCCACAATTGGAAGTTGAAGACACAAATGAGTCAGAGAGATATTAGGAAGTATTTCTTCAGTCATAGAGTTGTAAGGCAGTGGAATAGCCTAGAAAATGACGTTTTAAGACGAGGTTTGATAAAGCTCATGGAGCGGGGAGAGAGAGGGCCCAGTAGCAACCGGTGAAGAGGCGGGGCCAGGAGCTAAGACTCGACCCCTGCAACCACAAATAGGTGAGTACAAATAGGTGAGTACACACACACACACACACTCACATGCACAAACTTCTGAATGAAGAGTTGAACTCTATAACAGGGAACCTACTATCAAAGTCACACGCCACCGAGGTTCAGTTATAAACTCTACCGATGGAAACTTCAGCAAGCCTCTTTCCTCTCATGAAATATTTACACCACATTCAAAAGTAAACTTGAAAAAAAAGGTTCAATTATTGGGGAGCGAGAGGGTGTCGGGAGGAAGGTATAGGAGGCAGACAAGGAAACTGTTGGTGCTGGGAAGAGGTAGATGAAGGGAGATCCGACAGTTTATCGCACTGGAGAGGCGGAGGATTGACAGAGGATGCTGCTGCCAGCTCTAAGGATGAGAGGAATGTGAATCAGGGATGAATATCGGGGCTAGAAGTTCAATCTCACAGAGCGGGAGAATTGAGGAGCGCGTTCACACATCCACCACTCACCGTGTCTGAGTGTCTACTGGCTCTCTCTCTCTCTCTCTCTCTCTCTCTCTCTCTCTCTCTCTCTCTCTCTCTCTCTCTCTCTCTCTCTCTCTCTCTCTCTCTCTCTCTCTCTCTCTCTCTCTCTCTCTCTCTCTCTCTCTCTCTCTCTCTCTCTTTTCAATTAGATAAAGGGGAATAAAGGTACGTACATCAATGTACACAAAGTTAGCAATTATAGAAGAGAATGTTCTTGTCCTTTAAGGGGCCCTGATGTCACCCTGCAATATAAGACTGGCTTAACACCCACAGTTAACAGTGGCTTAACACCCACAGTTAACAGTGGCTTAACACCCACAGTTAACAGTGGCTTAACACCCACAGTTAACAGTGGCTTAACACCCACAGTCAACAGTGGCTTAACACCCACAGTTAACAGTGGCTTAACACCCACAGTTAACAGTGGCTTAACACCCACAGTTAACAGTGGCTTAACACCCACAGTTAACAGTGGCTTAACACCCACAGTTAAAAGTGGCTTAACACTCACAGTTAACAGTGGCTTAACACCCACAGTTAACAGTGGCTTAACACCCACAGTTAACAGTGGCTTAACACCCACAGTTAACAGTGGCTTAACACCCACAGTTAACAGTGGCTTAACACCCACAGTTAACAGTGGCTTAACACCCACAGTTAACAGTGGCTTAACACCCACAGTTAACAGTGGCTTAACACCCACAGTTAAAAGTGGCTTAACACTCACAGTTAACAGTGGCTTAACACACCACAGTTAACAGTGGCTTAACACCCACAGTTAACAGTGGCTTAACACCCACAGTTAACAGTGGCTTAACACCCACAGTTAACAGTGGCTTAACCCACAGTTAACAGTGGCTTAACACCCACAGTTAACAGTGGCTTAACACCCACAGTTAACAGTGGCTTAACATCCACAGTTTAACAGTGGCTTAACACCCACAGTTAACAGTGGCTTAACACCCACATTTAACAGTGGCTTAACACCCACAGTTAACAGTGGCTTAACACCCACATTAACAGTGGCTTAACACCCACAGTTAACAGTGGCTTAACACCACAGTTAACAGTGGCTTAACACCCACAGTTAACAGTGGCTTAACACCCACAGTTAACAGTGGCTTAACCCCCACAGTTAACAGTGGCTTAACCCACAGTTAACAGTGGCTTAACACCCACAGTTAATAGTGGCTTAACACCCACAGTTAACAGTGGCTTACCACCCACAGTTAACAGTGGCTTACCACGCACGGTTAACGGTTAACAGTGGCTTACCACCCACAGTTAACAGTGGCTTACCACTCATAGTTAACAGTGGCTTACCACCCACAGTTAACAGTGGCTTACCACCCACAGTTAACAGTGGCTTACTACCCACAGTTAACAGTGGCTTACCACCCACAGCTAACAGTGGCTTACCACCCACAGTTAACAGTGGCTTACCACCCACAGTTAACAGTGGCTTACCACCCACAGTTAGCAGTGGCTTAACACCCACAGTTAGCAGTGCCTTACTACCCACAGTTAACAGTGGCTTACCACCCACAGTTAACAGTGGCTTACCACCCACAGTTAGCAGTGGTTTAACACCCACAGTTAGCAGTGCCTTACTACCCACAGTTAACAGTGCTTTACCACCCACAGTTAACAGTGGCTTACTATCCACAGTTAACAGTGGCTTACCACCCACAGTTACAGTGCTACCACCACAGTTAACAGTGGCTTACCACCCACAGTTAGCAGTGGCTACTATCCACGTTAATCACCCACAGTTAACAGTGGCTTACCACCCACAGTTAACAGGGGCTTACCACCCACAGTTAACAATGGCTTACCACCCACAGTTACCAGTGGCTTACTACCCACGGTTAAGACCGGACAAGCCACATATTCCCATCTTCCATACTTTTCTTTACTTGGTAAATCACTGCGCCACAGCCTTTATCCTCTGAGTCTGTGTTCATATCATGTCTATATTTGCACGACAGAAGCAACATATACTTAACCAGAGTCTTCATTGACATGACAGAAGCAACATATACTTAACCAGAGTCTTCATTGACATGACAGAAGCAACATATACTTAACCAGAGTCTTCATTGACATGACAGAAGCAACATATACTTAACCAGAGTCTTCACTGACATGACAGAAGCAACATATACTTAACCAGAGTCTTCATTGACATGACAGAAACAACATATACTTAATCAGAGTCTTCATTGACATGACAGAAGCAACATATACTTAACCAGAGTCTTCACTGACATGACAGAAGCAACATATACTTAACCAGAGTCTTCACTGACATGACAGAAGCAACATTTACTTAACCAGAGTCTTCACTGACATGACAGAAGCAACATGTACTTAACCAGAGTCTTCACTGACATGACAGAAGCAACATATACTTAACCAGAGTCTTCACTGACATGACAGAAACAACATATACTTAACCAGAGTCTTCACTGACATGACAGAAGCAACATATACTTAACCAGAGTCTTCACTGACATGACAGAAGCAACATATACTTAACCAGAGTCTTCACTGACATGACAGAAGCAACATATACTTAACCAGAGTCTTCACTGACATGACAGAAGCAACATATACTTAACCAGAGTCTTCATTGACATGACAGAAGCAACATATACTTAACCAGAGTCTTCACTGACATGACAGAAGCAACATATTACTTAACCAGAGTCTTTGTTAAGAATCCGGACTCAATATACAACGCTCTACAATACGTTAATTAACAACGTTGATATTATTTTATTATCCTAGTTATAGTTATTATAAGGCAACAGACATGGACGGTGCAGCGTCCGGGTCATTCATCAAGTGACCAGATACTGTCAACGAGGAATTCACATTAAGTTTGTGTGGCTGGTGGCAGCGCTAGACGAGGCATCAACACCAGTTCTCATATGACACTCTCTTCTAATTTATATTGGCCTATTCAATCAGTACATGACGAGGACGTGTATTCACACGGCCGAGTCGAAATGAAACTTGTATTACTCTCGTTGCCGCCGCTAATCGACGCAGGGACAATTCTCCCTCGAAATGGGTGAATTTTTGAACAGCTGAGCAGAAATTTTTGCAGCGACTATGTTGGCATTGATGGAGACTATTTTGTGTCATATAAAGGCAGGTATTAACTTACGCAGGGTGTGAAAATGGGCCGAAATGAGTTTCGAAATTAAACGGCAGAGAGAATGTGGAGGAAAAATTGGACTTTTTTGATGCTTATAATGGCGCACACAATTTTGGGACGTCAAAATATATGTGGATACAAAAACACTTTTATATAGTCCATAACACGATGTCGCAAACATCTTTTTTTTCCTCCAAAGTTTTTGGATTCTTTTCGCAAATGCTTTGCTATTTTAATAGAATATTTTTATTAATACACCAGGATACGTACGTCCCTCAGTATATACACAATGAGAGTTTACCTTGAACCTCATATCAGGTATTTAAGTATCCTTGGTTGGTGGTGTACTGGTGACTGCAGCTTTAAACGACCCTCGAGTCGTTGGCAGACTTTAGGTTCTTGATGAGGGAGTGAGATCCCTTGAGCTGTTCTATACACTCTCCAGTCTACCACGATCTTGTATCATTTACTTGACTTAGAGACTCATGTTGGTCCTTATATTCAAGGTGAGGTCTGACGACTGTGTTGTGGTGTCAGTGTTGTGTCCACTGTGTTGTTTAATCTACGTTCATACCTACGTAACCTGGGAAGAGAGAGAGAGAGAGAGAGAGAGAGAGAGAGAGAGAGAGAGAGAGAGAGAGAGAGAGAGAGAGAGAGGAAAGAGAATTTAATTAGCAACAAAGAGAAACAAATAAATGCTAAGATAGGGTCAAACAACAGAAGAAAAATAGATTCATACTTTCACTACGTTCATTCCTACGTTCACCATTACCTTCACTCTTACATTAAATCATACGCTCACTCTTACGTTCAGTCTTACGCTCATTCCAACATTCACTCTTACACGCTGAAGAACAGGTGAGATTTACCTGGAGGCATTCACCTGGCCAGACTCTGATGAGATGCTCAGCTCATTAGGTGACATGAGTCTAAGATGAGAGACAGAGTGTGTGGGAGGGGGGAGGGTAATTAGTGCAGGTGGGGACACTAATGTCTGTGGCAGTAATGGTGGTGGTGCTGGAGGCTCTTGTAGGGGTGATGGTGGTGTGTGTGGTGGTAGTTTGTGGTGGTGGTGGTAGTTGCGGTGGTGGTGGTAGTTGTGGTGGTGGTAGTTGTGATGGTGGTGGTAGTTGTGGGGTGGTGGTGGTAGTTGTGGTGGTGGTGGCGTGGTGGTGGTTGTGGTGTGACGGTGGTATTTGGGTGGTGTGGTGGTGGTAGTTGAAGTGGTGGCAATTGTGGTGGTGGTGTTAGTTGTAGTGGTGGTGGTAGTTGTGGTGATGGTGGTAGGGGTGGTGGTGGAAGTTGTGGTGGTGGTGTAGACAGCCTGTACTGTCTGCACAGACAGCCCATGCTGTCTGCCAGCTCAGTTCATATTTTGCGCCATGCTGGTGCTGCCACCTATAGGCCTCTTGGTGGCCACTTCAGCCTGCCTGGCCTTGCCACGCTCTCACACACACAGCGGCCTAGCAGCAAGACACAAGTACTCCCAGCTCTCTCTCGTGGGATGGCCCTGCCCGGGCCATGGGCACAAACACACAAGCCTGTGTACCCACCACGACTTAACAATAAAGAAAGAAGCCTCCGAAGAAGTTATCACTTACTCCCCGCTACCAGAAGGCCAAGCAAACCCATTAAACATTGGTAGCAGCGGTGGTCGCAGCAGTGTGTTTGCCCGGAGAGAGGAAGGAAGAGGTATGAAGTCATCTTCACTTCATCACCCTACACAAGAAGCATCCGTCTCTCAACGAGTTATTTCCCGATGTCGTGTCTGCACTTTTGAGCATTCAGACACAGGTACAAGCAGGATTCAGCCGAAATTTGCCGAAATTCTCCGAGAATTGTAAGTGACCCCACGCTACAGCGTCCCACACTACAGCGTCCCACGCTACAGTTTCCCACGCTGTTTCTCAAGTCATGTGTTCAGCGTCACTTGTATGTTACTGCTGTTGTTGTTCAGCTCAGCACAGCTGTTTCAGCAAGACAGAGGTGAGTTTTGTGGTGATTTCTGTGTCCAGTGTGAGCTTCTCCACGTGTTTGTGGGTGGGGGAGGAGGAGAGGATGTGGCCGTTCCTCACCTTGCCCATGCTCGCCCTACTCACGCTCACCCGTCTACCATACACTCACCACTGTCCCACTCCCTCTGCTGTGTTTTCTGCTGTTTTTCGTGTGATTCATTGCCAGAGCTGTGTATCCGAGTGCCCGAGGCCACTCGAAGCTACGTGGATCACCATGCCACGTAGATCACGATGCAACGTGGATCACGACGCCACGTGGGTGTGGGCGATGTCACGTGGATCTACCAGCCATGTGAGTTACCAGATGTCCCAGGCCTCACGCTGTGGTCTGCTGCCCGCATCACATCGACGTCACCCACGATGCTGGCCAACTTCATGACGTCACGATATCTGCCTGACGTCACCTTGAGATGTCTGCTGACGTCACAGTGCTGCTGACGTCACCTCGCGTCATCACACCTGACATCACATGATGTCACCATCGAGTGTTCAGTAATTATTTTAGTATTGTCGAGAAGATTGAGAGAAGATATATGTCGTGTGTTAATTAATTCCTCTCAGTCAGTGTTCTCACATGTTAGTGTACCGTATGTACCGCAGTGTGTAAGGTTTCCGTGTGTCCAGTGAGGTCTGAGCCAGACCTGAGTAGCACCACTGTGCTAAGTCACCCGTGTGACCAGTGCGTATGACAGCTGATGTCAAGACAGCCCCGAGTGACCGAGCCCTCTTGTACAGAAAGTTCTTATGCTCGTTGCTCGTGATGTTCTGCAGAATCGTACCTGCTACGATTCCTGTTCTGCAGAATCGTACCTGCTACGATTCCCATCGAGATTTGTTTCACTTCACCTCCAGACCTTCAGAATGCAGTTATATGTAGAGAAACAAGTCTGGGGACGCTTAGACTAACCTCTGCTATAACTCCAACTGCCGAGAGAATGATACTTGCCAAGCCACAGTTAACCCTGTCGGCAGGCACTGTGTCAGCCTCGTGTCACAAGCTTCAGTGAGCAGCCTGCACAAAGATGATGTCACTTTGACTGCTAGCTCCTCACTGCAGTCTGGTGTATGATGTTACGACTCCCAGTTTTTTGCCCAGTCGTCTCTGCCACGACTCGCTCCACAACCGCTCCCACTCGCCGGCGTGACAGCCCGGACGTACCAGTCGAAAAGTGCCCTCCTGATTCTTCCCAGAAGCCTGCCCAGTTCGGTTTTGTCGAGCCCCCCTCGAGGGCCCAGCATTCGTGCCCCAGGTTGGTGAAACCCGCAGCGACTCCCACGAGACGCTTTACGTTCCCGAGGGACCAACCCTGTTCGTCACGCTCAGCCGAGCGATGTTCCCGTGTTTCAGTATCGTCCAAGCAGGAAGGCGGGAGTGTGCCCCTTCGACGCCATTGCCCAGACCCGATGTTTAACACCCCACATGTTTTTTTCTTCCCTCCCTGAGGAAAATTTTTTTTTTCCATGTCAAATTTTAAAATTTTGTTTTTTTTTGGGTTCTGTGCCCGTTTTCGAAGAGAGACCGAGTTTCTTTTTCCCCAATTTTCGCGTGGGGGCGACGCGCGGAGGTGGCCGACTATGAGAAGCCTGTACGTCTGCCAGAAACCCATGCTGTCTGCCAGTCAGTTCTATTTTGCGCCATCTGGGCTGCACTATAAACCTCTTGGTGGCCACTTTGCCCGCCTGGCCTTGCCACGCTCTCACACAACAGGGCCTGCAGCAAGAACAAGTACAGGGACCCTTACCAAAAGAGGCCGTTAAAGTTTAAAACTGACTAGCGTAAATTTTAACGCAAAAATTTTTCTCGACTAGCGCTAAAAAAAACGACCAACACTATTTGTTCCCTTGAGACACTCATTTGGCCCGTGTTTACAAGCCCGCCACCACCCCGGCACATCCAAAAAATACAATCGGAACATTTCATATTTTTCAAGCATTTTTTTGATGCACCTGCAAAATAAGTCACCTGGCCCCCGAAGCTTCTAGTGCCCTCCCTGGATAAAAGGGTTGAGAAATTGTATGGAAATTAAGAAAGATTTTGAAGGGTTTGGGGCTAACCCTGAGACGCCTATGCCAGTTGTGGAATCAATTGTGCCTACTTCAAAGATTAAGGAAATGTGTGCAAAGTGGGTTGAACTGCAAACCTTTATGGATGAAAATCACCCTCACACAGCTATAGCAAGCCGTGCTGGTGACTATTACAATGACAATGTTGTGGCCCATTTTAGACAAATCGTAAAGGAAGGGGAGGTACGGAGCTCTATGGACAGATATGCTGTGCGACAGAGATCCAGTGACTCTCAAGTTGGTCCTAGTGGCATTAAAAGAAGGGAGGTAACCCCGGAAAAGGACTTGACACCTCAAGTCCTAATGGAAGGAGATTCCCCTTCTAAACACTAACACCATCCACACTCTCCCCTCCTCCCATCCCATCAATCATCACCAGATCTTCAGTAAAGGTAAGTGTCATGTAATTGTACATGTCTTCTTCAGTTTGTGTGTATTAAAATTAATATTTCATGAGGTAAAAAATTTTTTTCATACTTTGGGGTGTCAGGAACGGATTAATTTGATTTCCATTATTTCTTATGAGGAAAATTAACTTGACTAACGATAATTTTGACTAACGATGAGCTCTCAGGAATGGATTAATATCGTTGGTTGAGGATCCACTGTACTCCCAGCTCTCTCTCGTGGGATGGCCCTGCCAGGGCCATGGGCACAAACACACAAGCCTGTGTACCAACCACGACTTAACAATGAAGAAAGAAGCCTCCGAAGAAGTTATCATTTACTCCCCGCTACCAGAAGACCAAGCAAACCCATTAAACAGTGGTGGTTGTGGAAGTGGTAGTTGTAGTGGTGGTAGTTGTGGTGGTGGTGGTGGTAGTTGTGTGAGTGAGTTGGTGGTGGGGGGTGGTGGTGGTGGTAGTTGTGGTGGTGGTAGTTGTGGTGGTGGTGGTGGTAGTTGTGGTGGTGTTAGTTGTGGTGGTGGTGATGGTAGTTGTGGTGGTGGTAGTTGTGGTGATGGTGGTGGTAGTTGTGGTGGTGTTACTTGTGTGGGTGGTGATGGTAGTTGTGTGATGATGGTAGTTGTGGTGGTGATGGTAGTTGTGGTGATGGTTGTGGTGTTGTGGTGGTGGTGGTGATAGTTGTGGTGGTGATGGTGGTAGTTGTGGTGGTGATGGTAGTTGTGGTGATGGTGGTGGTAGTTGTGGTGGTGTTGGTAGTTGTGGTGGTGTGTGGTGGTGGTGGTGGTGTGGTGGTGTGGTGTGTGGTGTGGTGGTGTGGTGTGGTGGTGTGTTTGGTGTAGTTGTGGTGGTGGTAGTAGTTGTGGTGGTGGTGGTGGTAGTTTGGGGTGGTGGGTGATAGTTGTGGTGGTGGTGGTGGCAGTTTGTGGTGGTGGTGGTGGTAGTTGTGTGTGATAGTGGTGGTAGTTTGTGGTGGTGGTGTGGTAGTTGTGGTGGTGATGGTAGTTGTGGTTGTGGTGGTGGTAGTTGTGGTGGTGGAGGTAGTTGTGATGGTGATGGTAGTTGTGGTGATGGTGGTGGTAGTTGTGGTGATGGTAGTTGTGGTGGTGGTAGTTGTTGTGGTGGTAGTTGTGATTGTGGTGGTAGTTGTGGTGGTGGTAGTTGTGGTGGTGGTAGTTGTGGTGGTGGTGGTAGTTGTGGTGGTGGTGGCGGTGGTAGTTTTGGTGATGGTTGTGGTGGGTTGTTGTTGGGGTGGTGGTAGTTGTGGTGGTAGTTGTTGTGGTTACATAAGTACTGAGAAATACTCACCTCTCAGTGTACATAACCTTATGTATTATTTGTATGAAATGTATTTCCCTGTATTTGCAAATCAACTATATTTTACTTCTATTTTTATTTTTATTATTATTATTTTATTATTATTATTATTATTATTATTATTATTATTATTATTATTATTATTATTATTATTATTATTATTTTCATTACTAGCACGTTAATATTATTATTTTAGTATTATCTTTCATTAGCATTTTCTCCTATTTTTTATCTGTTATTCCATTTGCAATATTGCAGTGAATGTACTGACCTAGTTGAATATGCTTGGTCTGAATACACTGGCGGGTGCTCACTTGAACCTCAGTAAGTGACAATGGGCTATTAAGTCTCGCTCTTCAGGGTAATGGAGAAGTGCCAGTTGCGTTTTGCTAGTCAGCTGAGGTTCAAGTGCCTCTTACAGACAAGAACTGCATCAACAATCCAGGAAAATCCAGGAGTCTTGCAACCATTAGGTTCTGCTACGAACCATTGTACGTAGATGAAATTTCCCTCCCCTATAATGGTTCGCTGAATTTTCCCGCAGTAAGAGATATATTGAAGATATTTGCAGTTCCATTATTATCATACTCATCTTGTTCTAAGAATTATGGCAGTTATAACACATGTTGACAGTAAAGCTGCCAGACTGAATCTGGAAGACTGCATGGCCAGTGTCTCCTATATAATAGTAAATAGAGTCGTTGATGTCTCCCACTTTAGGGATGTGGTTCTTACTGGATTTTCCCAAGTAATGCCCTGCGTTGATAATGGCCACTGAAGCATGCCACAGTGTGTCACCATGTTGTGTTACCGAGCTAACACTGACAAAGGTGCAGAGTTGGTCCTGACGCAATACATTATGCAAATTTACACCAAAGTTGCTTCTCTCTTATGCAGGAACGGTGTAGCATAGTACAAAGTTCTTTACAGTAAAGTATTTTAACGCCTTATTAAACCGTAGCTTCTGGGATAATTTGTAATCTTGTTCTGGTACTATAACAGGGAGTAAGCTCACTCCCATACAGAATTCTTTTGACTTCCTTCACCTCCTGTTCAAGAATGGTGGTTTCCAGATATTGTTCAAGGCTTACCAAATCGTACTAAAACGATTGTGAACAAAGCAGTGCACGGGTGCGGTTAGAACCCATGGTAAGTGAGTCGTACAACTCCAGGCCAATGGCTTTCGCACTGGCCTAGAGTTTTACGAGTCTCTCGTCATGGGTTCTATCCCCATCCGTACAGCTGATTGTTCCAGGTTCACGAACTGACCAGCCATGACTGCAGTTCAGTGTGAGAGGGACAGACACATCCCGTCAAGGCATCGTCAGTAGCAATATTCCATGGAATGAATCTAACTTTTGTTACCAAGAGGTTCTACAATGCCAGGAAGCTTCCTACAATTTACTTTACTAATGTTCACTTGCCTCATCTATTCGTCTAACTTGTTTTGTAAAGCTACTCAGTGTTTAAACTTCCATGATCCTTCTTGACAGCTTTATTTACTCCCTACGAGTTTAGTGCTCCCTGTGAATATAATAATTACCCGGAGAGGGTTTCGGGGGGTCAGCGCCCCCGAGGCCCTGTCTGTGACCAGGCTCAGGTCTGTGTTACAACAGTACCAGATTAAAATAATATTCACTTTCATCTCCATAATACTTTGATGTGCGACCTTATTTCTTTTTTCTTATTCGCCGGTACTCTCCCGGCCCGGGTCTTTTCCAAGTAGTGGCGACCCGGCCTTGGCTCCCTATCTGGGGAGTGTCTCGAGACGTATGTCTCCCATGGGAGGAGGTACAAGTACCTCCTCATCTTTGGGACCAACTCTCCCTAGGCCTAGCCACAGTCCCCGCCCTCAAGGGGCTCATAGGGAGAAGCTAGGCCTCTGGTCTGCCATCTGCCCCGCCCCAAAGGGGCTCGTGGGGATGGCAGTCTTATGAGCTGCAGGTGATAGCAAGCTCAGGCTCTCTGTGTGTGACCTTAATTTAATAAAGTATTATGGCCTCATGTATAATTTAAAATGTTACCAATACTGTAGTTTTATGTAATAATTTGCATAGAAATTAAGTCTAACAATGTGACCTAATTTTTATTATGTGGCAACATTCAATTTAACATTACATACTATGTGACCTTTTACTTTTATGAGATAGGCTGGGAAGCCAGAGGAAGGCTACGGTCACGATACCAGAGGCCCCACTGACCAGCCGGTTAGGCTGGTTAATTAAGTTTAAAACCTTTCGACTACAGAAGTAAGTTTATTAAATTACAGGTACACATAAATACAGTTTCACAAATTATCATACATAGCAGTATATGTGTAGATTTCTCAGGATAACCGCCCCCCCAATAGTCAGACAAAGTGACTTATTTCCATTAAGTCTACATGTCACATGTTCATTATCAATCAAGAATACTTTAATTCCTAAAATGAGGATTAAAGTAACCACTCAGTGTATATACATCAAGAGACATGCATCTCCCAGAGTATATGATCCTGAGTGGATCATTACGTGACTAAGACATGTTGTCAGGAGCAAATTATGGTGCATTTCCTTACTAAAAATAAAATGCCATTACTATTATATTTGCTTGTCTACGAAAAACAGTGTACCTAATTACGCTATTAATAAAATTTAGAACGCTATTTCGTAAAAGCATATGCATAGTTAACCCAATTAAAAAAAATGCTACAAAGAAATGGAAATTTAAACACTGAATATTTTAGGTGAGTTTACCCGTAATTATTATTTTCTGTAGAGGCTATGGCTATTAAAGAAAACGACTATTTTAATGAGTAACTAGTATATTTACAAAATATTGTTAAATCTGTCGCAGACCCTTAAAGGTAATTCAACGCTAGTATTTATTATACTATATGGCGGTTTTTTGGGGGGAAGATTAAAATAATTTTTTTTTGTATTTTAGAGTGTATATCTCTCCAGGCTAGCATCATGCACAGAAAGTGCAGTATATGAGTACATGTACGTAATTTGCAGTCTTATCAATAACGAATTGCTGTACAAGCAAAATATTTATGTACAGCGCTTAATACTTTTTGATTATTCATAAAGTTAAATGGCAGAGGTTCGAACCTCTGTCTACCAAAAGCATAGTAGAAAGACTTCGTATGGTCTAGTAACCCATTATGATTGGTAAGATAAGATTTGGCTCGGATTTTTAACTTCGTAGGGCTAACCACCCAGGATAACACAAGAAAGGCAGTGCGTCATCGAGGACTATCTGTCTTATTTCCACTGTGGTCCTCAATCTTGTCCCCAGGATGCGACCCACATCAGTCGACAAACACACAGGTACCTATTTGCTTGCTAGGTGAACAGGGCAACAGGTGTAAGGAAACACCCACGATGTCTTCACCCTTGCCGGGGATTGAACCACGGGCACTCAGTGTGTGAAGCGAGAGCGTTGCCTACCAGGCCACGGGCAACCCATAACCCAGGATAACCCATAAATTCCAAGCACTGTGACTATTTTCCCAGGAGTTCCTTTAAGATCTTTTTAAACTCGAAGTGACCAACAGTAGTCGCTGACATTCAGATATTGCTTTCTGTTTGCTGTTAGGGAAATAGGTGTACGGTGATTAACACCCTACTGCTTTACCGCTTCTCTGTAAGTATAATAAGATTTTCCATTCGCGAATGGTATCCCCGTATCTTATAAGTCCAGTCTCCTCTATCTCAATGTATATAAAAGAAACAAGTAGTGCAGAGTGGTCATACAAGTGTTAGATAGATTAATGTAAAAATGTGTATACATGTGTATGTAAACTTTAACTATTCCATGTGTAAGTGTTCATATGTACATACCATGTACATACACATGCATATGTACGTTAGTTACCATTTTGTCATAGGCACATGTCGATTAGACACTAGGCCTGTTGTATGTGTATGTGTGTGTGTGTGTGTGTGTGTGTGTGTGTGTGTGTGTGTGTGTGTGTGTGTGTGTGTGTGTGTGTGTGTGTGTGTGTGTTTGTGTGTGTGTGTGTGTGTGTGTGTGTGTGTGTGTGTGTGTGTGTGTGTGTGTGTGTGTGTGTGTGTGTGTGTGTGTGTGTGTGGGTGTGTGTGTGTGTGTGTGTGTTTGTGTGTGTGTGTGTGTACTCACCTATTTGTACTCACCTATTTGTGGTTGCAGGGGTCGAGTCACAGCTCCTGGCCCCGCCTCTTCGCTGATTGCTACTAGGTCCTCTCTCTCCCTGCCCCATGAGCTCTATCATATCTCGCCTTAAAACTATGTATGGTTCCCGCCTCCACTACGTCACTTTCTAGGCTATTCCACGGCCTGACTACTCTATGACTGAAGAAATACTTCCTAACATCCCTTTGATCCATCTGAGTCTTCAACTTCCAATTGTGACCTCTTGTGTCTGTGTCCCATCTCTGGAACATCCCGTCAATATATATATATATATATATATATATATATATATATATATATATTATATATATATATATATATATATATATATATATATATACATATATAATATATATATATATATATATATATATATATATATATATATATATATATAATATATATATATATATATATATATATATATATATATATATATATATATATATATGCGTATGATGCAAGTGGGAAAGAGAAAGAGGAGGCAATCCACCTGCTCTCTGCCCATACACATCTGTACCGTATACTGTATCGTAGCTCTCTTCTGTCTGACATCCATTCATTAAACACTGTTTAATACAGTGCCATATATAACTGAAAATGAACTGTATTGAATGTAAAATGTTGGGTAAATATAGTTTACCCAATATAGTTTGTAAGAAAAAAATAATTTTTTTTTAATTACTTATGAAATCCAGTTCCACCGAAAGAAACTACAGCTTGTCTCAAGCTGCAGCTTTTTTTCTTAATTGAGAAAATCTGTGGATAGATTCCACTAAATTCTTTGACAAACTACAGCTTTTTCTTTGACTAAAACTATGAAAGTTCATTAATTCTCTTGATGAAAGAAACTACAGAACAGCAAATTTTCTTGACTCGATAGAACTGTGGACAGTAATTTCCTCTAGAGAATCTACAACCATTTTCACGGAGCAGAACTATAGAAGAATACATAAGCTTTCTTCATGAACCTACAGTCCCTGTTCTTGACAGACTAAAACTACGAACAGAGTCCAGTTCCCTGGTAGAAGGAAACTATAATCTTTCACCATGACTTAAGTGATTTGTGGGCAATTAATTACCTCATCAAGAGAGATCTCAGCCATTTTCCTCGAGTAGAAAACTGCAGCCAAAAGTCCACTGCTTAACTCGATAAAACACTAAACATTGTCTGCGACTGAGAAGTGTAGACAGAGCCATAAAAATTCTTTTACGAAACATACTTCAGAAAATTTCCCAACAAACTCTCTTAATACAAGAAATTGAGTCTGTCCTTCTCTTCGTTGGCTCAAACCTGATTGTCTTCCATTTCCCCAGGTGCTGTCCGACCCCTACAGATGTAGTGCCTCCCTCTAAATACATTAATATAAATTGTACTAATAATACCTCGCGTGGGTCTGTCGAGGGTGCATTCCCTTGTTGAAACTCGTAATATTTTCCCTCGCGTAGTAGAATTATGAACAGAAACCCCCAGAAGCCAACACCCTCTCCACAAGAACCTACAATTATTCTTCGATGAGTATAAATATGATAAGTCCGTTAATCCCCTTGACAAAAACCTACATACGTTCTGGTTGATTAACTGGAAATGTGGATAGAGTTCAACTTTCTCGTCAAAAGAAAAAAAAAACCACCATCTTCCTTCATACGTAGCACTGTGAAAAAAAATCTATTTATTTCCTATAAAGAAGAAACTAGTTTCTTCCTTCGCCTATTAGAAATGTAGACAGTCCAACTTCTCTGTCTGAATAAAATCATGGACATACCAGGGGGGTACTGGACAGAGCCCAGTTCTCTCAGTGAAAGACTAGAGCAGTATTCCTTGGCTCAGCAGAACTGTGAACAGTCCAACTGAGGAAAGCCAAACTCCCTTACTCATATAAACTATAGCACTGAGTAGTTTAGTGCACCACTAGGAATGCAATAATGTGGATAGTACATGAATTACCTCGACGAAAACAACAGCCGTTGTCATTGGCCGAGCAGAACTCTGGACAGCGTCAAGTTCCAACAGAAAAATAATCTACAGCCATTTTTCTTGACCGAGTCCAACAACTGCCTCAACGGATAAAACTACGCCCATTCAGCCAAGTAATACTGTGCACGCATCCTTGTCTTCCACTGTACTCACATTTTCCACCATTTATCGCTTTCAAGAGCCAATGGCTTCGACATATAAGCCATTTAATATGTCTATTTGGCATTTTCGTATGTTCTCCTCCCTTTGCTTTTCCTGCTAATGGCATTAGCTAAAATCATTATTATCATCGTCCTTTTTTTCCTACTCTTCCATATTGCTCTGTCCACCCGCATGTTACTTTAAATTTCTCGATACACATATAAATACAAATTTTTATTTCTTGATGAGGTACAAAAATAATGTAATAATGGTATACCTCTCAGTGTATATACATTGAGAGATACACGTCTCTCAGTGTATATACATTGAGAGATACACGTCTCTCAGTGTATATACATTGAGAGATACACGTCTCTCAGTGTATATACATTGAGAGATACACGTCTCTCAGTGTATATACATTGAGAGATACACGTCTCTCAGTGTATATACAGCGAGAGATACACATCTCTCAGTGTATATACATTGAGAAATACACACCTCTCAGTGTTTATACAGTGAGAAATACACACATCTCAGTGTATATAGATTGAGAGATACACACCTCTCAGTGTATATACATTGAGAGATACCTCTCAGTGTATATACATTGAGAGATACCTCTCAGTGTATATACATTGAGAGATACATACCTCTCAGTGTATATACAGTGAGAGATACATATTTCTCAGTGTATATACAGTGAGAGATACATACCTCTCAGTGTATATACATGAGAGATACAACTCTCAGTGTATATACATTGAGAGATACATACCTCTCAGTGTATATACATTGAGAGATAACAACCTCTTGGTGTATATACATTGAAAGGTGTGTATACATATACATGTTAGCGTCTGAGCAGACCTTGACAGAAGGTATATTATTAAGAAAAGGACAAAAATATACTTAATATTCCGTTTAAAAATTATATTCAGGATGAAATGCTGTGGAAACACATTATTATATAATATAATATACTATATTATATATATATATGTATATATATATATATATATATATATATAAATTGTTCATCATTCAGATTACAATCAGCAAAGTAATTACACTCAATAGGCAAAGTAATTCCCCCAATCATTACTTATGCACGTGAGAGTCTGCAAGAGCAATATACAGTTATATTATATATAAGACAGGGATTGTGTGTTTAAGAATTATGAAGTAAAATATCATATATCAAAATATTTAAAGAGTGAGCTGCGTTGTTTTAGGCAAGACTTGCCATATTATATTCTTAACTAACACTTCAAGTACATATATATTTGGCCTAAATATGTATATATATATGGCGTACATGTATTTGGCGTATATGTATTTGACATACATGTTGGTGACTATTCTAATAAGCTGGAAATTGACGCCATACAATATAAATATAAAGTCTGACATATTACATATATTAGCTAAGCTAAGTGTTATATATATATATATATATATATATATATATATATATATATATATATATATATATATATATTATATATATATATATATATATATATATATATATATATATATATATATATAAGCATTATACACATTCAAAGGTACATTATGTAGGTACAAGAGTGGATACACATATAAGGTCATGTCTCTCATTATACTCTGAGAGATGTGTACCAAAATGCATTTAGTCAGAACCATGACATTATTCACAAAACTCTCCACTCTCATTATACAGTACTAATTAAAAGAGATATTTCAAGAGATATCTCTCAAGTACGAAAGACAGATTTTAACTCAGAAAAAAAAAAAAAAGCTTAACGATATATCCATGTTTCTGGCAACAGTTGTCGAGGTAAGGAATGAGATCCTCGCAGTGTTACCACATAAGTAATTTACCTCTACACTGAGGTCATTTGCAGTTTGGTACAGGTCAGAATCTGCAGGCAAGAGGTCACATGTATTACGAAGCAGGTCACTGTATAAATCCTGTATCAGGGGAAAAAAATCTATTTCTCGGCTCACGTGATAGACACATCTATCTACAATCATAGTTAATCTGCTTTCAGTGTGCCGATAGATAAAGTTGATATGAATATTGCCTTGAATGACCTATACGGGTTTAGTGCTGTTTTGCGAATTTTAATATTAATAACAGGAACAACAACAACAACAATAAAAATTATAATAATAATATATAATAATAATATTAATGACAATAATAATAATAATAATAATAATAATAATAATAATAATAATAATAATAATAATAATAATAATAATAATAATAATAATAATAATAAACTATCACAGACTTCTTTTTACATAAGGCGGCTGTGTTAAATCTTCGTTACATAGTGTTATTCTGTGTAATGCTTCCCCTCTATTTATTTAATCAGCACAAAGATACAGGTAACGAGTGAAGACTGACATACTCCAGCACGCACAGGGAATACCCTCACCACTCCGAGGATCTGGGTACACTTGAGCAGTAGGAGCGTATTATCTTTGAGGATGAGTGTTGTCAAGGCCCGAGATTAACTGCTGAGCACCTGGCTTCCCTGGCCAGCTGACAGTAGGTCGTCTCTCAGTATATGGAAAGAGTCTAAAACTGTAAGAGGGATTCTGACTTGTTCTTTTGGGTCTCATTGTGCATGAACAGTGTCTAGGACCTGCAAGATCCCAGATACTGTACGACGAACGATGGTCATTGGCTCCTGCAATACAGAAAGAGCTCCTGAAACTGCTTGAAGAACGTTGGTCATTGGCTTGAAATCACCTGTATGTCATTTTCCAGTACATAAAGTGTCTGTCTGAACTGCAAGAAGAACGTGAATCGAATCCCTTGGGTCGTCGATTCTGATCTCGGTCGCTTTCCACGACATGAAGTGTCCGGAGCTTAAATAAGAACGTGGCTTCTGGACCTTGGAGTCTCCTGTGGTTCGTTTTATAGGACATGAAGAGTGCCTGGAACTGTTCCAGGAATACTGGCAATGTCCTTCTGGCTTTGTAGTTCTCTGGAGAATATGGAGGACTATGCGTGGAGGAATGGTTCCAGGAGGCTTGATAGAGTTTTTCTTCATTAGGAAGGCGGGAAGGCTGTGATACCATGACGAGAAGAATATGACATCCTCCGTCCCTCCTGCCACCTCCACGACATCTTCCATCCCTCCTGCCACCTCCACGACATCTTCCATCCCTCCTGCCACCTCCACGACATCTTCCATCCCTCCTGCCACCTCCACGACATTTTCCATCCCACCTGCCACCTCCCACCATCTTCACGTTCAGGAGGTCAGCTTACCAAGGAGATCACTGGTCACACTACATCGCTTGGTCCACTGACGCTCTGAAAGAAGCAAAAATAAGTCAGAGAGGACGACAACAGATTTTGAAAACCCGTGACAATCATCACATAACTGTGTTCAATATCGATGACAATCATCACATAACTGTGTTCAATATCGATGACAATCATCACATAACAGTGTTCAGTATCGATGACAATCATCACATAACAGTGTTCAGTATCGATGACAATCATCACATAACAGTGTTCAATATCGATGACAATCATCACATAACTGTTCAATATCGATGACAATCATCACATAACTGTGTTCAATATCGATGACAATCATCACATAACTGTTCAATATCGATGACAATCATCACATAACAGTGTTCAGTATCGATGACAATCATCACATAACTGTGTTCAATATCGATGACAATCATCACATAACTGTGTTCAATATCGATGACAATCATCACATAACAGTGTTCAATATCGATGACAATCATCACATAACTGTTCAATATCGATGACAATCATCACATAACTGTGTTCAATATCGATGACAATCATCACATAACTGTTCAATATCGATGACAATCATCACATAACAGTGTTCAGTATCGATGACAATCATCACATAACAGTGTTCAGTATCGATGACAATCATCACATAACTGTTCAATATCGATGACAATCTCACAAACTGTGTTCGTACGATGAATTTAAATTCCCGGGAAATAGCCGAGGGTGTTTTTAAAAAGACATTTGACAAAAAAAATGAGTGAAAAACTGGGTTGACTAGTCCCTAAATACTGAACAAAAGTGCTTTAGGAAAGTTAAATAAACAGGTGTGTGAGAAGGGCCTGCCTTATATGGGCCGTGGCCCTGCTGAGTCCCTTTTTCATTTATATTTTTAGTAATTTGCAGCAGATCAGAAAACAAAAAAAAATCAAAAAGAAAAAAAAGAAAAATAAAAACTAACAGGGCAACAGGAAACTGAGCATTAAACTTAATAAATACCCTTATTTATTTTAGCTTTGGGGGGTTTAAATTACTTTAAGAGAAACGATATTTTCTATAAATTATAGATAATTAATTTCCCTTTAATATGACAAACTAAATTTTCGTTTAATTATATAAAAATTTTTTCCAGAAATTATGGGTTTTCTTTTTGTTAAATCGCCCCTCATACAGAGAGAGACCACACTTCTCTGTGTATATACACTAAAGGGGGACCACACTTCTTTTGTGTAATCACGAGAGAGACACATTTCTGTGTATATACCTGAAGAGAACACTTCTCTGTTTATACACTGAAGAGCACATTCTCGGTATAACCGAGAGAGACACATTTCTTGTGTATATCCCACTGGAGGACACACTTCTCTGTGTTTTTAAACACTGAAGACACACTTCTCTTTTATAACACTGAGAGAAAAATCTCGTGTACATACACTGAGGAGACACTTCTCGTGTTTTAACACGAAGAGACATTCTCTGTTTATAACAGAGGAGACACATTTTTCTTGTATTACACTGAGAGAGACACTTTCTGTTAATCACTGAGAGAGACACATTCTCTGTGTATAACATGAGAGAGTCACACTTCTCGTGTAATCCTGGAGAGACACACTTCTCGTGTATTTACATGAGAGAGAACATTCTCTGTGTATATACTCGAGAAGTTTTGTCTTTCAGGTATAAACACCCCTACCCTCAAAAAGGAAGTTATGCCGCCCTTAGTTTTAGACCCAAGTGGGGGGAAGCCCCTTTGGTCTAACACTTCCTCTCCCGTGGGGTCTTGCCCCCGTGGTGCGAGCAGCGTGGTCGGCTGCTGTGGTACTGGTGTGGTACAGACGCTGGTTGCCGCACCTCTGGTGAACTCGCAGGGGTTTGCTGCTTGCGTAAGGGGGTGCTGCATCGACAGGTCCTCTGGTTCTGCTGCCCTGCTGAGAAGGTGGTGATGCTCGGGGGCCGTTTTAAAGTTGTCGAAGGTGGCTTGAACCCTGCAAACCCTGGAGATAACGGGTGTTAAGTGGGGGGTCGTTTGGGGAACGTGTACAAAGGGAAAAAAAATCACTGTTAACAAAACAGAACCAGTTTCACCCCATTTATGGGGAAAAGCTGTAAAAACCGTAGGGAAAAAGAAGTACTGTGGAATGGGAAGTAATTAGGGTGCGCGGGGTGGTAAGAGCAGACCCTTTCCCTTTGGGAAAGGGAGCCCTTTCCCCGGCATAAGATCCCCCTTTCCCCTCTTCGTTTATAAGTCGTTCTTTGGGCCCCATATGTCCCTTCGTATCTCTTACATCTTTAATATACTGTTTTTCTTCATAGCAAGCCGACGACACACCCCCGGACACGGTTGTGTCTTCAAAAGGGGTAATTTTCCTACATATACCTTCACCTATTTCCCGGGAGATACCGGGAGAGGGCTTGGGGGGCAACGCCCCGGGGGCCCGGTTGAGCCCAGGCCTCGGGGGCTCGGGTCGATCAATAGGTTGTTACTGTTAACTGGGAAATTCAGAAACAAAGCTTTATTCATTTTGGTTAATGGTGTCTCTGTCACTGCTGCAGTCTAGTCCATGATGCATAACACCAGTCATCTATGAACACCTAGTCACTCATTTATATCAAATTCAAACTTTCCCAAAAGTATACATATTGCAGCATAATCAAAAAAGCATCTTTAGTAAAAAAATAAATAAATCATTAAGATATATTTTTTAATATGAAATACAATATAGGTTACAATGTTTATTCAATAAAGATTCACATGGATAAACTAAGATGACTTATAAGAGACATCAGTGGCCATAATACGTGACATCAACGGAAATAATACCTGACTCAGCAGCTGGATGTGAATTATACAGTAACTGCATAAATACGATGCAACAGTTAAAACCTAAAACGTAATCCTGAAGTACTACAAGGGTTCATGTCACAATTTATACTGTTGATATACGTGCGAAAACAGTAAAAATTTGGGTTATACGGTTATACATTGAAGAAACGTTTCGCCTACAGAGTTTTTTCCCGGTCCAGTACAGAGGGGACAGTAGTAATGAAAAAAGGATTTGAGGGGGCACCCTCAGCTGGAGAAGGTTTGTACTTCTCTGAACGCTTCCCCAGGGAGGGAGACCACCTCAAATACTTTTTCTCCAAGGTTTGATGGACTGTTTTACACACTTTATTTCAATTCTGCTATTTCCCTCGTATCTGATGAAGAGATCTATTTAGGCAAACCTTCATCAATAAAGACCCAAACTGTTGCCTGTGTTTAATCTTCAACCTGGGGCACTTTAAAACAATTTCAAGATACCCCCTCGGTGTGGACAAGCTTTACCCCTTGCTAAACATATTTGGAGGGAAGAAAAGTTGGATTCAAAGACGGGCGGGATACATAAATTCCCGGGTATTTGAAGGCTGCTCTCTTGCCAGGGGTAAACCCAGGAAATTTTTTCTAATCAAGTGGAAAAAAACGTAAATTCTCAAAACCACTGGTCAAAAACGTGAAAGGTTTAAAAAGGGGAAAAATGGTTGGTTGTGTGTGTTGTGTTGTGAGAGAGGAGAGAGAGAAGAGAGAAAGAGAAAAAGCCTCACACACAAACACACAAAAAAGTTATATATATATAATATATATAACAATTTTGTTACTTTTGCTAGTACCGTCAACAGGGAGGCATAAAGCAGGCTGGGACAGACGGGTGCTGAACATATACCATAATGTTGGAGCAGTGATACCTCGCCACCTTAAGACTGCTGTGAGTTCCCCCTGCCTCTGGTATCCTGCCGTGATATCATTCCCTCTAACATCTCTGTTTCTGATCACCCCTCTCTCTCCTGCCTTAACAACCCTACTATTATTCGATGGGCGAAGTGGGGAAACCCACACGGGGGTCATCATACCTACCTAAGAGGGGAACATTTTGATCCAAAGGAAAGTAAGCACTCCTGATACTTTAATCAAAAGCCTTCACCCATTAAAACCACAGCTTCCCCCTTAAAACAATGCCCTTTATCATACCTTGATGTCGCTATTTGTGCTAACAAGAACTCTGAAAAAACTTTTAAGAACTAACAGTTCCCCATTTAATTCAAAAGCTGAAGAGCACTCAAAAAAGTTTTTCTGTGCCATGTTTTAGTACTGCCAGCTCTATGTAACCAGGAAGGTGCACTGGCACGGCAATACAAAAGTCCAACTGGTCCACACTGGTCGATAAACAATCCCACTGGTCCACACTGGACATATAACAATTCATGGTCCCCACTGGACTTTTAACAGTCCCCCTGTGAATGACAGTTAAAAAGTCCCACTGGGCCCCTGGTCATATAACAGCCCACTGGTCACACTGAAGTATAACCCCCACTGGGCCCACGGGCAGTAAGCAACCCCACTGGTCACATGGTCATATAGCAACCCCCTTGTCCACACTGGTCAGTTAAAAAAACCTCGCTGGGACACATGGGCAGTTAACAACCCCCCGGGTTTACACTGGCAGTTAAAAAACCCACTGGTTCAACTGGTCATATAACAACCCCCCTGGTCCAACTGGGCCCGATTTTAAAAACCTCGCTGTACACACTGGTAGTATAACAACCCACTGGTCAACTGGGGCAGTTAACAACCCACTGGTTCACCTGGTCAGTATAACAACCCCCCTGGTTTCCCCTGGTCATTTAAAAAAACCCCCCTGGTCCCCCTGGTCAGTATAACAACCCCACTGGGGAAAACTGGTCATATAAACAACCCCACTGGTTCACACTGGTCAGTATAACAACCCCCCCGGGTTTCCCCTGGTCATATAACAACCCCACTGGTTCAACGGTCAGTATAAAAACCCCCCTGGTCCACACTGGCAGTATAACAACCCCACTGGTTTAACTGGGCATTAAAAACCCCCCTGGGTTTACCTGGCAGTATAAAAACCCCCCTGGTCACCTGGGCAGTAAAAACCCCCCCTGGGCCCCCTGGTCAGTTAACAAACCCCATGGGTTCAACCCGTCATATAACAACCCCTGGTTTTCCCCTGGTCGTAAACAACCCCCTGGTTCCACTGGTCGTAAACAACCCCATGGTTTTACACTGGGCAGTATAACACCCATGGGCCACACTGGGCAGATAAAAACCCCACTGGGTTTACACTGGGCATATAACAAACCCGTGGACACACTGGTCAGTATAACAAACCCCACTGGTCCACACGGTCAGTATAAAAAACCCCCCTGGTTCCCCATGGTCAGTATAACAACCCACTGGGCCCCCACTGGTCGTATAAAAAACCCCCCCTGGGCAAAACCCGGGCAGTATAACAACCCCACTGGTCCACATGGGCAGTATAACAACCCCCCTGGGTTTAACTGGGCATTAACAACCCCATGGGTTTACATGGAGTATAACAACCCATGTCACACTGGTCAAATAACAACCCCCTGGTTTACACTGGCATATAACAACCCCATGGTCCACACTGGCATATAACAACCCCCCTGGTCCACACTGGTCAGTATAACAACCTCGCTGGTACACACTGGTCAGTATAACAACCCCACTGGTCCACACTGGTCAGTATAACAACCCCACTGGTCCACACTGGTCAGTATAACAACCTCGCTGGTACACACTGGTCAGTATAACAACCTCGCTGGTCCACACTGGAGTTAACAAACCCCGGGTCCACACGGGCAGTATAAAACCCATGGGCCAACTGGTCATATAACAACCCCCGGTCCCCCCTGGTCGTATAACAACCTCGCTGGTACCACGGTCAATAACAACCTCGTGGGGACCACTGGCAGTTTTAAACAAACCCCCGCTGGGACACACTGGTCAGTAAAACAACCCCGCGGTAAACTGTCATATAACAACCTCGCTGGTACACACTGGTCAGTATAACAACCTCGCTGGTACACACTGGTCAGTATAACAACCTCGCTGGTCCACACTGGTCAGTATAACAACCCCGCTGGTCCACACTGGTCATAAAAACAACCCCCCTGTCCACACTGGGATATAAAACCCCCTGGTCCACACTGGGCAGTATAACAACCCCGCGGTACACCCGGTCAGTATAAAAACCCCACGGTTTCCACCTGGGCAGATAACAACTCGCTGGGACACATGGTCAGTATAACAACCCCATGGGCCCCCATGGGCCCGGTAAAAAAGTTGTGGAAGCAGGTGTGTTGAGGGTTTATGTGGAGGATGTGTTGGGTATATGGGTGTGGAAAATATATGGGGGAAAGGGGGGTGGGGAAAGAGAGGGGAGAGAAAGAGAGAGAGAGAAAGAAGAGAGGAAGGGGGGAGGGAGTGAAGGGTATGCAGGAATTTGGGCAAAAAATTTCGTTACAATGCGGCTATTTCAGTATTGTGGAATCGCCCGTAGGCCACTATGGAACTGTGTGAGGAGGAAAAATTTTTTTATCCCCCGACTAGCCCGTCTCGTGTCTTTGTACATCGGGACCAAAACTCCCTTTTCATCGGCATTTAAAGCCCGGTGCATCTTTCCCTTTTTTCTCCCCTGGTTTAACATTCGTTCCCCACCAATGCAGATAAAACCTCGGTCATTCCCATTTTTCTGACATATTATGAGGCGCTATGCTGGCGCTGCGTATTCGAGTCCCCGAGTGTTACGCTCCGTGCATAACTTACGAGGGCGTTTGCAAAAGTTTCCTGTGCATTTAGGTGGGGTTTGTTTAATGGGTTTTAAAACCTATCTTTACCAGCAAGAGGCCTTGTTCTAAAATAGGGATCAAAGTATAAACTCAACGTATGTATACACTGGCAGATTACAATTTTAGGGGAAAAATGCCCTTTTGGGGTTAAAAAATTGGAGAGCGGCATGTATTGTTTGTCTCTGGGAAAATTGCTTGGTTTTGGGTTTAAAGGGGTTTGAGCCTTTGGGTAACGAGGGTCTTTAAGGAATTTTTTGCTTTTTTACCCCAGTAGGGGATATTTTAATGTTATACAAAGGAAAAACATTTAGAGAAGCATACTAATTTTATTTTACTGAAAATTTCACCTCTCTCATTGTATATATACACACACACACATGTCGATGTTATAACAAGAAAATACACCTCTGGTTATATACGCAATGAGAGGTTTTAATTTCCCGGTTATAGCCCACTTGTTTATCCGACGCTACTTTGTACACCTTCCAGTTATATGACTAGTAGGTATACCCGCCCCTAAAGTGACGCCTGTTAGTATACATGAAATGCATGGGTATACATGCCAAATATTGACATACCTGATATACCCCCAGTAAATTGCCAGAAAAAATTTAGCTACCGCCGTAACTTCAGTTCCCGGGATACCTGTGTTAAAATTTACATACCTGCCATATACTTGATTACTGATATACTTGCAGTATACTTTAGATTTCCCCGCCAGTAAAATTGAGTTTAACCCGCTAGATATTTAAGTATACCTCCCCGAAAACCCGAGATACCTGCAGTATACTTGAGAACCTACAAGTATACTTTGGGATACTGATTACTCCGGATACTCAGTTTTTGCATTACTTTCATAATAAAAAAATATTTATTTTGTCCAAAATATTAAATAAAAACTAAACTACCCTTAAAAATTATTTTTTTTTTCAAAAAAGAAAATTTTTTGGGAATTTTTTAAAAAAATTTTTATTGGAAGTTTAAAGACGTCATCCTAACAGTTATTCCGTCATTTTCCCAACAGTTATTCCAAATATTCCTAACATTATTCCAGCATTCCTAACGTTATTCCAGCTTCCTAACTTATTCCCGTCTTCTAACGTTATTCCCGTCATTCCTAACAGTTTTTTCATTTTATTCCTAACAGTTTTCCAGTCATTCCTAACAGTTATTCCAGTCATTCCTAACAGTTATTCCAGTCATTCCTAACAGTTATTCCAGTCATTTCTAACAGTCATTCCAGTCATTCCTAGCAGTCATTCTAGTCATTCCTAACAGTCATTCCAGTCATTCCTAGCAGTCATTCTAGTAATTTCTAACAGTCATTCCTGTCATTCCTAACAGATATGTCAGTCATTCCTAAAAGTCATTCCAGTCATTCCTAACAGTCATACCAGTCATTCTAGTAATTTCTAACAGTCATTCCTGTCATTCCTAACAGATATTTCAGTCATTCCTAAAAGTCATTCTAGTCATTCCTAACAGTCATTCTAGTCATTCCTAACAGTCATTCCAGTCATTCCTAGCAGTCATTCTAGTAATTTCTAACAGTCATTCCTGTCATTCCTAACAGATATGTCAGTCATTCCTAAAAGTCATTCCAGTCATTCCTAACAGTCATACCAGTCATTCTAGTAATTTCTAACAGTCATTCCTGTCATTCCTAACAGTTATTCCAGTCATTCCTAACAGTTATTCCAGTCATTCCTAACAGTTATTCCAGTCATTCCTAACAGTTATTCCAGTCATTCCTAACAGTTATTCCAGTCATTCCTAACAGTTATTCCAGTCATTCCTAACAGTTATTCCAGTCATTCCTAACAGTTATTCCAGTCATTCCTAACAGTTATTCCAGTCATTCCTTACAGTTATTTCAGTCATTTCTAACAGTCATTCCAGTCATTTCTAGCAGTCATTCTAGTCATTCCTAACAGTCATTCCAGTCATTCCTAGCAGTCATTCTAGTAATTTCTAACAGTCATTCCTGTCATTCCTAACAGATATGTCAGTCATTCCTAAAAGTCATTCCAGTCATTCCTAACAGTCATACCAGTCATTCTAGTAATTTCTAACAGTCATTCCTGTCATTCCTAACAGATATTTCAGTCATTCCTAAAAGTCATTCTAGTCATTCCTAACAGTCATTCTAGTCATTCCTAACAGTCATTCCAATCACTCCTAGCAGCCATTCCTACTTATTCCACTTGTAACTGTAGTCATTCAACACCGTTATCAACTAAGTGCATTTAAGTATCATCAGTATCTAATTCTGATGGCTACAACTTTACGTAAAGATAATATATACTAAGAATATAATGTATATTCTAACAACAAACTCAATGATATTACTCTCTTAATATATATATATATATATATATATATATATATATAATATATATATATATATATATAAAATAATAAATATATAATATATATATATGTATGTATGTATGTATATTAAAAGTAGAAGGATCTGGCCCACAGAATAAATGAAACATTAAATTTCAATCTGAGTACATTATTGCCAGGACAGTGCTCCTGGGGGAATTGTGTTCTGTAGTGATTCTGAAGGTTCTTTAGGGGAATCATTCTCTAGTGTGCTTCAAGTTCCCTGTAGAGCTCACGACAAGCTCTTCACGGAGCTTCAAGCTTCTTGTGCAGCTTATTATTTAATCAAGATCGTCGTCTCAGAGGGCGTTCAATCTGCTCTTCGTGAGAGTATTTTCTTTTACTTATAACTTATAGCAACATCATCTGGCTATGAAGGTGAGACAACTCACAATATCTGCAAGATATTATGGGGCAACTAGACAATGTTTCGGTCGGTCCTCGGCTGAGTAATGAGCCAGGATAGACCGAAACGTCCTCTAGTTTACATTTACAATTTGAGGGTCAGCTACGGCCTATTCCAGTCACGGAATTGCCAACTTGATTCCTCCACTAGTGCGCTAGTTTACTAGTCTGGATATGGAGATCTTCATAAGAGTGGATTCTCAGGTCTTCACTGGTCCCGGACCGAACTACAGCTAGTGCAAGATTTCTTTATCACACATCTGTTAATAAACATAGTGTTGCAAAAGAAACAGCTCTTATTAAAATGTTTATTAGTGAATTTCTGGAGCCGACAGCCACAACCTGGAATTTAATAACCCGGAGAAAATCAGTAATAATAAAAAAAATATAACTTTTGTGACCTCGTAAAGGGAGGCTCAGGCAATAATATTTGTTTTTCTTAGGATGAAGACCTTGATGCCTAGATTTTTGATAGCTAATTCACCATAGATGATGGGTTCTTAACCTCCGTCCATGTATTGTGTAAGAGATGGATGTCAAATCTCCACTCGTGTTTCCGAAGGAGAAATTGACATCCAGACCTTCTTTGATGTCTTGGAAGACGGATGTCACCTCGATGTCTACACTTCCACGGTCTCACTTAGTCCCATCACTTCAGACAGTTCCTTCCTGGTGAACTCTTGTTCCACGTGAGTCATGGAACAGTTACTGATTGATCCACCACTCAGGAGACTGTCTGACTGGCTTCTCTTGCGATCCAAAGGACACGAAGTGGAGACGATATCAACTGGATTGTCGATGGCCTCAGCTCTGCGAACCCGTGGCCTAAACAGCGGTCTGCACTTCGAGGCTCCTCTTCTGACCTTGCTGTGCGCCAACTTGTGTTTACCAGCGCCCCGGCGCACACCGTTGAAGGTGTGTTTGAGGTGACTCTTCCTGTGGCCGGTCCTGGAGGATCTGGAGGCGTCGCTGCAGGTGCTGGAGGCAGCGGTAAGGGCTGGGTTGGACTCTGAGACGAAGCTGTGTTCTGTAAGTTCAAGGGTGTGGGTATGTTGAGAGCGAGAGGACTGAGAGCGAGAGGACTGAGAGCGAGAGGGCCACCTACCTCCGCTGGTGCCAAGCTTTCTGCCACAACAGCTCTCCAGTGTCACCTGCAACACAAGACAGAAACAGGTTAGCAACAGCAACATGACGTATGATTTATTTCATGTTGTAGGGCCGATCCTCAGTCTGCTAATAACAGACGGTGGACCAAGTAACACAATGAGCTAACACAACGACAACACTAATGAGGTGACCAGGAATATGGTCAACTCTTCCTGTCATTATACTGTAAGTTAAACGGTAAGCCCATACGGGTCATACAGAGCCTGGGAAGTGGGACGTAATCAAATTAGATACAAGGAATGGGAAGGTAGCTCCAGTTCCTTGGATCAACATAATCTACCGAGATTAGATAGGAACATAAAAATGGAGGAACACTGTAAGCAGGCCTACCGGCCTATGCTAGGCCAGTCCTTCTCTAATTCAGACTCTCTAACAGTGATGTTTACAATATGCCGAATTAATTTGGTGAGGTAAAAGCGAATACAAATTTCAGTCTCCATGGCTGGGGAAAATTCCTGAAGAGAGCCTTCAAGTTTTTTTATATACAAATATGTGTAATATGTGCCGGCAGCCAGACCAAAATTTCGTAGTGCTGGGAAAATTACGTGTTTGAGATGTTAAAGCTGGAGGTGGTGGTGGTGGTTGGGGGTGGTAATGGTGGTTGTAGTGTTGGTAGTCATAATAATAATGGTGGGGGTGGTGGTTGGGGGGTGGTAATGGTGGTTGTAGTGTTGGTAGTCATAATAATAATGGTGGTGGTGGTGGTTGGGGGGTGGTAATGGTGGTTGTAGTGTTGGTAGTCATAATAATAATGGTGGTGGTGGTGGTTTGGGGGGTGTAATGGTGGTTGTAGTGTTGGTAGTCATAATAATAATGGTGGTGGTGGTGGTTGGGGGTGGTAATGGTGGTTGTAGTGTTGGTAGTCATAATAATAATGGTAGTGGTGGTGGTTTGGGGGTGGTAATGGTGGTTGTAGTGTTGGTAGTCATAATAATAATGGTGGTGGTGGTGTGTTAGGGGGTGGTAATGGTGGTTGTAGTGTTGGTAGTCATAATAAATGGTAGTGGTGGTGGTTTGGGGGTGGTAATGGTGGTTGTAGTGTTGGTAGTCATAATAATAATGGTGGTGGTGGTGGTGGTTGGGGGTGGTAATGGTGGTTGTAGTCTTGGTAGTCATAATAATAATGGTGGTGGTGGTGGTGGTGGTTGGGGGGTGGTAATGGTGGTTGTAGTGTTGGTAGTGATAATAATAATGGTGGTGGTGGTGGTTGGGGGGGTGGTAATGGTGGTTGTAGTGTTGGTAGTGATAATAATAATGGTGGTGGTGGTGGTTGGGGGGTGGTAATGGTGGTTGTAGTGTTGGTAGTCATAATAATAATGGTGGTGGTGGTGGTTGGGGGGTGGTAATGGTGGTTGTAGTGTTGGTAGTCATAATAATAATGGTGGTGGTGGTGGTTGGGGGGTGGTAATGGTGGTTGTAGTGTTGGTAGTCATAATAATAATGGTGGTGGTGGTGGTTGGGGGGTGGTAATGGTGGTTGTAGTGTTGATAGTCATAATAATAATGGTGGTGGTGGTGGTTGGGGGGTGGTAATGGTGGTTGTAGTGTTGGTAGTCATAATAATAATGGTGGTGGTGGTGGTTGGGGGGTGGTAATGGTGGTTGTAGTGTTGGTAGTCATAATAATAATGGTGGTGGTGGTGGTTGGGGGTGGTAATGGTGGTTGTAGTGTTGGTAGTCATAATAATAATGGTGGTGGTGGTGGTTGGGGGGGTGGTAATGGTGGTTGTAGTGTTGGTAGTCATAATAATAATGGTGGTGGTGGTGGTGGTTGGGGGGTGGTAATGGTGGTTGTAGTGTTGGTAGTCATAATAATAATGGTGGTGGTGGCGGTTGGGGGGTGGTAATGGTGGTTGTAGTGTTGGTAGTCATAATAATAATGATGGTGGTTGGGGGGTGGTAATGGTGGTTGTAGTGTTGGTAGTCATAATAATAATGGTGGTGGTGGTGGTTGGGGGGGTGGTAATGGTGGTTGTAGTGTTGGTAGTCATAATAATAATGGTGGTGGTGGTGGTGTTGGGGGGTGGTAATGGTGGTTGTAGTGTTGGTAGTCATAATAATAATGGTGGTGGTGGTGGTTGGGGGGTGGTAATGGTGGTTGTAGTGTTGGTAGTCATAATAATAATGGTGGTGGTGGTGGTTGGGGGGTGGTAATGGTGGTTGTAGTGTTGGTAGTCATAATAATAATGGTGGTGGTGATGGTTGGGGGGGTGGTAATGGTGGTTGTAGTGTTGGTAGTCATAATAATAATGGTGGTGGTGGTGGTTGGGGGGTGGTAATGGTGGTTGTAGTGTTTGGGAGTCATAATAATAATGGTGGTGGTGGTGGTTGGGGGGTGGTAATGGTGTTTGTAGTGTTGGTAGTCATAATAATAATGGTGGTGGTGGTGGTTGGGGGGTGGTAATGGTGGTTGTAGTGTTGGTAGTCATAATAATAATGGTGGTGGTGGTGGTTGGGGGTGTTAATGGTGGTTGTAGTGTTGGTAGTCATAATAATAATGGTGGTGGTGGTGGTTGGGGGTGGTAATGGTGGTTGTAGTGTTGGTAGTCATAATAATAATGGTGGTGGTGGTGGTTGGGGGGTGGTAATGGTGGTTGTAGTGTGGTAGTCATAATAATAATGGTGGTGGTGGTGGTGGTTGGGGGTGGTAATGGTGGTTGTAGTGTTGGTAGTCATAATAATAATGGTGGTGGTGGGTGGTTGGGGGGGTGGTAATGGTGGTTGTAGTGTTGGTAGTCATAATAATAATGGTGGTGGTGGTGGTTGGGGGGTGGTAATGGTGGTTGTAGTGTTGGTAGTCATAATAATAATGGTGGTGGTGGTGGTGGTTGGGGGTGGTAATGGTGGTTGTAGTGTTGGTAGTCATAATAATAATGGTGGTGGTGGTGGTGGTTGGGGGGGTGGTAATGGTGGTTGTAGTGTTGGTAGTCATAATAATAATGGTGGTGGTGGTGGTTGGGGGGTGGTAATGGTGGTTGTAGTGTTGGTAGTCATAATAATAATGGTGGTGGTGGTGTGGTTGGGGGTGGTAATGGTGGTTGTAGTGTTGGTAGTCATAATAATAATGGTGGTGGTGGTGGTTGGGGGGGTGGTAATGGTGGTTGTAGTGTTGGTAGTCATAATAATAATGGTGGTGGTGGTGGTTCGGGGTGGTAATGGTGGTTGTAGTGTTGGTAGTCATAATAATAATGGTGGTGGTGGTGGTTGGGGGGTGGTAATGGTGGTTGTAGTGTTGGTAGTCATAATAATAATGGTGGTGTGATGGTTGGGGGGTGTAATGGTGGTTGTAGTGTTGGTAGTCATAATAATAATGGTGGTGGTGATGGTTGGGGGGGTGGTAATGGTGGTTGTAGTGTTGGTAGTCATAATAATAATGGTGGTGGGGGTTGGGGGGTGGTAATGGTGGTTGTAGTGTTGGTAGTCATAATAATAATGGTGGTGGTGGTAATGGTGGTTGTAGTGTTGGTAGTCATAATAATAATGGTGGTGGTGGATGTGTGCTGCTGATAATTAAACTACGTAAGAAAAAAAGGCAAGACAATGAAAGAAAATATATTAGCTGCAAAAATATTTTTCGGAGTCCATCAAAAAAATACTTTTTTCTAAACTGAATCTCATATTTACTAACAATATTAACACCAGAGACTTACCATTGCTACTACTACTACTACTACTACTACGACTACTGCTACTGCTGCTACTACTAGTGATGAGCCTACCTGGAGGGCCTCTCTGAAGCGGTTGCTCATGATGTGGTAGAGGATGGGGTTGACGCAAGTGGAGATGTAGTAGGAGACGCCGGAGATGTTGTAGAGGACGTTAAAGAGCTGCACAGCCACGGGGTTGGTAGGGTCAGCGTGGATGGCCATCAGGCGCTGTGCCTGGTGCGGGGCGAAGCACACGAAGAACGCTGCAACCACGGCAACTGTGGCAACACCAGAGGGAGAGAAAGAGACATGAGCTTCTTTCTGGTGGATGAGAGAGAGAGAGAGAGAGAGAGAGGAGAGAGAGAGAGAGAGAGATGAGAGAGAGAGAGAGAGAGAGACGGAGAGAGAGAGGGAGAGATAGGAGAGAGAGAGAGAGAGAGAGAGAGAGAGAGAGAGAGAGAGAGAGAGAGAGAGAGAGAGAGAGAGAGAGAGAGAGAGGAGAGAGAGAGAGAGAGAGAGAGAGAGAGATTCTTTTGTAACAATTACCTTTTAAACTCGACCATCCAAAAATAATTCTTTTAATTATCCAGTACATGTCAGTTAAAATCTACTGGCCATCACATTCACTGGTCTCGTCGTAAAAGTGACGCCATTACCTTTTTTCTCTCTCTCTCTGCTATTGATAGAATTACATTCTCATTAACGATGGAATTACTCCGTGCTTAAAAATAACAGGATTACCTTTAGTAGCAATATAAGGCTTGTCTTCTGTTAAAATAATAGGATTACCTCAAGTAACAATGATAGAATTACATTTCGTAAAAGTCACAGGATTACCTTAGCAAAAAAAAAAAAAATCAAGGGATTACTTTTTTGTAACAATGAGAGGATTACCTTTTTTGGGTAAATAAAAGTCACAGACTCAGGATTTTTTGCGTCAAAAGGTGAATCTCTCAGTCAGGTACAAAAGAGGCTCTCCCGTGAGTCTCCAGTCTCGCATTGGACAAAATTCCCCTGACAACCATAGTCACTGGTCGTACCTTTGATCGTACGCTGAACTAAAGTAGAACAAAGAGAACATAGCAGTGCAGGACATGAACAGATGGACAGAACACTAACTGATTATTATATACGTTATAACCGTGTTCTGAAGTGTTCTGACACGTTCTTCTTAAAAAAAAAAAATAAATTCGGACTTGTTTTTTTGGGGGGCGGGTCTGTTCCCACCGTGTTCTGACATGTTGTTCTGACATGTATCTAACATTCTGTGACAGTGGTAGTGGAGTTGTAACATTTATAGAGCAGTGATAATGGTTTTGTAACCTTTGTACACCAGTGGTAGTGGTGTTGCAACTTCCCTACATCAATGGTAATGGTGTTGCAACCTCCTTACACCAGTGGCAGTGGTGTTGCAACCTCCCTACAACAGTGGCAGTGGTGTTGCACCATCCCTACACCACTGGTAGTGGTGTTGCAACCTCCCTACACTACTGGCAGTGGTGTTGCAACTTCCCTACACAGCTGGCTGTGGTGCAGCAACTTCCCGACACCACTGGCAGTGGTGCGGCAATTTCCCTACACCACCGGCAGCCCGAAACTGCTGCTTGTGCAGCAATTTACAGCGATGTACAACGCTTACAATGTCGCGCACTAGCCATCGTTTACATATTACACAGTGCCTCTGTCAGAGCAAGTGCCTCTGTAAGAGCAAGTGCCTCTGTAAGAGCAAGTGCCTCTGTAAGAGCAAGTGCCTCTGTAAGAGCAAGAGCCTCAGCAGTGTTCGGCCCACTGGAATTATCTCCCTTCACAAATAGAATTTTATGCTAGTTTGTAGTCTACAGTGAGGGACCCAGGTTCCCCTCACACACTGCTGGTGTTCACTGCCCAGGTTCCCCTCACACACTGCTGGTGTTCACTGTTCAGGTTCCCCTCACACACTGCTGGTGTTCACTGCCCAGGTTCCCTTAACACACTGCTGGTGTTCACTGCCCAGGTTCCCTTAACACACTGCTGGTGTTCACTGCCCAGGTTCCCCTCACACACTACTGGTGTTCACTGCCCAGGTTCCCTTAACACACTGCTGGTGTTCACCGACCAGGTTCCCTTAACACACTGCTGGTGTTCACCGCTCAGGTTCCCTTAAAACACTGCTGGTATTCACCGCCCAGGTTCCCTTAACACACTGCTGGTGTTCACTGCCCAGGTTCCCTTAACACACTGCTGGTGTTCACTGCCCAGGTTCCCCTCACACACTACTGGTGTTCACTGCCCAGGTTCCCTTAACACACTACTGGTGTTCACTGCCCAGGTTCCCTTAACACACTGCTGGTGTTCATTGCCCAGGTTCCCTTAACACACTGCTGGTGTTCACTGCCCAGGTTCCCTTAACACACTGCTGGTGTTCACTACTCAGGTTCCCTTAACACACTACTGGTGTTCACTGCCCAGGTTCCCTTAACACACTACTGGTGTTCACTGCCCAGGTTCCCTTAACACACTGCTGGTGTTCATTGCCCAGGTTCCTTTAACACACTGCTGGTGTTCACTGCCCAGGTTCCCCTCACACACTACTGGTGTTTACTGCCCAGGTTCCCTTAACACACTGCTGGTGTTCACTGCCCAGGTTTCCCTCACATACTGCTGGTGTTCACTGCCCATGTTCCCTTAACACACTGCTGGTGTTCATTGCCCAGGTTCCCTTAACACACTGCTGGTGTTCACTGCCCAGGTTCCCCTCACACACTACTGGTGTTTACTGCCCAGGTTCCCTTAACACACTGCTGGTGTTCACTGCCCAGGTTCCCTTAACACACTGCTGGTGTTCACTGCCCAGGTTCCCTTAACACACTGCTGGTGTTCACTGCCCAGGTTCCCCTCACACACTGCTGGTGTTCACTGCCCAGGTTCCCTTAACACACTGCTGGTGTTCACTGCCCAGGTTCCCTTAACACACTGCTGGTGTTCACTGCCCAGGTTCCCCTCACACACTGCTGGTGTTCACTGCCCAGGTTCCCTTAACACACTGCTGGTGTGCACTGCCCAGGTTCCCTTAACACACTGCTGGTGTTCACTGCCCAGGTTCCCTTAACACACTACTGGTGTTCACTGCTCAGGTTCCCTTAACACACTACTGGTGTTCACTGCCCAGGTTCCCTTAACACACTGTTGGTGTTCACTGCCCAGGTTCCCTTAACACACTACTGGTGTTCACTGCCCAGGTTCCCCTAACACACTGCTGGTGTTCACTGCCCAGGTTCCCTCAACACACTACTGGTGTTCACTGCCCAGGTTCCCTTAACACACTACTGGTGTTCACTGCCCAGGTTCCCTTAACACACTACTGGTGTTCACTGCCCAGGTTCCCTTAACACACTACTGGTGTTCACTGCCCAGGTTCCCTTAACACACTACTGGTGTTCACTGCCCAGGTTCCCTCACACACTACTGGTGTTCACTGCCCAGGTTCCCTTAACACACTGCTGGTGTTCACTGCCCAGGTTCCCTTAACACACTGCTGGTGTTCACTGCCCAGGTTCCCTTAACACACTGCTGGTGTTCACTGCCCAGGTTCCCTTAACACACTGCTGGTGTTCACTGCCCAGGTTCCCTTAACACACTGCTGGTGTTCACTGCCCAGGTTCCCTTAACACACTGCTGGTGTTCACTGCCCAGGTTCCCTTAACACACTGCTGGTGTTCACTGCCCAGGTTCCCTTAACACACTGCTGGTGTTCATAATTGCAATGATAATAATAATTGTAATAATTAAAAATAATAATAATAATAATAATAATAATAATAATAATAATAATAATAATAATAATAATTATTATTGTTTTTTTTTAATTTTTGTCTCTCTTATTTCTGTTTTTTATCTTATTTTTTCTTTGACGTTATTCACGACCTTCTTGCACACCAATTCTTCCTCTTCTTCCTCTTTCTCATTCATTTCCTCATCTTTCTCTTCTGTTTACCGCTCTCTTTATTTCTCATCCTCTTGCAGTTGCTTCTGTTGCTGCTGCTGCTATTCCTGTTGCTACTGTTCCTGTTGCTGCTGCTATAGCTGCTGTTTCTTTTGCTGTTCCTGTTGCTGCTGTTGCTGCTGTTGCTGCTGTTGCTCACGCTCTTGTTTAGGCTTTTATGGGTATAAATGTCTCTAATATTTTAAGGCAAATTTAATATACACCAGGAAAGTCTATGATGATGATGATGATGATGATGATGGTGTGTGTGTGTGTGTGTGTGTGTGTGTGTGGTGTGTGTGTGTGTGTGTGTGTGTGTGTGTGTGTGTGTGTGTGTGTGAGTGTGTGTGTGTGTGTGTGTGTGTGTGTGTGTGTGTGTGTGTGTGTGTGTGTGTGTGTGTGTGTGTGTGTGTGTGTGTGTGTGTGCGTGTGAGTGTGTGTGTGTGTGTGTGTGTGTGTGTGTGTGTGTGTGTGTGTGTGTGTGTGTGTGTGTGTGTGTGTGTGTGTGTGTGTGTGTGTGTGTGCGTGTGAGTGTGTGTGTGTGTGTGTGTGTGTGTGTGTGTGTGTGTGTGTGTGTGTGTGTGTGTGTGTGTGTGTGTGTGTGTGTGTGTGTGTGTGTGTGTGTGTGTGTGTGTGTGTGTGTGTGTGTGTGTGTGTTTGACTCAAACAGTTAATTCCTTAATAAAGTTTCAACCCTATCGACTGCTCGAGTATCATTAAGGTTACACATCACCTGCTCTAAATATGTATCACAGGTATCCCAAGACTCCTCACGGGTATCCCAAAAACAAACACCTAAGACAGCATTCATCCCTGAATTTAATTCTAATATCGCTGATCTCCCCCAATTTTTTTAGACAGATTTATAATTAAAATTGAATTTAAAGCAGAAGTTTTTAAATGTAAATTACCCCAGCGGAGCCATCCTCATAAATTCACTGTTTCACTGTATTCATTGCAGTGAGAGGTAGGAGCGTTCCAAGGATTTTTTTGCAGTGAAAAAATTAATGTTGTTTTTATCCTCGTGTAAATGTCTTGACAGTGACAAAGCGTCATTGCTGGAAGCAGCGTCAGTGTTGCGTCAGGAGGTAATTACTGGAAGCAGCGTCAGTGTTGAGTCGGGAGGTAATTACTGGAAGCAGCGTCAGTGTTGCGTCAGGAGGTAATTACTGGAAGCAGCGTCAGTGTTGCGTCACGAGGCAGTTACTGGAAGCAACGTCAGTGTTGCGTCAGGAGGTAGTTACTGGAAGCAGAGTCAGTGTTGCGTCACGAGGCAGTTACTGGAAGCAACGTCAGTGTTGCGTCAGGAGGTAGTTACTGGAAGCAGCTCCAGTGTTGCGTCACAAGGTAATTCTCTAAACCAATTCCGTTGTAGTGTAACATGTAATTTACAGTATCTTGCTGTGTTGCCATTGTAGTGTAACACTGTGTACCCGAGTCATGGTGAACACCACCGTGAATGTACAGTGTACAAACTGTACACACATTGAGAGATACTGTTCTCTCAGTGTATATTACTGGACGGAGTCTGGCTTCAGGAAAACCAGATGAGACATAAATTCAGTGGAGTATGTTACTGAAAGGAGTTTGGTTTTAGGAGAGCCAGGAGATTAATACATCCCTGGAGAGCTACTAACCGAGTCATGTCTAGTTGCTTCTTCTCGGTCATTGGACTTGGTTAATTACACTCTTGGACTGCTAATCATGTGATGAAGATCAGGTGAGTAATTAGTGCATTAGACTGAAATTTCTCGACCGCAGGAGGGTCATGAAGGCTCAGATTCCTGTATTTACCAGCATAAAGAATGATTTTAGACCTAAGATTGACATGATACACACACACACACACACACACACACACACACACACACACACACACACACACACACACACACATTATGTTAGAATAATACAATATCTTATTGCGTGTGATGTAAAACTGAAATTGCAAATCAAGAGCTAAATTCTGATGCCGACTCTGTACTGCTCTGGTCTTGCAACAGCAGGCACCGAGGGTTCAATTCCCTGCACTCCCTGCAAAACATTTGTTTCTCTTTACCATAAGACGAACATTTATATTTTACATAACTTGTAAAACAGTGAGAAATATTACGAAATGTATCATTGACCGGATAGTGGGTCAGGTAAGACGACTGGAGCAAGAAGCACGAGACAAGAAGGAGCAAGAAGCGAGGAACACGAGACAAGAAGGAAGAAGCAAGAGACTATGAGCTACCATTTTGTGAATATGATCTGAGGACATCCTTGAAGATTGACGATATGTGTATATATATATATATATATATATATATATATATATATATATATATATATATATATATATATATATATATATATATATATATGCAAAACAACCACTCTGAAAGAATAGAGAAATTCCAAGCGCTTTCGTGACTACTCACATTATCAAGTTCCTTGATAATGTGAGTAGTCACGAAGCGCTTGGAATTTCTCTATTCTTTCAGAGTGGTTGTTTTGCATATTTTGAAATCACCTGTTTACTGTGATCTTATTGCATATATATATATATATATATATATATAATATATATATATATATATATATATATATATATATATATATATATATATATATATATATATATATATATATATACTGACAAATGCACACACATTGATTTCATTAAATGTTAATCTGAAAAACATATTGCAGGTCGGGTGGTTACCCTGCAGTCTAGTGGAAATTGATTAATCTACTGGTAGAGTGCGATTGATATTTCAGCTTCTCGTGATGCAGACGACTGACGCTGTACAAGACAGAACCTAAAATGAGATAGAAGGAGGAGGAAAAAGAAGAAGAGAAGGAGGAGAAGAGAATAACAATGACATTTCTTGTAGATGTTATTATCACACACAACAACAATAACAGCAGCAGTAGACAAAAAAAAAAAAACATTCATCCTCGGCTGGGTGTCACCCAGGACTCAGGAACTTATTACATTCTTCAAATTCAATCTCGTCACTGCAGCATCAATGGCTGAAGAGCCAGATGAATAACAACACATATTCTTCCGCGCACTGAACCCGGCGTTCTCCAATCGGGCGTTCTCAGAGGGGCAGATCCATGACAAAACAACTGATCAAAAGTGGTCATTGAGATGCGCGTCTCTGGAACAGTGTTGTATCTCAAATGAATTCGGATTTTCCAGCAAGGAGAGACGTATATGTAAATCTTCTTATACCTGTTATCACTGTTCACCTGACAGTAAATAAGTACATGGGTGGAGATAAATGATATAAAATACCAACACGATGGAAAAATAGACACAAATGTAGTGTAATGTGATCCTTTATTGGCTACGTTGCGCCCACACAGTGGGCGATCTGTTTGTGACTTGGTAAAGCCACCTGTGTGGGCGAAATATAGTCAATAAAGAATCGCATTATATTGCATTTGTGTCCATTTGTTTTTCCAGGAAAATGGGTGTTGCCTGCTTTGGATCGCATCCTGGGCAGGGCAAAGCTTCTGGTAAAGTTATTTTATACCTACTGTCCCTATTTACCTAGCAGTGCGGCATCCTGCATCCTGCTAGCATACCTTAGATCCTCTTAATACATCTTAGATAATAATAATTTATATCAGCACTAAGCATACCTCAGAGTATGCTGGGGTTCACATGAACAAAGGCTGGGTAACATCTCTTGGGTTGCACATTCAGCCGAATTTAAACTGTCCAAACGTAGATCTACATTTTCACGCGTAATGCCCCGACTTTGATTTTCTCCATAAGAAAGCATGTAAAAAAAAAAACGTAGATCTACGCTTGGACAGTTTGGACAGTTTTTACAAACAATGAAGATATACTTGCTGGACGAAAGATATCTCTGTGTAAACAAGAGAAACTGAGTCTCGTGCCTGCAACAGTCACACCTAAAAAACTTGTTTTTCTTATCTGATTACTTGGTAAGGAGATTTACAGGACTGATATATATATATCCTCTCCAGCACAAAGCTGTGTGTGTGGAGAATGAATCATGATTTTATTTCACGCTTATGAGGCATTAAATATTTTCTGATCTATGAGCCAGCAGTATTGACGATGTCATGTCACTAGTGGGTGAGTTTAGACGAAGCTAAGTCACTAGTCACTGTGATCTAACTGTTCGTTTTTTTTCCTCGACGATGATCTTGGCTTCGTCCTGGTTTAAAATTTACAGCGGAACATCTACCTGCCTAATCATTTTTATTCTCTAGATGCACTAAACCTGTATGGGTGGTTCAAAGCAAGAGTAATGGACGCTTGATCCTCCACACACACACACACACACACACACACACACACACACACACACACACACACACACACACACACACACACACACACACACACACATACACACACATACACAGGTGAGAAATTTTGACACAAAAAAAAATGCTCTCAAAAATGAACAATTGAAAAACGGAGAAACAAGACAGCAATAAAGGTGACACAAAGAAGAAATTGTTAAAAACTTTAAGAGTTCCGAGATCAAAAGGTAACTCAGTGCTCTAAACAATGAAAAAAAAATACTACACAGTGAGAGGAATTGTGATACTAGGGCAGAATGTAACGCCATTAGCAATTGTGATACTAGGGTACAATATAACGCCATTAGGAATTGTGATACTAAGGTACAATATAACGCCATTAGGAATACTGATACTAGGGTACAATATAACGCCATTAGGAATTGTGATACGAGGGTAGAATATAACGCCATTAGAAATGGTGATACAAGGGTATAATGTACTGACATTATGAAATTCATGGGAGAGTGCTGACCCATCATGGTTCCCACAGCGTGTGTGGAACGTGAGACAGTCAGGCTGGATCACTGGAAGGTCTGGTGTATGTTGAAGATTAAAACACCTGTACAATAGTTGGGTATCTTTATTGATGAAATGTATCTCCTACACAGTAGACTTCTTCAGTCAAATACAGAGGCATCAGGTGTAGTGGTGAAATAAAGATGATGTAATTAATCCTTCAAGCTTGGAAAAAAAAGTATTTGAGGTGGTCAGTCCCTCAACCTGGAGAAGAGTTGAGCTCCATGGAGCTCAACTCTGAGGGACTCACCACCTCAAATACTTTTCACCAAGGTTGATGGACTGATTACATCATCCTTATTTCACCACTACTACTACTACTACTACTACTGCCTCTGTACTTGACTGAAGACGCCTACCTGTTGCACAGGTGTCTTAATCTTCAACTTGTCGGTATTTTATACTATTATCAACAACAGTTGTATGTTATCCAGAGAGAATATTTAAACTGAATAACTCTCAGCTGTCTTGCATGACTGTTTTGCATGACTGTCTTGCATGACTGTCCTGCATGACTGTCCTGCATGACATTCCTGCATGACATTCCTGCAGGACTGTCCTGCATGACTGTCTTGGTAGAGCAACGCACAATACCGATTGAATGTAAATAATGTGAAACGTTTTTATATTTAAATTCCACAACCAATTTCATGTGTCTTAGTTACACAGGAGAGGAATGACTGTAGGCATCACATGAGGAATGACTGTAAGCATCACATGAGGAATGAGTAGTTACCATACCTAGCATCTTGATGACCGCCTTGTTCCTGGAACCATCATTGGTAGAGGAGCAGTTGTGTGAGCCGATAGAGGGCACCGATCGAGCCAGACGCGACGACTTCTTGAGCTGCAGAGCGATACACACGTAGAGCACCGTAATGAGCAGCATCGGAGCCACGAAGAACAACACTGACGAGATCTCGAAGACAAACTTGAAGCGCTTCTTGATGTAACAGCCAGACGAATTGGGGTCGTCCTTGCCGTCAGGGGTCTGTTCGTAAACTATTCCGTACTGGATGGCTATAGGGACGGCGCAGACTGTCGCAACCACCCAGATAACGGCGATGGAGCGGATGACACGACCCAGCTGTGACATGGTGTGCGAGCGAAGCGGGTGGCAAATCCCGATGTAGCGCTCGACGGTGAAGGCCGCAATGGTCAGAATCGAGGCGTTGGTCGATATCTCGGCCGTAAAGCCTCGGAGGAAACAGAACTCTTCGCCGAAGATGTAAGGTTTGCCCCACCACAAGAGGTACATCTCGTCGGGCATACCGAAGGCCAGGAGCAGCAGGTCGCTGATTGCCATACTGAAGAGGTAGTAGTTGGTAGCAGTGTGCATGATACGGTTCCTGACGATGACGACGCAGGTGGCTACATTACCCAGTACTCCTGTGATGGTGATAAGTACATAGATGACTGTCATGGCCACTATCATTGTCTTGTCGTGGGGCAGCGCGTCTTTTTCGCTCTCCTCACTCAGCGTCACGTTGGTTTCCGGCGTCACCACGTCTGTAGTGCTGGGGGGGACGAGGGTGGTGACTAAGGTGGTGAAGAGCGTCACCACTTGTGTGGTGTCTGTGGCTGTGGTGGTGAGGGTTGGGGGAGATGTACTCATGTCTTGAGTACTCGTCTCCATCACAGTGTCGTTCATCTCCTCCATGACTCAACCTGCAGAGTACACAAATAAAACTGTTAATCTCTCACCTTAACAAAACCCTCACCAAATTTTCTTCTCTGCATCGCTGTATTTTCCCCTATAAGCTTTGCACAGTTTAATATTAAAAAAGCAAACAATAATCACCGTAAGTGACGAATCACTGTGGAAAAGTAAGATATATGTTCTCTCTTATTTCAAAGAGTCTTTCTTTAAACAAGACATTACCGTTTATTTTTATAATTAATATAGCAGTTGTAAGAACTTCCTTTGTATATCACATATAAAATATACCAAATTAATGCTGGTTGCTGTAGAGACAAAACTAATTAAGTCTGTGGACGTATTTATAATATCAGCAGATGCCATAAACTTGGATGATGTCCACCATCACATAGTTAATGTAGAAAAACGCTGTAGGAGTTTTAAAATTAAATTCGAAAGAACATTCGTGAATATTTCCATCTTATGTGGAATACAGAACGATCTTGTCACTCGTTAGTGTGTGCTGGATAGTGGCTCTCACCTCCTTTTTCTCCCTAGCCTTGATTACTTCCCAGGATGCTCCAGACGCAAGAGGCGGGTGGCAGCAGCAGCAGGTCGTGAAGGGTGGCACCCCTCGTCAGGTAACAGTGCCATAACGCTGGGGTTAATCAGATGATGATGCACAAATAACCCTCACACATAAGAGAGGAGCTTACGACGACGTTTCGGTCCGACTTGGACCATTTATAGTCACACTAACAAAAAGGAGAAAAGGAGGGAGTATATATAGGCCAGCAGACAGGGACGGGACAAGAGAGGTAGTAGGAAAGGACGAAGAAAGGTAGTGGTAGAGGAAGTAGTAGTAGTAGTGGAGTCAGTCAAATACTAAGGAAGAGAAGCACTGAAAGGGAGCTAGCGACCCACAGAAGGTAAGAGCAAGAACACAGAGGGGGGAAATAATAAAGGGCAAATACCCAAGGCAGAAGAAAGAAAACCCAAAGGAGAAAGAGAAAAGGGGAAGAGGGAGAAGGGGAAAAAAGAATCAGGTTAAGTCACGGGTTTTCTGAAGTTTGGAGCATTTTACAATGTAATGGGAAAGGTAGGCATCTACAGAGACAAAGTCAGGACTAAGATTCATACAAGGAAAGTTGTGTATAAGGGAGGATTCAAGCAGACGGCGACTGTGAAAGTTAGAAGTAGGATAGACAGTTTTAGCAGAAGACCAGTCAATAGGATGACTGTGATCTCTGACGTGACAGAAAAGAGCATTGTTGGTGTCAGCAAGTCTAACACTACTTTTGTGCTCTCTGAATCTGTCAGAAAGAGAACGGGCAGTTTCGCCAAAGAACTGGAGAGGACAGGAGGAACAAGAAATAGAGTAGACACCAGGAGCATCTATAGAGGGAGAAGAGGTATATACTAGATTGGTGCGAAGAGTGTTAGTCTGGCGAAAAGTAAGTTTGATGTCTAAGGAACGGAGAGTTGTTGAGATTAGAAAGACTGGAAATGTAGGGAAGGCAGAGGACAGGAGAGTTCCCAGGATTAGAGAGTTTGGGAGAGAAGAAAGTCCTTTTAGCACGTGAGAAGGCAGAGACTATGAAATGGGAAGGGAAGCCAAGACGGGAAAATGAATTATGAAGAGTGAAAATTTCTGACTCAAGGATCTGAGGATCAGCAATGCAGAAAGCACGGAGAAAGAGGGAAATAAGAACACTTTTCTTGACAGAGGAAGCATGATCAGAGAAGTAGTGAATGTACATGCCACTGTGGATAGGCTTGCGGTAAACGGAAAAGGCAAAACCTGTATCTGAGCGGTCGACATAAACATCAAGGAAAGGAAGCAAGGAATTAGATTCCCATTCAGCTTTAAACTTAATGGAAGGGGCAAGATTATTAAGAGCATCAAGAAATGGTTGGAAGAGACTGGAGTCATGAGGCCAAAGAGCAGTACTCCTCTTTCTTAGTATTTGACTGACTCCACTTCTACTACTACTACCTCTACCACTACCTCTCTTCCTCCTTTTCTACTACCTCTCTTGTCCCGTCCCTGTCTGCTGGCCTATATTTACTCCCTTCTTCTCTCCTTTTTGTTAGTGTGACTTTGTAAATGGTTAAAATCGGACCGAAACGTCGTCGTAAGCTCCTCTCTTCTGTGTGTTGTTTATTTGTGTATTGTTCCAGTTACGGTATTGTGTCTTTTTCTGTAACAGATGATGGTGTGCTCAGTGGCTCCTCGGAGGCGCTGTTGCAGACGTGTAAGTGGTGATTGCTCTAGCTCTATGACCGGGGCGCTGATGATTGTTGTCTTTCAATCACTAGAGTGCTTTGCCGTACCTCGCTTCCTAGAACAAACTCATTGTTGTTACTCTTTGTCAGAAATTCCTCTAACAGGAGTCTTTGTCATGTCTCAGTGAAAGTTATGGAACTATATCTGGTCTGGTTACTCACATGTGAATTGAATTGTTGGGTCTGTTATTTCTGGAATATTTACCAATAAAAATACCGGACGCGGCAGTATTTGCCTTGGGGCTGGTGTGGTGGTAGTGCCAGGAGAGAGTGATTTCTAAGGGGCAGAGTCGCCTAGAGGAAGGTGAAGGGAAAAGAACTGTTTCTTATTATGGATTCTATCACGCCCATACAGCCAATATCCTCATTAGTAAGAGTGGCGCACTTACCCAGTGCACCACTGTCTGTAAGGTTGTAGTCTCTCTCTCTCTCTCTCTCTCTCTCTCTCTCTCTCTCTCTCTCTCTCTCTCTCTCTCTCTCACATGCAACCCCGTCACTTATCTACCTTTGTTCTTATCTTTTTTTTTCAAAATGTTCCTCTATCCTCTCATTCGTCCTCGATCGTCTTTCTCTCTCCACTTTTCCGCAGCAGCTTCCTTCACTACAACGCTCGCAGTTACTGTGATACGAGTCTCCTGGAAGACGGTTCAGAGTGGTTGAAAGCTTGGAATACCAACACCGTGAGATCAATCTCCATTCCAGAGGTCTTCTGCGAGAGATAGAGATAGAGACAAAGAGAGAGATGGTTCATCACCGCCCTAACCTGCAATTGATGGTTGCTGGGTGTTACAAAAAACGCGATTCTAAAAGCTTAGAGATCTCCAGTGAATACTAGAAAGGACTGCCATTCTAGCATCCAGCCTGTTACTGGGTTTTCGTAACAAGTAGTCAGTATCCTTGTCCAATTATCCATTAAAATTCAGTATGGTTCAATAGTGCTTTAGGATTACAACTGGTAGGCTACTAACTAGAGAAATTAAAATTTAATAAATTTATTAAGTCTATAAGTTGTCTAGAGGTATATTATCAAATTAAATTAATTACAGCAATCAAAATAAAATCAATCTCTCGAGTTCAATATTATTGTGCTGAAAGCACATATCACATTTATAATTCTTAAGTACCGTCAGGTACATTAACATTTAATAAGAATATTACAAATATGTACAAGTGTGAGTATGCGTGTAAGTGCTCTTAAGTAGTTAGCTATGTCTCAAGACTCGAATAAGACTTAAACAAGTGACTGACAAAGTCCTCAAATAAACTAACTTCTTGACCGACTGGCAACCCGAACAGTCTGCTTGAACAACAAAGAATGCTAAGCCCAATAGCAATGCAATATCAAGCGACTGCGACACAGAATCAGGAACTGGGAAATAATATAAAACGACACTAGTAGGGACCATCAGCAGATCCTCCACAAAAGTTACAACACTCCCATAATACTGAATCTTCGTTCAGCATAGGAAAACTGTGACTGTGACAATACACAGGAACCAGTACAAAATTAGGTCAGAAGCTATAGCTAAGGACCTGAGATGTTCAGAGTGTCTATGTGACACACAACCTCAGTACAACGTCGAAAATCACTAAGTCTATACAATGTTCTGTGAACAAAGTTCTACAGAACTAACAAGAATAATGAGACAGACAATCTGTCCAACCAGCAAGCGAGTCTCCAGCAGACTGACAATTTCACGAGAGGTGAGGACACCCCCCCTCGATCACGTGATAGCTACGTGGACAACTGCAGCTCAGAAGCCGGCAGTATAACGAGCGACAAGCGATAATTACAGTAGTTTGACAATCAAGCCTAACTGAGCACATTTTATATACATCCTAACAACATAAGCTAAATAACAATATAATAGTCAAATAATAATATAAAGTCATACATTTACGATTTAGCTATCATCGCAAATATAAGCAATATAAAATTAAATGAAAAGGTAATATACATTACATATATACATAATCATCATTGTTCATTGTCCTCTTCGCTTCCGGGCCGAGTGGACGTGCTGCGCAGGCGCTCCCGATTCAGTTGATTTTCTGCGCAGTTTACCTGTTTTGAGCAATCAAAATGGCGGACAGACATGGACGCAGGGTGAATACTGTCTGTGTGGTGCTGGTACGTGGTGCCCTGAGTAGTTCTACAATGCAGGTGCTGCTGCCAAGTATTATCCGCGATGTATATGGCATACCGAACGAAGAGTTGTATGGTGTAGCAGTGAATGGAGTGTACAGGATCTTCATCAAGTTCAAGAGTGCTGGGTTTTACTCCAGCATAGTCGACGCGTTTCAAGAAAAGAGGATGACCGTTAATTCTGCAGTGGAGGTCTGCCTACATGACGTATCAAGCTATGTAACGTGGGTAAGGTGAGAAATGTCCCCTTTGAGGCCTTGGAATATGATGTTGTGGAGGTATTCCGTAGGTATGGCAAGATCCATTCGGCACAGTTGGGAGTGTGGAAGGATGGGCCTTATATGGGGCTGCCAGAGGGGTCTTTCACATGAAGATGACATTGAGACAACCTATACCATCGTATGTTCTGATGGAAGAGTTCAGAACACAGGTTTATGTATATTATGCAGGACAGCGTCGGACATGTAGGCTGTGCGGGTCTTATGACCATATGGCGGCCCAATGTCATCAAAGGCAGGACGGAGGGAACAGGTGCCAACAACTGTGGAACGACAGCTGCCCTCCTTGGCACCTGCGACAGGTGAAGCTGCAAAACAGGCGTCTGCAAGTTGGAGTGAAGAAGTAGACAGAGCGGAGTCGGAGATGGGAGCGTGCGCACGTTACCTGTGGGAACTGTGTCTGAGCGACCATCTACGGATGAGACTGTTGACAGAAGTGACTTACAACAGGATGGTCTGCTGGACGAGGTCTTGAAAGACTTCTTGGGGGAGGTGGAAGACAGTCAGGAAGGGGAGAAGGACGGGGGGGTATTGGAGGGGGTAGCAGCTGACAAAAGTGTGAGAACACCTTGTGCAATGAGAGTAAGCAGCACATGGTGGAGGTTGAGGTGCACCAGGAGGACATGGATGCTGAGGCAACGTGTGGAGGTGGCCCCACGTAAGCGATCAGCTGGGACGTCGGATATGGAAGATGTCTTAACGCCAGGGCAGAGATCTGGAAAGAAACCTTGGAAGACTGGGCTAGAGCTACCGGGGAATGGTGGCACCGGTTCTGTGGTGCTGCAAGGGTCGAAGGAAAAGGGGGGAAACGGAGGTCTGGAATAGACCAAGTGACAAACGTGGATATAGATCAACAACCACGTCTTTCAAGCAACCTTCAAAAGCGGCGGGGAAAGCCGCCTTTATTGTAATAATTCAAGGGGGTCACCATTATGTTAACGGCCTGAGAGCTGAGATTAAGAGAGTGTGATGGAATGGTTTTTAAGGAGATTTGATGTGGATATATGTTTCATACAGGAACATAATTACAAGTTGGATGTGAGTGCGCTTGAAGGGTTATAAGTTATATGTGAGTGGATCGGTGAGGTTAAAAGGGGGAGTTGCTGTGGCTGTGAAGGAAACCAGTCCCTTGCGTGTGTTGGGGTGGGAGGAGGGTGGGGGTGGAAGGGTGGTGCGGGTAGAGGGAGAGTGGGGTGAGACAAGGGTTTGTTTTATAGGAGTATACATGCCGGCGGATGGAAATGCAGCAGTTAAGGTAACTTTCGTGAGGGATGTTTTGCTTTTTTATTTGAGGGGATTGCCTTTAGTTACTGTGATAGGAGGAGATTGGAATTGTGTCATACGACAGGGTGATGTGGAACCGAGGGGGGCGGGGGTGTGTGTTGGGGTTTTTACGCAATGTGTTGGGGGATGTGGGAGTTTTAGATGTAGTGGGGAGAGGTGGTTGGAGGATTGAGTATACATTTGTACGAAGGGGTTATGCTGCACGTCTGGATAGGCTCTATGCTACGGAGGCAATAAGAGTTTGGGAGTTAGGACCATCGATGTGGGGTTTTCGGACCACAGGGCGGTTATTGCGGATCTTGATTGGGAGGTATGGTTAGGATACACACTGGTTATTGGAAATTAAATGCGGAGACTTGTGAAGGGGGAGGGGGTGAATGAGGCTTTTGGGGATTGGTGGCACTCTTTTTTTGGGATCAAGGGATGTGGGGTCGTGTGTCTTGGAATGGTGGAGAGAAGCGAGCTAAGCCGGGTATTGCTGGATTCTTTAAAAATAGGGGACGGGAAGAGGCCAGGTGGAGGTATGGGTTACAGAATTATTTGGAATGTCAGCTGAACGAGTGTTATGAGGAGGAAGTGGGGAAGCAGTATGGGACCGTGGAGCAACTTAGAGGTAGACTGGCGGAGATACACAATGACAGATTTTGATGCTGTGCGTGTGAGGGCAGGATTGGAGGCTGTATTGTGGGGGGATAAACTTCGGGAAGTGTTTTAGGACGTTTATAGGGTAAGGCAGAAGGAGTCAACTATTTTGCAATTAGAGGTTAGTGAGGATATGGGTGGATATCATAAGGGACAGGTGCTTACTACTACAGAAGGCATGAGTAATTATACTGATTTCTGGTTTCGAGAGAAATGGAGAAAGGGGGGGGAGGGCGATGCTTTTGAGGAAGTGTTGGAGGGGGGGTGTGGGTTAGGGCAGAAAGAAGTGGAGGGATGGAGATGGGAGGAGCGATTAGTGTGGGGGAAGTTGAGGAGGCAGTGTTTAACATGAGTACTGGAAAAGCGGCCGGGCATCGATGGGATTTCAAATGATTTTTACAGAGTTCATTGGGAGCATATTAAGACTTGTCTGGTGGAGGTCATGAATTGTATGCTGCGGGAGGGCAAGCTAAGTCAAACACAAAGTATTGGAGTGGTGGTGTTGGTTCGGAAAAAGCAAGTGGGAAGTGTTTTAAGTGCATATAGAGCTATCTCACTAATGTGTTCTGACTACAAGATTTTTGCAAAGATATTAGGTAATAGGATGAAGAAGGTAATTGGTGCGGTTGTACATAGGGGACGATGGGTATACCGGGACGAAGTATGAGAGTTGGGCATGGGCGCATAAGGGACTTTTTGGAGGGTTGCGAGGGGGGAGGACTTTTGGGTATTGATTGGGAGAATGCATATGACTGTGTGAATAGAAAATTTTTGAGGGCTTGTTTGTTGCGTCTGGGGTTTGGACTGGGAGTGGCGAGGTGGGTTGATACGCTATACTCAGCGGCTATGGTACGGGTCCAAGTTAATGGCAGATTGGGAAGGCTGGTTAAAATGGAGAGGGATTACGGCAGGGGTGCCCTCTTTCACAAATTCTGTTTACGTGCATGCAACATCCGTTCTATGGGCTCGTTGAGGGGCTGGGAGCTTTAAATGGGGAAAGGGAAGGGCGCTCAGGCATTGTGGGGTATGTGGATGATACCACTATCCTGATAGAAGGGGTGGAGGAATTGCGTATGGTGGGGAGGGTGTTGGGGATTTTTGGGGAGGTGTCGGGAATGAGAGTAAATAGGGCGAAATCGTGTTTACTGGAGGTGGGTGCTTGGGGGGGGGGGGGCTTGGGTTGGAGTTTGGGTGGGCAGTGGTGGATAATTTGAAGATTTGTGGAGTTTTATACATGGCGAATGCGCAGGAGGCTAGGCAGGTAAATTCAGAGAGGGTAGTGGAGAAAGTAGTGAGTAGATTACGGGGTTTACGGGCGGGAGATGTCACATTACAGCAGAGGGCGGTAATAGTTAATTCGCTGGTTTACAGTAAGGTTTGGGGTATAGCAGAAGTGTATCCTTTGAGAACACAGGACGTACAAGAAATACAGAGACGTGCTCTACGTTGTTTGGGGTTTTGGGAGAGCATGGCTGAGCAAGGAAGTGGTGATGTCGAATGTACGCAGAGGGGGTGTGGGTCTTTTAGCACTGGGGCGAGGGTGAAAGCGATATATGTAAAACAGTCATTCGTTAGGGCTGGAGGGGAAAGAGGGGTAAGAGTGGGGAAGGTGATGGGGGATGTGCGGAGATGGTGGGGAGGTAAAGAGTTAATTGAATGTGAGGATATGCTGAGGGTTTTGTTATTGGTTAAAGATGTTGAGCGACTTAAAGTGGGGCGTTTGGTATCATTGAGTGGGAGGAAGGAAATCCTGCAGGGCGTATCGGTCTATCCATTGTATGATTGGGGGACGATATGGGAGACTTCAGGAGGCTCAGGTTAATGCCTAGGGTACGTGAGTTGGTATACAGATTCATGATGGGGATCCTAGCTTCAAAAGCAGTTTTGAGTTTAATGGGTTTGGTGAGGGAACCGTCCTGCAGTCAGTGTGGTGAGCTGGAAACGGCATTTCATGCAGTTTATTTTTGTGAAGAATTGAGGGAGGTACGGATGTGGTTGGCGAGGGTTTTTCGTCTGTTAGGTGGGGGTAATGTAGAGACCCTGCGAGCTTTAACATTAGAGGTAAAAGGGGTATCACGGGAGGTAAAAAGGGCGATTATGTATGTGGTAGTGGATTTTCTGTATATTTCCTGGGGAATGAGAGATGCTGGGGGTATGATTCGAATTAAGGCAATAGCAGCGCGTATATACAGGACTGCTCGTAGGAACAAACTTATTTATGGGAGTCAGTGGGGAGCTTGTTTTCCAGAGAACTACAGAGAGATTACAGTCAGTCGTCTCCAGCAATTGGTACAGTGATAACCATGTAGGGATGGTATTCTTTGGTAGTCGGGTTTTCAGGGGTTTTCAGTGGTGGTGGCGTATATGGGAATGGTTTTAGCGAATGACAAGGGTGGATGGTATGTAGTGTAATGGATTATGGTTGGGTGGTAACTAGTCTGATTCCGGTTGCTGTTGTAGGAATGGAACACGTAAAACTGTGTGCACGTGTGAATTGCTTTGGGTATGGAGGTGAATGTGTGTGAATGTAGTGTTTGTGTTAAAAGTAATGTATTATTAGATAGGAAAACTCCCGATGTGTGGCGTTATTATGAGGAACTCAAGATATGTTAGGTAAAATGATGTTCAGGGTTAATTTAACTTTCTGGCTTAGATCATAATATATCAGATGAACGATTTCGTGGTTCTTAATTTTCATGTACAGTAATTTGTGTTTTTTTTTTTTTTTTTTTTTTTTTTTTTTTTTTTTTTTTTTTTTTTTTTTTTTTTTTTTTTTTTTTTTTTGAGTGGTGAGACACTTCTGTGTCAAATTAGTAATGTATTCATCTGATGGATGATGGTAAAAGTTTGTACATATGCCACAAACAATTACGAATAACAAGTGTTGTGTTGTTTCTGTGTACACAGTTTTATAGATAATATTTAAATTTGTATTCACTTAGCTTGTTTTTTAACTTTTGTGTTATGGTTCAACGTTAGTTGGTGCAGGGATGCACAAGAACACCTGGGTGTTCAAGTGTGAATGGCTCTGGGTATGGAGGTGCATGTGTGTAAATGTAGTGTGTGGTGTATGAATGTAATTTTCTCAACGATAAGAAAGCTCCCTGTGTTTGGAGTTATTATGAGGAAAACATGATACAATGTACAGTAAACTGGTGCTAGGGTTAATTTATTCTTTATGGCTGAGTTCATAATATATCAGATAAACAAGTTAGTGGTTATTAAACAACTCTCATGTAAAGTAATTTTTTTTTTTTTTTTTTTTTTTTTTTTTTTTATTAGGGAAATATAATAATGTACATTCTTTAGGGGTGGTGATACACTCCATTGTCAAAATAGCAATGTAACATTTGATGAACTCTAGTAAAAGTTTATATATATCCCAATCTGTTGGTGATATTAGTTTCTTTGCTTCGGGGTGAAGGGGGAAGATTAGTAAAATTTTTCTGTCAGGATCAGATCTATCAAAATTAACGGTAATCGTGACAAGTGTATGGAAAGATAAAATTAACAGTGTTACAGAATCAGTTATGTCATTTGTAAGGATTCTGTATGAAGGATATATAAATAACAAAGTGGAAAAAATAATGCAGATTGTAGTTTTGGGTCATCTTTGGCTATAATAATAATAATGATGAATATTATGTCATCTTGTGTAATCTTAACTTAACATAGTAACATGGGATATAATGTATGGAGGATGAGGGACAGTTTGTGGCAACACAACGTTAATCGTCTGTGTTCATTTAGACAATGAAATTTGTAATTTTGTGTAAGAACTGATACTGTGTTCTTTTATCTATTTAATGTATTGTGTGGTTTTAAATAAAATAAAAAAAAAAATCATCATTGTAACCCATTCAGGGGTTGCAACACTGGGGTGGAATTCTGGTCTTGTAGAATTTTGCTTGTGTTTACTGCAGACAGCCTGTCAGTAGAAAGAGATTTGACGCAATAGTAATATATATATATATATATATATATATATATATATAATATATATATATATATATATATATATATAATATATATATATATTATGCAATAGAATCACAGTTAAGAGGTAATATACCATATGCAGAACAGCCATTGTTTAAATATATTTAAATATATGTATTTGTGTGTACACAACACCTCTGTATGTGTGTGTACGCTACCCTATACATAAATATGCATGAGTGTAAATACTGTCATAAACAGACAAGGGTATGTACACTACATCATACACAGATATGTACACCTGTACACTTTACACTTGTATGTTCCAGCATTTGATCAAACGTTCACCAACCTAGAAAAATCGAGTGGTTCTCAAAACCAGTTTTTCCAAACCATTACAGGAAGGAGCTAAAGAGATTTTTCACTCAGAATCAAATGACCTCGAGAGCAAAGCATCAAAATCCAATTTTAATGATGAAATGCTGATCGTTACACAGAAATTCTCGGGTATTTATGAAGAAGTAAAGCCCGGAGCGTCATTTTTCTTGGTGGGGAGTGGAGCAGGGTAAGGCAGGCGGGAGTTTTGTCCAGGAAGAGATGGCTGGGGGAGAGAAGAGACAAGCAATGAACCAAAATATTGGAGAGGGAGGAGGAGATGCTGGAGGGATAGAGTTAACATTGATACAGGTGGTTGAAGGTTTTTGTTCTCGTAGTGGTTGTTAGTAGTGGTTGTTAGTAGTGGTTGTTGGTGGTGGTTGTTAGTAGTGGTTGTTAGTAGTGGTTGTTAGTAGTGGTTGTTAGTAGTGGTTGTTAGTAGTGGTTGTCAGTAGTGGTTGTTAGTAGTGGTTGTTAGTATGGTTGTTAGTAGTGGTTGTTAGTAGTGGTTGTTGGTGGTGGTTGTCAGTAGTGGTTGTTAGTAGTGGTTCTTAGTAGTGGTTGTTGGTGGTGGTTGTTAGTAGTGGTTGTTAGTAGTGGTTGTTAGTAGTGGTTGTTGGTGGTGGTTGTTAGTAGTGGTTGTTAGTAGTGGTTGTTGGTGGTGGTTGTTAGTAGTGGTTGTTAGTAGTGGTTGTTAGTAGTGGTTGTTGGTGGTGGTTGTTAGTAGTGGTTGTTAGTAGTGGTTGTTAGTAGTGGTCGTTGGTGGTGGTTGTTAGTAGTGGTTGTTAGTGGTGGTTGTTAGTAGTGGTTGTTGGTGGTGGTTGTTAGTAGTGGTTTTTTAGTAGTGGTTGTTAGTAGTGGTTGTTGGTGGTGGT
>NC_069422.1:42834836-42909836 GCF_026875155.1 Cherax quadricarinatus
AACAATGGCTGTTCTGCAAAAGGTGTATTACCTTTTAACGTGATTCTATTGCATATATATATATATATATATATATATAATATATATATATATATATATATATATATATATATATATATTATATATATATATATATATATATATATATATATATATATTATATATAAATATATATATATATATATATATATATATATATATATATATATATATATATATATATATATATATATATATATATATATATATATATATATATATATATATATATATATATATATATATATATTACTATTGCAGTCAAATCTCTTTCTACTGACAGGCTGTCTGCAGTAAACACAAGCAAAATTCTACAAGACCAGAATTCCACCCCAGCAACCATCAATTGCAGGTTAGGGCGGTGATGAACCATCTCTCTCTTTGTCTCTATCTCTATCTCTCGCAGAAGACCTCTGGAATGGAGTTTGATCTCACGGTGTTGGTATTCCAAGCTTTCAACCACTCTGAACCGTCTTCCAGGAGACTCGTATCACAGTAACTGCGAGCGTTGTAGTGAAGGAAGCTGCTGCGGAAAAGTGGAGAGAGAAAGACGATCGAGGACGAATGAGAGGATAGAGGAACATTTTTAAAAAAAAAGATAAGAACAAAGGTAGATAAGTGACGGGGTTGCAGTGAGAGAGAGAGAGAGAGAGAGAGAGAAGAGAGAGAGAGAGAGAGAGAGAGAGAGAGGAGAGAGAGAGAGAGAGAGAGAGACTACAACCTTACAGACAGTGGTGCACTGGGTAAGTGCGCCATTCTTACTAATGAGGATATTGGCTGTATGGGCGTGATAGAATCCATAATAAGAAACAGTTCTTTTCCCCTTCACCTTCCTCTAGGCGACTCTGCCCCTTAGAAATCACTCTCTCCTGGCACTCACCACCACACCAGCCCCAAGGCAAATACTGCCGCGTCCGGTATTTTTTATTGGTAAATATTCCAGAAATAACAGACCCAACAATTCAATTCACATGTGAGTAACCAGACCAGATATAGTTCCATAACTTTCACTGAGACATGACAAAGACTCCTGTCAGAGGAATTTCTTACAAAGAGTAACAACAATGAGTTTGTTCTAGGAAGCGAGGTACGGCAAAGCACTCTAGTGATTGAAAGACAACAATCATCAGCGCCCCGGTCATAGAGCTAGAGCAATCACCACTTACACGTCTGCAACAGCGCCTCCGAGGAGCCACTGAGCACACCATCATCTGTTACAGAAAAAGACACAATACCGTAACTGGAACAATACACAAATAAACAACACACAGAAGAGAGGAGCTTACGACGACGTTTCGGTCCGATTTTAACCATTTACAAAGTCACACTAACAAAAAGGAGAGAAGAAGGGAATAAATATAGGCCAGCAGACAGGGACGGGACAGAAGAGGTAGTAGAAAAGGAGGAAGAGAGGTAGTGGTAGAGGTAGTAGATAGTAGAAGTGGAGTCAGTCAAATACTAAGAAAAAGGAGTACTGCTCTTTGGCCTCATGACTCCAGTCTCTTCCAACCATTTCTTGATGCTCTTAATAATCTTGCCCCTTCCATTAAGTTTAAAGCTGAATGGGAATCTAATTCCTTGCTTCCTTTCCTTGATGTTTATGTCGACCGCTCAGATACAGGTTTTGCCTTTTCCGTTTACCGCAAGCCTATCCACAGTGGCATGTACATTCACTACTTCTCTGATCATGCTTCCTCTGTCAAGAAAAGTGTTCTTATTTCCCTCTTTCTCCGTGCTTTCTGCATTGCTGATCCTCAGATCCTTGAGTCAGAAATTTTCACTCTTCATAATTCATTTTCCCGTCTTGGCTTCCCTTCCCATTTCATAGTCTCTGCCTTCTCACGTGCTAAAAGGACTTTCTTCTCTCCCAAACTCTCTAATCCTGGGAACTCTCCTGTCCTCTGCCTTCCCTACATTTCCAGTCTTTCTAATCTCAACAACTCTCCGTTCCTTAGACATCAAACTTACTTTTCGCCAGACTAACACTCTTTCGCACCAATCTAGTATATACCTCTTCTCCCTCTATAGATGCTCCTGGTGTCTACTCTATTTCTTGTTCCTCCTGTCCTCTCCAGTTCTTTTGGCGAAACTGCCCGTTCTCTTTCTGACAGATTCAGAGAGCACAAAAGTAGTGTTAGACTTGCCGACACCAACAATGCTCTTTTCTGTCACGTCAGAGATCACAGTCATCCTATTGACTGGTCTTTCTGCTAAAACTGTCTATCCTACTTCTAACTTTCACAGTCGCCATCTGTCTTGAATCCTCCCTTATACACAACTTTCCTTGTGTGAATCTTAGTCCTGACTTTGTCTCTGTAGATGCCTACCTTTCCCATTACATTGTAAAATGCTCCAAACTTCAGAAAACCCGTGACTTAACCTGATTCTTTTTTTCCCCTTCTCCCTCTTCCCCCTTTTCTCTTTCTCCTTTGGGTTTTCTTTCTTCTGCCTTGGGTATTGCCCTTTATTATTTCCCCCTCTGTTTCTTGCTCTTACCTTCTGTGGGTCGCTAGCTCCCTTTCAGTGCTTCTCTTCCTTAGTATTTGACTGACTCCACTACTACTACTACTTCCTCTACCACTACCTTTCTTCGTCCTTTCCTACTACCTCTCTTGTCCCGTCCCTGTCTGCTGGCCTATATATACTCCCTCCTTTTCTCCTTTTTGTTAGTGTGACTATAAATGGTCCAAGTCGGGCCGAAACGTCGTCGTAAGCTCCTCTCTTATGTGTGAGGGTTATTTGTGCATCATCATTTATTAACCCCAGCGTTATGGCACTGTTAAACCTGACGAGGGGTGCCACCCTTCACGACCTGCTGCTGCTGCCACCCGCCTCTTGCGTCTGGAGCATCCTGGGAAGTAATCAAGGCTAGGGAGAAGAAGGAGGTGAGAGCCACTATCCAGCACACACTAACGAGTGACAAGATCGTTTTTGTATTCCACATAAGATGGAAAATATTCACGAATGTTCTTTCGAAATTTAATTTTAAAACTCCTACAGCGTTTTTCTACATTAACTATGTGATGGGTGGACATCATCCAAGTTTATGGCATCTGCTGATTATATAAATACGTCCAGAGACTTAATTAGTTTTGTCTCTACAGCAACCAGCATTAATTTGGTATATTTTTTATGTGGTATACAAAGGAAGTTCTTACAACTGCTATATTAATTATAAAAATAAACGGTAATGTCTTGTTTAAAGAAAGAAATCTTTGAAATAAGAGAGAACATATATCTTACTTTTCCACAGTGATTCGTCACTTACGGTGATTATTGTTTGCTTCTTTAATACTAAACTGTGCAAAGCTTATAGGGAAAAATACAGCGATGCAGAGAAGAAAATTTGGTGAGGGTTTTGTTAAGGTGAGAGATTAACAGTTTTATTTGTGTACTCTGCAGGTTGAGTCATGGAGGAGATGAACGACACTGTGATGGAGACGAGTACTCAAGACATGAGTACATCTCCCCAACCCTCACCACCACAGCCACAGACACCACACAAGTGGTGAAGCTCTTCACCACCTTAGTCACCACCCTCGTCCCCCCCAGCACCACAGACGTGGTGACGCCGGAAACCAACGTGACGCTGAGTGAGGAGAGCGAAAAAGACGCGCTGCCCCACGACAAGACAATGATAGTGGCCATGACAGTCATCTATGTACTTATCACCATCACAGGAGTACTGGGTAATGTAGCCACCTGCGTCGTCATCGTCAGGAACCGTATCATGCACACTGCTACCAACTACTACCTCTTCAGTATGGCAATCAGTGACCTGCTGCTCCTGGCCTTGGGTATCCCCGACGAGATGTACCTCTTGGGGTGGGGCAAACCTTACATCTCGGCAAGAGTTCTTTTTTCCTCCGGGGTTTTACGGCCGAGATTGGCCAACGCCTCGTTTCTGACCATTGGGGCCTTCCCACCGTCGACGTACATCGGGATTTGCCCCCCGCTTCGCTCCCCACCCCATGTCACAGGGGTCGTGTCATCCGCCCATCGCCTTTATCTGGGTGGTTGCGACAGTTGCGCCGTCCCTATAGCCATCCAGTACGGAATAGTTTACAACAGACCCCTGACGGCAAGGACCCCCCCAATTCTCTGGCTGTTACTCAAGAAGCGCTTCAATTTTTCTTCGAGATCTCGTAGTTTTTTTCTTCGTGGCTCCGATGCTGCTCATTAGGGTGCCTACGTTGTAATCGCTCTGCAGCCAAGAATCTGCGTCTGGCTCGTTCGGTCCCCTCTACGGCTCACACAATGCTCCTTACCAAATGAGGGTTCCCAGGAACAAGGCGGTCATCAAGATGTAGGTAGGGTAATACTCTTTCCTCATGTGAGCAAAGTCATTCCATTGTGCCTACAGTCTTTCCTCTCCTGTGAACTAAGACACATAAATTTGGGTTTGGGAATTTAAATATAAAAACTTTTTTCACATTATTTACATTCAATCGGTGAAGTAAAACACATGTGCAACACTGGTATTTTTATTTGACGTTTCGCCATCCAGGGGGTTTTAAAATCAATACAAATTCTAGGACATAACTTGAAGACAGTAGACATGTACAAAAGATGAGGTAATCAGCCCCCAAACCCTGGGAGTAGGTGCGAACACCCATAGTCTGGAGATTCTGAAGAGAAGAAAAAATCCTGGCCTTATATAGTAATCGGTGACAGACGAGGGCAAATTTCACTGGTAGGCGGTTTCCCCCATGGAAGGGTCCTTCCAAAGAAGGGTTATTTGTATAGTAGTTGTCTAGTCGTAAAGGGTTTATGTACATTTCCCGAATTAAAGATTCCTCATGGAATCTTAATTCTGAGGACATGTACATGTTCATCTTCGAATAGTTCTACTGCTTCAATTTGTCCTAAATTTTGTTTTGAAAAGCCACTGCATGGCGAACGTCTCAATAAAGATACCCAGAGTTGCACATGTGTCTTACTCTCATCTTGTCGGTATTTTTAACCCTTGTACACACTTTCAATGGGTTTTGTGCGTTGCTCTACCAAGAAGTCTGCGGGACAGTCCTGCAGGAATGTCATGCGGGACGTCATGCAGGACGTCATGCAAGACAGCGAGAGTTATTCACAGTTTAAATATTCTCTCTGGATAACATACAACTGTTGTTGAAATAGTATAAAATACCGACAAGTTAAGTTAAGACACCCCGTGAACAGTTTGGGGACTTTTTTGATGAAAAAATCTCCTACAATAGGGTCTTTAGTCAAGTACAGAGGCCCGTAGTAGTTATGTGGTGGGGGAAATAAGGATGATGTATCAGTCCATCAAAACCTGGTGAAAAATATTTGAGGGGGTGATCCCCAGAGTTGGCTCCATGGAGCCCAAATCTTCTCCAGGTGAGGGACTGACCAACCAAAACTTTTTTTTCCAAGCTTGAAGGATTAATTACATCATCTTTATTTTACCACTACACCTGATGCCTCGTATTTGACTGAAGTATCTACTGTGTTGGAATACATTTCATCAATAAAGAACCCAACTATTGTACAGGGGTTTTAAATCTTCAACATAAAACCCGACCCTTTCCGGATCCAGCCTGACTGTCCCCACGTTCCCACACGCTGTGGAACCCTGATGGGTTTTAGCCTCTCCCCTGAATTTTATAATGTCAGTACATTATACCCTTGTATCACCATTTTTAAAAGGGGTTATATTTTTACCCTCGTATCACAATTCCTAATGGCGTTATATTTACCCTATATCAGTATTCCCAATGGCGTTTTATTGTACCTTAGTATCACAATTCCTAAAAGGGGGTTATATTTTACCCTAGATCACAAATTCCAATGGCGTTTATTTTACCCAGTATCACAAATTTCCCAAGGCGTTATATTAACCCCATATCACAAAGCTAATGGCGTTTTTTGTACCCTAGTATCCAATTCCTAAAGGCGTTTATTTGTACCCTAGTATCAAATTCCTAATGGGGTTATTTTGTACCCAGTATCACAATTCCCAAGGGGTTATATTTTACCCTATATCCCAATTTCTATGGCGTTTATTGTACCCAGATCACAATCCTAAGGGGTTTTATTTTACCCCAGTACACAATTGCTAATGGCGTACATTCTGCCCTTAATCACAATTCCCCCTCACGTGTAGTATTTTTTTTCATTGTTTAAGCACTGAGTTACCTTTTTTATCTCGGGAACCTTAAAATTTTTAACAATTTCTTCTTTGTGTCACCTTTATTGCTGTCTTTTTTCTCCGTTTTTTAAATTTTTCATTTTTGAGACATTTTTTTTTTGTGTCAAAAATTTTCCCCTTGATGTGTGTGTGTGTGTGTTTGTGGTGTGTGTTGTGTGTGTGTGTGTGTGTGTGTTTGTGTGGGGATAAGCGTCCATTTCTCTTGCTTTGAACCCCCCAACAGGTTTAGTGCTCAGGAATAAAAATATTTGGCAGGTAGATGTTTCCGCTGTAAATTTTAAAACCCGACGAAGCCCAAAATCATCTCGAGGAAAAAAAAAAACAAACAGTTAGATCACAGTGACTAGTGACTTAGCTTCGTCTAAACTCACCCACTAGTGACATGACATCGTCAATACTGCTAGCTCATAGATCAGAAAATATTTAATGCCTCATAAGCTTTGAAATAAAATCGTGATTCATTTCTCACACACACAGCTTTGTGCTGGGAGAGGTTTATATATATATCAGCCCTGTAAATCCCCTTACCAAGTAATCAGATAAGAAAAACAAGTTTTTTAGGTGTGACTGTTGCAGGCACGAGACTCAGTTTCTCTTGTTTACACAGAGATATCTTTCGTCGAGCAAGTATATCTTCATTTTTTGTAAAAACTGTCCAAACTGTCCGAGCGTAGATCTACGTTTTTTTTTTTTTTACATGCTTTCTTATGGAGAAAATCAAAGTCGGGGCATTACGCGTGAAAATGTAGATCTACGTTTGGACAGTTTAAATTCGGCTGAATGTGCAACCCAAGAGATGTTACCCAGCCTTTGTTCATGTGAACCCCAGCATACTCTGAGGTATGCTTAGTGCTGATATAAATTATTAATATCTAAGATGCAGCGGCAGCGGCAGCAGCGACTTCCAAGCTCCGTACTTTTCTCCAACTACCAGAGCTACCAATGCTCCTATGATGACCTAGTTACAAGCAAAACTGCACTACCCAACGTAGCACCCAGAATGACCAAAGATTACCAACAGTGAAACCTACAAATCGAAAATAATAGAGATCAAAGGAAGACTGCACACAAACCGAAAGCAACACCCCGCTGCCAGCCGAACAACGTAACCCTAAGCTTTGTATACTACAACTTCTTCTTAACTACAACAATTCCTGTAGTATTATGAGGCGCAATCTAAGAGGAAACAGCACCAAGGCCAGCAAGAAAACACCGAAAAATCAACTATTCAACAAGTGTAGCCAGGAGGACGCGCCCCAGCAAACCACCCACTCACCACCACTCAAGGCGACCCCACAACAATAACAACAAACATGGCTGCCACCAGCCCATCCTCCCTCTCTCTTCCCCGGATTCAACCTACCAAGTAGTCTCTCAGGTATGACCAACGATCCAGATACCCTAAAGACATGCATCTCCAACTTAGCTATTGAAAATATGAATCTTCGAGAGACGCTAACAAAACAAGACACCAGGAATGACACAACTCGAGAACAAAATCCTCAGTCTTGAACAAAAGTTAACAACACCAGGAATGACTAACTGTGACAAGACCATCCAAACAGTCATAGATAGCCATACCCAACAAATAATATCTCTTAATACAAAGGTTGAAGAAGCAGTAAAAGAATGGAAGAACAACTTAGATAACCAGTTCAGTGACTACTTTGCTCTCCAAGAAGATAAAAACTGAACAAGATAAACTATCGGGACGCAGTAATAGTTAAAGTCCACTTTTTCCCAGTGATATGAACCAAACAAACAGTAAAGAAATTACTCTGCAGATCATAAAGGACCAAACAAGTGTTATTGTACCAGAGTCTGAAATAAAAGAAGCCAGGTTACTAGGATCCCATGGTAGAAAAAGTGTTATGCTTAGATTCCACTCACATGACAGGAAAAAAGACTTAATTATTGCATCTATTAAAGTAAAGAAAGAGGTATACATAAACGAGTGTCTCACCAAAAAACGTCAGAACCTCCTGTATAGAGTCAGAAAACTTAAGCGGGAGAATAATGACACAATACACCAATGCTTCACACGGGATGGGAAAATTCTTGTTAGGAAAACAAATGTAGGTCAACTGTACACAATCACGAACGAGAATGATCTATCACGATTTCTCAGGGATACTAATCTTACAGAGAATAACTAAACAATGTCCAACTTAAAAGCCTACGTAGTGTTGTGTATGTTTTGCTCCATTATTGTTCAAATTTCATTGTGCAATCTCTTAGTAATTAAATAATCAACTACCTCATTTTGTAATTTTACTAGTAAGCATAAGTCACCTTATGTGATTTTGTTATTTTACTATGTTCGCTTAAACATTAGCTGAATTGATACTTTCTCTGTCCATATTACTACCTCATATTTTTTTTAAATACTATCAATTGATATTACTTACTAAAATTAATAATTATCATTTTTACTAAAATTTCAATTTACTCTTAACATTTTTGACATTTAATAACCATTACTTGTCTAATTACCTTTACCTGTTTTAATACCACATTTACTATCTGTCTACCATCTTACTATCATATTATAACCAAGACATTACCATTGTTATTTTTTTACTATTATTCTTTTGGCACTTTAATTGTGAATTTTATTTTGTCAATTTAAATCTAGTTATAATCTTGATCTTGTCAACAACCTATACCAGACTCTAGTGCAATTGCAAGTACCATTTCAAATTGTATTTTTATATTATAAGTTTATATTATAATTCCTACCGTCTGTCCATTTAACTTTGTTTACCATTACTTAATTTTAGTCCCTTATATATTTCTCCTTTATTTTAGCTTTATATAACTACCCTAGTTTATATATTCACAATTGTTAAAATAATCAAGGTGCTATTCTCAGGTGCTAAAGTAGAATAAGTTCACAATTTTGCCATTATATTTCCAAAGCTCATTTATTTGATTACCACTTTATTGTTCACCACAACCTAATATTAGTCCCTTTTATATTTAATTTTATACTATAATTCTAACTTTAAAAAATTACCTTTATAGTAACACCTACTATCATATTCCCAAGCTCCATTATTTGATCATCACTTTATTTGTATTAGTCCCTTTTATATTGTCTCCATTATTTTAGCTTAAAAAAAAAAAAAAAAAAACTACCTTAGCTCATTATTTTACATTTGTTAAATAATTCAGGTGCTTTTTTTTAGCTTAAGACTATTTACTTTGTTTTATACTTAATTCTAACTATAGATTCACTACAAATCTTATGATTACAAGCATTGATCCTGATACCAACCTCTTATTTAATGACTTAAATGAATCAAACAGTTACTGTAATTACTACACTGCAGAACAATCAAAGGCACTTCTCAGTGCCAACAACAACATAACTATCTTTAACTACAATATCAGATCTTTAAGCAAGCATTACGATGACCTCATAGCATTACTTAATTCCTTACATGCCAATATGTCCATCAATTACACTAACTGAAACCTGGCTAAAGCCTGATAGTACAGATGTCTATGCCATTCCTGGTTACACAGCCATACACAACTGTAGGCCAGACCAACAAGGGGGTGGCACAGCCATATACTAATCAGACCAACTAGAATGTATCACTAATACTTGCACAAGGGATGAACATGGGGAATATATAATAGCTAAATTCAAATCCAAATACCTACAAAAACCTCTCACATTGATAAACATCTACAGAGTTCCCACAGTCAAACATTAGCCAATTTAGTCAAAACCTAGGAAGTATGATAACTGATGCACGCATGAACAAAGATCACTTACTACTCTCAGGTGACTTCAATATAAATCTCCTGCAAGACCAGGACCCACACGTTACTGAATTCACAAACACAATGAGTAACTGTATGCTACTACCAACAGTAACAAAACCTACAAGAGTTACAGAGACTAGTGTTTCCCTACTTGACCACATCTGGACCAACACCATATCCCCTTTAAAATCAGGCATAATTACAGATAATACCACAGACCACTACCTACTTTCCTCATAACAACTCTTGGTAAACTACCCCAAGACACTACTAAAGTCACCTTCAGACTTCACAATGAGGCAGCCATTAATAACTTCACAACAGCAGTAGCAAACATTGATTGGCACACTGAGCTAGAAATCTATACAGATATTGACGAATGTATTAATAATTTTCTAAAAAAGACCCAATACCTCTATAACAAGCACTGCCCTAAAAAACTAAACAGATGACAGCTAAGAGACTGAACAGTCCCTGGCTAACACCCAGCATTCTCAAATCCATAAATACAAAACACCAATATGAAAAACAGTACAGAATGGGTCACATAACCAGAGACCAAACAAAACGTTACTCGTCAATCCTAACCAGCCTGATAAGAAGGGCAAAAAATTGTATTATGAAACAGATTATCCAACTTACGAGGTGATATAAAAAAGACCTGGAAAACCCTATCAGAAATTCTGGGAACAAAAAAGATATCGCGAAATAGCGAAATAAAATTAGCAAAATCAGATGAACCCCAACTCCCACCAACAGAACAGCAAACAGACTCAATGATTTCTTCTCCACTATAGGACAAAACCTTGCCAATAAAATCCCAAGCTCAGATACCCCACCAAATGACTACCTCACCGGCAACTACCCGAACACACTGTTCCTAGCTCCGACTAACCCATACGAAGTCTCCCTTATTATCAACGCACTAAAAAACAAGGCAGGAGATTTAAATACCTTACTACCCTTATATACAAAAAAGTGTCGCAAGTGCTATCACCAATCATTGCAACACTCTTTAACAAATCCATTGAATCCTCCACCTTCCCTACAGTACTCAAAATAGCAAGGGTCACCCCGATCCACAAAGGAGGAGACCAAACAGAGTTGAATAACTATAGGCCAATATCCAACTTACACCCTCTCTCAAAAATCTTCGAAAAATTAATTCATAAACGAATCTACTCCTACCTTATCTCCCAAAACATACTCAACCCCTGCCAATTTGGATTCAGGCCTAATAAAATACTAATGATGCTATTATACACATGCTAGAACATATATACACTGCAATAGAGAAAAAAGAAAGTCCCACTGGGGGGATCTTATTGACTTACGTAAAGCTTTTGATACAGTTGACCATGACTTGCTCCACGTAAAATTGTCACACTATGGTATAAGAGGGCACTCCCTCAACTACCTCAAGTCATACCTCAGCAACAGAAGCCAATATGTGTACGCAAATGGGGCAAACTCTTCTGCGCAACAATTACAGTTGGTGTCCCACAGGGAAGTGTCCTTGGCCCTCTTCTCTTTCTCCTATACATAAACGACCTTCCAAATGCTTCGCAATTACTCAAACCCACACTTTTTGCAGATGACACTACATACATCTTCTCTCACCCGAGCCCAGTCACGCTAGCCAATACTGTAAATACCGAATTACAGAAAATATCTACCTGGATAGGATAACAAACTTACACTAAACATTGACAAAACCTACTTCATTCAGTTTGGTAACAGAGCTACAGATGTCCCTCTTAACATAATAATAAACGGATCACCTATCACAAAGCTAACAGAGGGAAAATTCTTAGGAATCCACCTTGATAATAGACTCAAATTTCATACACATATACAACAATTTCTAAGAAAATTTCCAAGACTGTAGGCATACTATCGAAGATACGGTACTTATGTTCCAGAGTCAGCCCTCCTGGCCCTATATCACTCTCTTATTTACCCCTATCTCACCTATGAAATTTGTGCATGGGGCTCAACAACAATTAACCATCTCAGACCACTAATTACCCAACAAAAGGCTGCAGTTAGAATGATAACAAATTCTCACTACAGGCAGCATCACTCCACCAATATTCAATACACTAAACCTACTCACCATACAAAACATCCATACTTATTACTGCACCTATTACATACATAGAACACTTAACTCTGATATTAACCTCCCTCAAACATCTCCTTGCCAACCTCAACAGAACACATGACCATAAACACAAGGCACAGATCACTCTTTGATGTTCCTCGTGTCCATCTCACACTATGCAAAAACTCAATGCACATAAAAGGCCCTAAAATCTGGAATTCATTACTGTAAATATAAAAGAAACACTACCTGTTTATAAATTCAAGTCTCTTCTCAAAGATCACTTACTTACCCAAAACCAAATAAATACTGAATAACTGAACCTTATAAACTGTATGTCTTAAATGTTTCTCACATAATTATATCACATAAATGTTAAACCTAAAACCCAATCTAACTTTATTATTTTTTAAATACACTCCCTAACAGAATACTCCATTCTACTGAATGTACAACAATGCATGCAACCATATGACCTGTCTTTGTAATACTCATTTGTGCTTTATAGTTATCTGTTTACAATAATGTATTATCACTGATTTCATCATTGCTTAGTTAATTTTAAGCCAGCCCGTAATGCTATGCATAGTATAAGTGGCTTTGGCATGCTGCTCTTATCTGTATTTTTTTGTACCTCTGTATGTATGCTCAAATTGTAAATAAATAAATAAAAATAAATAAATAAATAAATGCTAGCAGGATGCAGGATGCCGCACTGCTAGGTAAATAGGGACAGTAGGTATAAAATAACTTTACCAGAAGCTTTGCCCTGCCCAGGATGCGATCCAAAGCAGGCAACACCCATTTTCCTGGAAAAACAAATGGACACAAATGCAATATAATGCGATTCTTTATTGACTATATTTCGCCCACACAGGTGGCTTTATCAAGTCACAAACAGATCGCCCACTGTGTGGGCGTAACGTAGCCAATAAAGGATCACATTACACTACATTTGTGTCTATTTTCCATCGTGTTGGTATTTTATATCATTTATCTCCACCCATGTACTTATTTACTGTCAGGTGAACAGTGATAACAGGTATAAGAAGATTTACATATACGTCTCTCCTGCTGGAAAATCCGAATTCATTTGAGATACAACACTGTTCCAGAGACGCGCATCTCAATGACCACTTTTGATCAGTTATGTTTTGTCATGGATCTGCCCTCTGAGAACGCCCGATTGGAGAACGCCGGTTCAGTGCGCGGAAGAATATGTGTTGTTATTCATCTGGCTCTTCAGCCATTGATGCTGCAGTGACGAGATTGAATTTGAAGAATGTAATAATTCCTGAGTCCTGGGTGACACCCAGCCGAGGATGAATGTTTTTTTTTTTTGTCTACTGCTGCTGTTATTGTTGTTGTGTGTGATAATAACATCTACAAGAAATGTCATTGTTATTCTCTTCTCCTCCTTCTCTTCTTCTTTTTCCTCCTCCTTCTATCTCATTTTAGGTTCTGTCTTGTACAGCGTCAGTCGTCTGCATCACGAGAAGCTGAAATATCAATCGCACTCTACCAGTAGATTAATCAATTTCCACTAGACTGCAGGGTAACCACCCGACCTGCAATATGTTTTTCAGATTAACATTTAATGAAATCAATGTGTGTGCATTTGTCAGTATATATATATATATATATATATATATATATATATATATATATATATATATATAATATATATATATATAATATATATATATATATATATATATATATTATATATATATATATAATATATATATATATGCAATAAGATCACAGTAAACAGGTGATTTCAAAATATGCAAAACAACCACTCTGAAAGAATAGAGAAATTCCAAGCGCTTTCGTGACTACTCACATTATCAAGGAACTTGATAATGTGAGTAGTCACGAAAGCGCTTGGAATTTCTCTATTCTTTCAGAGTGGTTGTTTTGCATATATATATATATATATAATATATATATATATATATATATATATATTATAATATATATATATATATATATATATATATATATATATATATATATATATATATATATATATAATATATATATATATACACATATCGTCAATCTTCAAGGATGTCCTCAGATCATATTCACAAAATGGTAGCTCATAGTCTCTTGCTTCTTCCTTCTTGTCTCGTGTTCCTCGCTTCTTGCTCCTTCTTGTCTCGTGCTTCTTGCTCCAGTCGTCTTACCTGACCCACTATCCGGTCAATGATACATTTCGTAATATTTCTCACTGTTTTACAAGTTATGTAAACTATAAATGTTCGTCTTATGGTAAAGAGGAACAAATGTTTTGCAGGGAGTGCAGGGAATTGAACCCTCGGTGCCTGCTGTTGCTAGACCAGAGCAGTACAGAGTCGGCATCAGAATTTAGCTCTTGATTTGCAATTTCAGTTTTACATCACACGCAATAAGATATTGTATTATTCTAACATAATGTGTGTTGTGTGTGTGTGTGTGTGTGTGTGTGTGTGTGTGTGTGTGTATGTGTATCATGTCAATCTTAGGTCTAAAATCATTCTTTATGCTGGTAAATTACAGGAATCTGAGCCTTCATGACCCTCCTGCGGTCGAGAAATTTCAGTCTAATGCACTAATTACTCACCTGATCTTCATCACATGATTAGCAGTCCAAGAGCGTAATTAACCAAGTCCAATGACCGAGAAGAAGCAACTAGCCATGACTCGGTTAGTGGCTCTCCAGGGATGTATAATCTCCTGGCTCTCCTAAAACCAAAACTCCTTTCAGTAACATACTCCACTGAATTTATGCCTCATCTGGTTTTCCTGAAGCCAGACTCCGTCCAGTAATATACACTGAGAGAACAGTATCTCTCAATGTGTGTACAGTTTGTACACTGTACATTCACGGTGGTGTTCACCATGACTCGGGTACACAGTGTTACACTACAATGGCAACACAGCAAGATACTGTAAATTACATGTTACACTACAACGGAATTGGTTTAGGAGAATTACCTTGTGACGCAACACTGGAGCTGCTTCCAGTAACTACCTCCTGACGCAACACTGACGTTGCTTCCAGTAACTGCCTCGTGACGCAACACTGACTCTGCTTCCAGTAACTGCCTCGTGACGCAACACTGACGCTGCTTCCAGTAATTACCTCCTGACGCAACACTGACGCTGCTTCCAGTAATTACCTCCCGACTCAACACTGACGCTGCTTCCAGTAATTACCTCCCGACGCAACACTGACGCTGCTTCCAGTAATTACCTCCCGACTCAACACTGACGCTGCTTCCAGCAATGACGCTTTGTCACTGTCAAGACATTTACACGAGGATAAAAACAACATTAATTTTTTCACTGCAAAAAAATCCTTGGAACGCTCCTACCTCTCACTGCAATGAATACAGTGAAACAGTGAATTTATGAGGATGGCTCCGCTGGGGTAATTTACATTTAAAAACTTCTGCTTTAAATTCAATTTTAATTATAAATCTGTCTAAAAAAATTGGGGGAGATCAGCGATATTAGAATTAAATTCAGGGATGAATGCTGTCTTAGGTGTTTGTTTTTGGGATACCCGTGAGGAGTCTTGGGATACCTGTGATACATATTTAGAGCAGGTGATGTGTAACCTTAATGACACTCGAGCAGTCGATAGGGTTGAAACTTTATTAAGGAATTAACTGTTTGAGTCAAACACACACACACACACACACACACACACACACACACACACACACACACACACACACACACACACACACCACACACACACACACACACACACACACACACACACACACACACTTCCACACAAGAGATTAGTGCAAAAACTGGAGGACCAAGCAGGGATAACAGGGAAGGCGCTACAATGGATCAGGGAATACTTGTCAGGAAGACAGCAGCGAGTCATGGTACGTGGCGAGGTGTCAGAGTGGGCACCTGTGACCAGCGGGGTCCCGCAGGGGTCAGTCCTAGGACCAGTGCTGTTTCTGGTATTTGTGAACGACATGACGGAAGGAATAGACTCTGAGGTGTCCCTGTTTGCAGATGACGTGAAGTTGATGAGAAGAATACACTCGATCGAAGACCAGGCAGAACTACAAAGGGATCTGGACAGGCTGCAGACTGGTCCAGCAATTGGCTCCTGGAGTTCAATCCCACCAAGTGCAAAGTCATGAAGATTGGGGAAGGGCAAAAAGGCCGCAGACGGAGTACAGTCTAGGGGGTCAGAGACTACAAACCTCACTCAAGGAAAAAGATCTTGGGGGTGAGTATAACACCAGGCACATCTCCTGAAGCGCACATCAACCAAATAACTGCTGCAGCATATGGGCGCCTAGCAAACCTCAGAACAGCATTCCGACATCTTAATAAGGAATCGTTCAGGACCCTGTACACCGTATACGTTAGGCCCATATTGGAGTATGCGGCACCAGTTTGGAACCCACACCTAGCCAAGCACGTAAAGAAACTAGAGAAAGTGCAAAGGTTTGCAACAAGACTAGTCCCAGAGCTAAGAGGTATGTCCTACGAGGAGAGGTTAAGGGAATCAACCTGACGACACTGGAGGACAGGAGAGATAGGGGGGACATGATAACGACATACAAAATACTGAGAGGAATTGACAAGGTGGACAAAGACAGGATGTTCCAGAGATTGGACACAGTAACAAGGGGACACAGTTGGAAGCTGAAGACACAGATGAATCACAGGGATGTTAGGAAGTATTTCTTCAGCCACAGAGTAGTCAGTAAGTGGAATAGTTTGGGAAGCGATGTAGTGGAGGCAGGATCCATACATAGCTTTAAGCAGAGGTATGATAAAGCTCACGGCTCAGGGAGAGTGACCTAGTAGCGATCAGTGAAGAGGCGGGGCCAGGAGCTCGGACTCGACCCCCGCAACCTCAACTAGGTGAGTACAACTAGGTGAGTACACACACACACACACACACACACACACACACACACACACACACACACCATCATCATCATCATCATCATCATCATCATCATCATCATCATCATCATCATCATCATCATAGACTTTCCTGGTGTGTATTAAATTTGCCTTAAAATATTAGAGACATTTATACCCATAAAAGCCTGAACAGCAGCAACAGCAGCAACAGCAGCAACAGCAGCAACAGCAGCAACAGCAGCAACAGCAGCAACAGCAGCAACAGCAGCAACAGCAGCAACAGCAGCAACAGCAGCAACAGGAACAGCAAAAGAATCAGCAGCTATAGCAGAAGAAAAGGAACAGTAAGCAACAGGAATAGCAATCAGCAGACGGAAAAAGCAACAGCAAGAGATTAGAAATAAAGAGGGCGTGTAAACAAGATAGAGAAAGATGAGAATATTAAATGAGACAGAGGAAGCTAGAGGAAGAAATGGTGGCAAGAAGGTTGTGGAATAAACGTCACACAAGAAAAAAATAAGATAAAAAACAGAAATAAAGAGACAAAAATGAAAAAACAATAATAAATAATAATAATAATAATATTATTATTATTATAATTATTATTATTATTATAATTATTATTATATTTATTATTATAAATTATTATTATTATTTTTAATTAATACAATTCTTAATTATCATTGCAATATGAACAACAGCATGTGTTAAGGAACCAGGGCATGAACACCAGTAGTGAAGTTAAGGGAACCTGGGCAGTGAACACCAGTAGTGTGTTAAGGGAACTGGGCAGTGAACACCATCAGTGAGTTTAAGGTGGGGGGGCGCCTGGGCATGAACACCAAGTAGTGTGTTAAGGGAACCTGGCAGTGAACACCAGCAGTGTGTTAAGGGAACCTGGGCAGTGGGAAACACCAGTAGTGTTATAAGGAACCTGGGCAGTGAACACCAGCAGTGTGTTAAGGGAACCTGGTGCAGTGAACACCAGTAGTGGTTTGTAGAAAGGGAACCCTGGCAGTTGCACACCAGTAGTTGTGTTACAGGAACCTGGGCATGAACACCATACAAGTGTGATAAGGGAACCTGGGCAGTGAACACCAAGCAGTATTGAAGGAAACCTGTGCAGTAAACACCAGCATGTTGTTAAGGGAACCCTTGGGGCAGTGAACACCAGCTGTGTGTTTTAAAAGTGAACCATTAGTGAACACCAGCAGTGTGTGATGGGAACCTGGGCAAGTGACAAACCAGCAGTGTGTGAGGGGAACCTGGCAGTGTACACCAGCATTGTGAGGGGAAACCTGGGGAAGTGCACACCAGTCAGTGTGTGAGGGGAACCTGGTGGCATTAAACACCAACACAGTGTGTGAGGGAAACTGGGCATGACACCAGCAGTGTGTGAGGGGAACCTGGGCAGTGAACCCAGTAGTGTGTTAAGGGAACCTGGGCATTGAACACCACAGTGGTGTTAAGGGTACCTGGGCAGTGAACACCAGCAGTGTTAAGGGAACCATTGGCAGTGAACACCAGTAGGTGTGTTAAGGGAACCAGGGCAGTGAACACAGCAGTGTTTAATGGGAACATTGGGCCGTGAACCACCAGTAGTGTGTTAAGGGAACCTGGCAGTGAACACCACTTAGTGTGTTAAGGAATCCTGGGCAGTGGAACACCAGCAGTGTGTTAAGGGAACCTGGTCAGTGAACACAAGTAGTGTGTTAAGGGAACCTGGGCAGTGGAACAACCAGTAGTGTGTTCAGGGAACCTTGGGCAGTGAACACCAACAGTGTGGTATAAGGGAACCTGGGCAGTGTAACACCAACAGTGTTTTAAGGGAACCTGTGCAGTTAACACCAGTAGTGTGTAAAGGAACCTTGGCAGTGAACCCAGCAGTGGTGTTAAGGGAACCAGGGCAGTGAACACCAGTAGTGTGTTTAGGGAACCAGGCAGTGAACACGCAGTATGTGTTTTAAGGGAACTCTGGGCAGTGAACACCAGTATGTTGTTAAGGGAACCTGAGGCAGTGAACACTCAGCAGTGTGTTAAGGGAAACTGGGCAGTGATCACCAGTAGTGTTGGTTCAAGGAACCAGGCAGTGTAACCACAGTATATGTGTTAAGGGAACCTGGGCAAGGAAAACACCAACAGTGTGTTTAAGGGAACCTGTGCAGTGAACACCAGCAGTAAGTGAGGGAAACCTGGGTCAAGTGAAACACACATCAGTGTGTTAAGGGAAATGGGCAAGTGAACACACAGCAGTGTGTTATGTGAACCTGAGTAGTGAACACCAGCAGTGTGAGAGGGGAACCTGGGCAGTGAAACAGCCAGCAGTGTTTGAGGGGAACCTGGGCATGTACACAAACAGCAGTGTGTGAGAGGGAACGCTGGGCAGTGCACACCAGCAGTGTGTGAGGGGAACCTGGCAGTAAACAACCATCAGTGATGTGAGGGAAACCTGTGCAGTGAACACTCAGCAGTGTGTGAGGGGAACCTGCCGTGAACACCAGCAAGTTGTGAGGGAAGACCGTGGGGCATTGAGCTAACCAGCAGTGTGTGAGGGAAACCTGGGCAGTGAACACCATGTTGTGTGAGGGAAACGCTGGGCAGTGAACACCAGCATGGTGTGAGGGAAAACCAGGCAGTGAGCACCAGCATGTGTGAGGGGGAACCTGGGCATGAACACCCAGCAGTGTGGGTGAGGGAAACACTGGGCAGTGAAAACCATGCAGTGTGTGAGGAACCTGGGCAGTGAACACTCAGCGTGTGTGAAGGGAACATGGGCATGAACACCAGCATGTGGTGAGGGAAACCTGGGCAGTGAAACACCAGCAGTGTGTGAGGGAACCTGGGCAGTGAACACCAGCAGTGTGTGAGGGGAACCTGGGCCCAGTGAACACCTTTAGCAGTGTGTGAGGGGAACCTGGGGGCAGTGGAACACCTAGCAGTGTGTGAGGGAAACTGGCAGTGAACACCAGCATGTGTGAGGTAACCTGGGCATGAACACCATCCAGTGTGTGAGGGTAACCTGGGCAGTGGAACACCAGCAGTGTGTAGAGGAAACCTGGGCAAGTGAAACCAGCAGTGTGTTAATGGAAGCTTGGGCAGTGAACACCAGTAGGGTGTGTGGAGGCGAACCTGGGCATGAACACCAGCAGTGTGTGAGGGGGACCTGGGCAAGTGAACACCACAGTGTGTTAGGGGTAACCTGGCAGTGAACACCCAGCAGTGTGTGAGGGGAGCCTGGGCAGTGAACACAAGCAGTGTGTGAAGGGAACCTGGGCAGTGAACACCATCATGTGTGATGGGAACCTGGGCAGTGAACACCACAGTGTGTTAAGGGAACCTGGGCAGTGAACACCATCAGTGTGTTAAAAGGGAACCTGGGCGGTTAACACCACATGTGTGAGGGAACCTGGGCAGTGAACACCAGCAGTGAGTGTTTAAGGGAACATGAGCAGTAACACCAGCAGTGTGTTAAGGGGAACATGAGCAATGACACCACAGTGGTGTGAGGGGAACCAGGGGCAATGAACACCACATTGTTAAAAGGAACCTGGGGCCGGTGAACACCAGCAGTGTGTTAATGGACCTGAAGGCAGTAAACACCAGCAGTGTGTTAAAGGGAACCTGGGCAGTGAACACTCAGCAGTGTGTGAGGGAACCTGGGCAATGAACACCATCAGATGTGTTAGGGAACCTGGCATGAACACCAGTAGTGTTGTTAAGGGAACCTGGCAGTGAACACCAGTAGTGTGTTAATGGAACCTGGGCAGTGAACACCACAGTAGTGTGTTACGGGAACCTGGGCAGTGAACACCAGCAGTGTGTTAAGGGAACCTGGTGCAGTGAACACCAGCAGTGTGTTAAGGGACACCTTGGCATTGAACACCAGCATGTGTTAAAGGGAACCTGGGCAGTGAAACACCACAGTGTGTTACAGGAAAACTGGGCAGTGAACACCAGCAGGTGGTGTGAGGGGGAACCTGGGCAGTGAACACCAGACAGAGTATGTTTGTACATAAAGGAACCATGAGCAATAACACCAGCATGTGTGTTAAGGGAACATGAGGCAATGAACACCCGCAGAGTTGTGATGGACTGCCAGGGCAATGAACACCAGCATTGTGATAAGGGAACTGGGCGGTGAACACCAGCAGTGTGTTAAGGGAACCTGAGTCAGTAAACACCAGCAGTGCGAGTTAAGGGAACCTGGGCATTGAACACCAAGCATGTGTGAGGTGAACCTGGCGGGCGATGAAACACCAAAGTGTGTTAAGGGAACCTGGCAGTAAACCGCCAGCATGTGTTAAGGAACCTGGGGCAGTGAACACCAGCAGTGTGGTTAAGGGAACCTGGGCAGTGAAAGCACCAGCAGTGTGTTAAGGGAACCCCTGGGGCGGTGAACACCAGAGGTGTTTTTAAGGGAACCCTGAGCGGTGAACAACCAGCAGTGTGTTAAGGAACACTGGGCCGGAGAACATCAGCATGTTTTAAAAAAAAAAAAAAAAAAAAAAAAAAAATGGAACCTGGGGCGGTGAAACACCAGGCAGTGTGTATCAGGGAACCTGGGCACTGAACACCGATAGTGTGTGATGAGGACCTGGGCAGTGGAACACCAGCAGGTGGTTAGGGGAACCTGGTCAGTGAACCACCATTAGCGTGTTAAAGGGAACCAGGGCAGGAAACACCAGCAGTGTGATAAGGGAAGTCTGGGCAGTGAAACAACCAAGTCAGTGTGTTTAAGGGAAACCTGGGCAGTGAACACCTAGCAGTGTGTAAGGGAACCTGGGCAGTGAACACCAGCAGTGTGTTAAGGAAACATGAGCAAGAACACCATCAGTTTGTGAGGGGAACCTGGGCAATGAACACCAGCAGTGTGATAAGTTAACCTGGGCGGTGAACACCAGCAGTGGTTAAGGAACCTGGAGCATAAACACCAGGCAGTGTGTTAAGGGACACCTGGCAGTGAACACCAGCACATGTGTGAAGGGGAACCTGGGCAATGAACACCAGCCAGTGTGTTAAAGGGAACCTGGGCAGTGACACCAGTAGTGTGTTAAATGAGGTAACCTGGGCAGGAACCCCAGAATGGTGTTAAGGGAACCTGGGCAGTGAACACCATACAGTGTGTTAAGGGAACCTGGGACAGTGAACACCAGCAAGTGTGTTATAGGGAACCTGGTCAGTTAACACCATCAGTGTGTTAAGGGAACCTAGGGGCAAGTGAAACACCACAGTGTGTTAAGGGAACCTGGGGCAGTGAACACCAGCAGTGTGTTAAGGGAACCTGGGCAGGGAACACCGCAGTGGTGGTGATGGGAACCTGGGCAGTGAAACACCAGCAAAGTGGTGTTAAAGGTAACATGAGCTGTAAAACACCACAGTGTTTAAGGGAACATGCGCAATGAACACCAGCATGTGTGAGGGGAACCTGGGCATGAACCACCAACAGCAGTGTGTTAAGGGAACCTGGGGCGGAGAACACCAGCAGTGGTGTTAAGGAACCTGAGCTGAAAACACCAGCAGTGTGGTTAAGGGAACCGGGACCCAAGTGAACACCACATGGTGTAGGGTAACCTGGCAGTGAACACCAAGTGTGTTAAGGGAACCTGGGCAAGTAAACACCATCAGTGGTGTTAAGGGAACCTGGGCAGTGACCAGCCAGCTAGTGTTAAGGGAACTGGGCAGTGAACACCAGCAGTGTGTTAAGGGAACCTGGGCGTGAACACCAGCAGTGATTTAAAAAGGGAACCCTGAGTCGTAACACCAGCAGTGTGTTAGGGAACCTGGGCGGTGAACACCATCCGTGTTTTATAGGGAACCTGGGCGGTGAACAACCAAGCAGTTTGTTAAGGGAACCTGGGCAAATGAACACCAGTAGTGTGTGAGGGAACCTGGGCAGTGAACACCAGAGTGTGTTTAAGGGGTACCTTGGGGCAGGAACACCATCAGAGAGTTAAGGAACCTGGGCATAGAACACCAGCATGGTGTTAAGGGAAACCTGGCAGTGAACACCACAGTGTGTTAAGGAACTGAGCAGTAAACACGAGCAGTGTGCGAGGGGAACCTGAACAGTGAACACCAGCAGTGTGTGAGGGGAACCTGGGCTTGAACACCACAGTGTGAAATGAACCTGGGGTCCGTCACTTGTAGAACTACAAACAGGCATAAAATTCTATTTGTGAAGGGAGATAATATCCAGTGGGCCGAACAACTGCTGAGGCTCTTGCTCTACAGAGGCACATGCTCTCTCACAGAGGCACATGCTCTTACAGAGGCCACTTGCTCTGACAGAGGCACTGTGTAATAATAAACGATGTCTAGTGCGCGACAATGTAAGCGTTGTACATCGCTGTAAAATGCTGCACAAGTCAGCAGTTTCGGGCTACCGGTGGTGTAGGGAAATTGCCTGCACTACTGCCAATGGAGTCCGGAAATTTGCTGCACCACAGCCAGCTGTGTAGGGGAAGTTGCAACACCACTGCCAGTAGTGTAGGGAGTGTTGCAACACCACTACCAGTGGTGTAGGGGATGGGTGCACACCACTGCCACTGTTGTAGGGAGGTTGCAACACCACTCTGCCACTGGGTGTAATGGAGGTTGCAACACCATTACGAATTGGATGTAGGGAAGTTGCAACACCACTACCAACTGTGTACAAAAGGCTACAAAACCATTTAATCACTGCTCTATAACTGATACAACTCCACTACCACTGTCACAGAAAGTTAGATACATGTCAGAACGATGTCAGAACACGTGGGAAAACAAGACCCTCCCCCCAAGAAAAACAAGTCCGAATTATTTTTTTTTTTTTAAGAAAACGTGTCAGAACACATCAGAACACGGTTATAACGTAATAATAATCAGTTAGACAGTTTCTGTCCATCTGTTCATGTCCAGTACTGCTATGTTCTCTTTGTTCTACTTTAGTTCAGCTACGAATCAAAAGGGTAGACCAGTGACTATGGTTTTCAGGGGAATTTTGTCCAATGCGAACTGGAGACTCACGGGAGAGCCACTTTTGTACTGACTGAGAGAATTCACCTTTGACGCAAAAAATCCTGAGTCTGTGACTTTTATTTACGCCAAAAAGGTAATACCTCTCATTGTTTACAAAAAAGTAATACCTTATTTTTTTTTTTTTTGCTAAGGAAATCCTGTGACTTTTAACGAATGTAATTCTAATCATTTGTTTACTTGAGGTAATCCATTATTTAAACAGAAGACAAGCCTTATAATTGCTACAAAGGTATCCTGTTATTTTTAAGGCACGGAGTAATTCCATCATTAATTGAAATGTAATTCTAATCAATAGCAGAGAGTAGAGAAAAAAAGTAATGGCGTAACACATTTAGACGAGACCAGTGAATGTGATTGACCATAGATTTTAACTGACAAGTACTGAGATAAATAAAAGAATTATTTTTGGATGGTCGAGTTTAAAAGGTAATTGATACAAAAGGATCCTCGTCCAATCTCTCTCACTTCTGTCTCGATCTCTCGTATCGTCATCTCTCTCACTCCTCTCAAAATATCATCATATCATCTCTTTCTTCTGTCATCTTCAATATTTCTCCCTCCTCTCCGAATCCCTTCCTTTTCTTCTCCCGTATTCGACTCCCCCAGCACAATCCCAATGTTCCATCCACACGCTCCGGTCGTCTCTCCTCCCTCCACGTCTACTAACTCGCGTCCTCCCTCCTCCTCCTCCCCGTCAACAAACTTATACTATTTTCCATGGTTCTTATCTTAACTTACTCCTCCTGGATCCCACTCTCACTCTCTTCTCTCATCTATTCTCTCTCCACCTAAACCTCCCATTACCTCTCCTCTACTCTTCTCACTCTTTTATTCTTCCTTCTCCCTCTCAACCATTCTCTCTCATCACAATCTACTTCATTCGCTCTACTCGAATTCCTACACTCGTTTTTCTTCCATCAAGTTACTCTCACCCCCAAACACCTTCTCACTCCATCTCTACTCTCCCATCTCCCTCCACGGAACATCCCACTCTCGTTATTCTCAATCCCCCCATTAGATACATGTAATCATCACAATCACCTCCTCTCCTCTCCGCCGAACCTCTCTATTCGCACCAGCCCTCGCGTCCCATCTACCTCTCTCAACACCAAAACCGACTTCCCTCTCTTCCCTCTCACTCCCCGTCTCTCCTCCATGCTTCTTCAGTCAGACCATGCCACGATCATCCATGGTCTTATCTTCCCTTTTCTCTCTCACTCTATTCTCATCTCTCTCACTCTCCCCCACTCTCACTCATCAACATCACTCACTCTCTCTCTCTCTCTCTCTCAGTCATACCACCAAAGAAGTCTCATGTCCTTTTTCTCTCACCTCTGGTGTTCACAGTTTGCCGTGGTTGCAGCGTTTCTTGCGTGTGCATTCGCCCCGCAACCAGGCACAGCGCCTGATGGCCATCCCCTGACCCTAACCAACTCCCGTGGCTGTGTAGCTCATTAATGCCGTCATCTAACAACATCTCCGGCTTCTCCTCCTACATCCCACTTGCGTCAACCCCATCCTCTACCACTCATGAGCACCCGCTTCAGAGAGGCCCCTCCAGGTAGGCTCTTCACTAGTAAGTAGCTAGCAGTAGCATAGTCGTAGTAGAATAGTAGTAGTAAGTACAATGGTAAGTCTTGGTGTTAATATTGTTAGTAAATATGAGATTCAGTTTAGAAAAAAAGAATTTTTTTTTTTGATGGACCTCCGAAAATATTTTTGCAGCTTAATATAATTTCTTTCATTGTCCTTGCCTTTTTTCTTACGTAGTTTAATTTAACTCAGCAGCACCACATCCACCACCACCATTATTATTATGACTACCAAGCACGTACAAACCACCGGGATTACCACCACCACCATTATTATTAATGACTACCAACACTACCACCACCATTACCACCGCCCCAACCACCACCTCACCATTATTATTATGACTACCAACACTACAACCACCAAATATACCCAACCCAACCCCAACCATCACCACCAACCATTATTATTATGACTAACCACTCTACAACCATCCATAACCAGCCCACCCAACCATCACCAACCACCATTATTATTATGACTACCAACACTACAACCACACATTAAAAAACCACCTGCCCCAACCACCACCACCACCATTAATAATATGACTATACCAACACAACAACCACCATTAACCACCCCCGAACCACCAGCCCACACCATTAATATTAAGACTACCAACACTACAACCAACACCATTAAACCACCCCCCCAACCACCACCACCACCATTTATTATTATGATACCAACACTACAACCACCACTACCACTCCCCAACCACCACCACCACCACCATTATTATTAATGACTACCAACCACTACAAACCACCCATAAACCACCCCCCAACCACCACCACCCAACCATTACTATTATGACTACCAACACTACAACCAACAGATTACCAACCCCCCCAACCACCACCACCACCACCATTATATATGACTACCACACTACAAACAAACCAACCATTAACCACCACCCGAACCACCACCACACCACCATTATTATTATGACTACCAACACTACAACCAAACCATTTACCACCCTCCCCAATCCACCGACCACCACCATTATTATAATGACTACCAACACTACAACCACCATTACCAACCCCACCCCAACCACCACCACCACCACATTATTATTATGAACTACCAACACTACACAACCACCATTACCACCCCCAACCCACCACATCACCACCAAGTTATTAATAAATGACTACCACACTACAAAACCACCAAGTACCACCTGCCCCAACCACCACCACCACCCATTATTATTATGACTACCAAGCACCTGACAACCACCATTACCGACCCCCCAACCACCACCACCACCATTAATTATTTATGACACCAACACTACAAACCACCATTAACAACCTCCCAACCACCACCACCACCATTATTATATGAACTACCAACACTCAACCCACCCTTAAAACCACCGACCCACCAACCACCACCACCACCATATTATTATGGAACTACCAACACCACAAAACGACACACCATTAAAACTCACCTGTGTACCCCAACCACCCCCACCACCATTATTATTAAGACTACCAACACTACAACCACCATCTACCACCCCCCCAACAGAAACCACCACCATTAAATTATTATGAACTACTCAAACACTAACAACCACCATTACCACCCCCCCAACCATCACCACCACCATTATTATGTATGACTACCAACACTAACAACCACCATTACCCACCAACCCCAACCACCACCACCACCATTATTGTTATGAACTAACCAACCCTACAACCACCAATTAAACCACCCCCCAACCACCACCACCAACCTTATTATTATGACTACCAACACAAAATAACTACAACCACACCATTAAGCCACCCCCCAACCACCACCACCACCACCATTATTATTTTGACCTACCAAACACTACAACCACCATTAAACCACCCCCCCCAACCACCACCACCACCATTATTATTAAGACCTATCCAACACAACAACCACCAATACCACCCCCCCAACCACCATCATTATTTATGATGACTACCAACACTACAACCACCTATTAAAACCACCCCCCAACCGCCACCACTCAGAACCATTATTACTTATGACTACCAACACTACCCACCATTAACCACCCCCCCAACCACCACCACCACCACCATTTTTTATTATGACGACCAACACTACAACCACCTATTACCACCCCCCCGCCCATACCACCACCACCACCTATTATATATTATGACTACCAACACTACAACCACCATTACCACCCCCAACCACCACCAACCACCATTAATTATTAATGACACCAACACTACAATACCATTAACCACCTCCCCAACCACCACCATCCACCAATATTATTATGACTACCAACACTACAACAACCATTACCAGCCCCCCCAACCACCACCACGCACCATATAAATATGACTATCAAACTCTACAACCACCATATACCCAACCATCCCCAACCACCACCACCACCCTTATTATTATGACTACCAACACTACAACCAGCCAATAAACCACCCCCCAAACCACCACCACCAACCATTAATATTTATGACTAAACCAACACTAACAACCACCATTACCACCCCCCAAAACCACCACCCCCACCTTAATTATTATGACTAACCAACACTACAAACCACCATTACCACCCCCCCAAACCACCACCAACCACCATTTATTATTTATCACTACCAACACTACAACCACCATTTAACCACCCCCCCACCCACCACCACCACCATTATTATTAATCACTACCAACACTACACCAACATTAACCACCCTCCCCAACCACCACCAACACCACCCCACCATTATTATTATGACTACCAAGACTACAACCACCATTAACCACCAGCCCAATCCACCACCAACACCACCACCATATTATTATGAACTACCAACACTACAACCACCATTACCACCCCCCCCAATACCACCACCACTACCAATTATTTTTATACCAACCAACACTACACCACCATTACCAACCCCATACCACCACACACCACCATTATTAATTATGAAAACCTAACACTACAAACCAACACCATTACCACCCCCAAACCCACCACAACCATTATTATTATGAAAACTACCAACACTACAACGCACCATTACCTACCCCCGCAACCCCACCACCAACATTTATTATTATGACACCAACACTACAACCACCATTAACAACCCCGCCACCACCAACCACCACCATTATTATTAAGACTACCAACACTACAACCACCATTACCACCCCCCAACCACCACCACCACCATTAAAATTATGACTTACCACACTACAATCACCATTACCACCCTCCTCCAACCACGCACCACCACCATTTGATTATGACTACCAACACTACAAACCAACATAAACCACCCCCAATCCCACCACCACCACCCTCCAGCTTTAAACTCTCAAACACGTAATTTTTTCCCAGCACTCAACATTTTGGTCTGGCTGCCGGCACATATTACACATATTTGTATATAAAAAAACTTTGAAGGCTCTCTTCTGAATTATCCCACAGCCATGGAGACTGAAATTTTGTATTCTCTTTTACCTCACCAAATTAATTCGGCATATTTGTAAACATCACGTTTAGAGAGAGTCTTAATTAAGAGAAGGACTGGCCTAGCATAGCCGGTAGGCCTGCTTTACAGTGGTTCCTCAATTTTATGTTACAATCTAATCTCGGTAGTATTATGTTGATCCAAGAACTGGGAGCTACCTTCCCATTTCCTGTATCTAATTTGATTACGTCCCCACTTCCCAGGCTCTGTATGACCCGTATGGGCTACGTTTAACTTACAGTAAAATGACAGGAAGAGTTTGACCATATTCCTGGTCACACTCATTAGTGTTGTCTTTGTTTTAGCTCATGTGTGTTACTTGTCCACTCGTCTGTTTATTAGCAAAACTGAGGATCCGGCCCAACAACAAGAAATAACTCATACGTCCATGTTGCTGTTGCTAACCTGTTTCTGTCTTGTGTAGCAGGTGACACTGGAAGCTGTTGTGGCAGAAAGCTTGGCACCATGCGGAGGTAGGTTGGCCCTCTTTCGCATTTTATTCCTCATTCCACTCGCTTCTCTTAGTCCATCTCGCTCTCAACAAACCACACCCTTGAACTTACAAACACAGCTTATCTCAGAGTCCAACCCAGCCCTTACCGTTTTTGGCAGCCTCCAGCACCTGCAGCGACGGCACCCAGAATACCTCCAGGAACCGGCCACAGGAAAGTCACCTCAAACACTACCTTTCAAATGCAGAATCCGGAGGGAAGGTGTGCGCCGGGGCGCTGGTAAACACAAGTTGTGCGCACAGCAAGGTCATAAGAGGAGCCTCAAGTGCAGACTCGCTGTTTATAGCCACAGGGTTCGCAGAGCTGAGGCCATCGACAGAATCCAGTTGATATATCGACTCCAACTTCGTGTCCTTTGGAATCGCAAGAGAAGCCATTCAGACCAGTCTCCTGATGGTGGATCAATCAGTAACTGATCCCTTGGTACTCAAGTGGAACAGATTCACCATGCAGGAACTGACTGAAGTGATTTGGGACCTAAGTGAGACCCGCTGAAGGTGTAGACAACTGAGGTGACCATCCGTCCTTCCAAGACATTCAAAGAAGTTCTGGATGTCAATTTCTCCCTACGGAAACACTAGTGAGAGATTGACATCCATCCTTATACACAATACATGGACGGAGGTTAAGAACCCATCATACTTATGGTGAATTAGCTAATCAAAAATCCTAGGCATCAAGGTCTTCATCCTAAGAAAAACAAATATATTGCCTGAGCCTCCCTTTACGAGGTCACAAAAAATTTTAAATTTTTTATTATTACGTTTTCCCCGGGTTTAATTAAATTCCGGGTTGTGGCGTCGGCTCCAGAAATTCACTAATAAACATTTTTAAAAAGCTGTTCTTTTGAAACACTATGTTTATTAACAGATTGTGATAAAGAAATTTGCACTAGCGATTTGGGTCCGGGACCAGTGAAGCCCCTAGAACCCATCTTAGAAGATCTCCAACCAGAAGTAAACAGCGCACTAGTGGAGGAATCAAGTTGGCAATTCCGTGACGGGAAAAGGGCCCCGACTGACCCTAAAAATTTTTAAATGAAAAACAAGAGGACGTTTCGGTCTACCCTGGCCATTACTCCCCCGAGGGCCGACCGAAACTTGTCTGTTGCCCCAAATATCTTGCAGATTTTGGAGTTGTCTCACCTTCTAGCCGATGATTTTTGCTATAATTTATAAGAAAAAAAATACTTCAAAGAGCAGATTGAACGCCCTCTGGACGCATCTTGATTTAAAAAATAAGCTGCACAAGAAGCTTTAAGCTCCGTGAAGAGCTTTTCGGGAAACTCTACAGGGAACTTTAAGCACACTAGAAATGATTCCCCCCAAGAACCTTCAAATCACTACAGAAAAACAATTCCCCCCCGGAGCACTGTCCTGGCATAAGTACTCAGATTGAAATTTAATGTTTCATTTATTTTGTGGGCCCGATCCTTTTACTTTTAATATACATCTACATACATTATATATATTATATATATATATATATATATATAATAAAATAAATATATAAAAAATTTTAAATATATATATATAAATTTGAGAGTAATTCATTTAGTTTGTTGTTTGAATATACATTTATTCTTTTGATATATTATCTTTACGTAAAGTTGTAGCCATCAGAATTAGTACTGATATCAAATCACTTAGTTGATAACGGTGTTTAAAGACTACGTTACAATGGAATAAGTAGGGGGGCTGCTGGAGTGATTGGAATGACTGTTGGGAAAGACTAAATGCTGTTTGGAATGACTAGAATGACTTTTAGGAAACTGAAATATCTGTTGGAATGAAGGGAAGACTGTTAGAAAAATTTCTAAAAGCTGGATGACTGTTAGGAATGCTGGAATGATTTTAGGGAAAGACTGACAAATTTTGTTAGGGAAAGACAGGAATACTGTTTGAAAAATTTCAGAATGACTGCTGGAATGACTGGGAAAGACTGTTTTGGGGAAAGACTGAATGACTGCAGAAAAGACTGGAATGACTGTTAGAATACTGAAATAAATGTAAGGGGGACTGGGAAAAACTTAGGAATGACTGGAAAAACGTTAGGGAAAACTGGAATAACTGTAGGAATGACTGGAAAACTGTTAGGAATGACTGGAATAACTGTTTTGGAAAGCTGGAAAACTGTTGGGAAAGACTGGAATAACTGTTAGGAATGACGGAATAACTTTGGGAATAGGGGATAACATGGGGAATGACGGAAAACTGTTAAAAAATTTTACTGAATACTGAAGGATGACGGGAATACTTTTAGGAATGACTGAATACTTTTAGGAATGACGGAAATAGGGGAAAATACTAAAACTGTTGGGAAGACGGAAGACTGTTAGAAATTTACAAAAATGAAAAATGTTAGGAAGACTGAATGTTTTTAGGAAGACTGAAAATACTTAAATGCAGGAGACTGTTTAAAATTATAGAATATTGCTTGGGATTTGAAAAAAAAAAAAAAACGGGGGGGGGAAAAAAAAAATTAAAAAAATTTGCCCCCCCCAAAATACCAAGGGGAAACGGGGAATACGTTTAGAAAGCAATAACTTTAGAATCCCTGGAATAACGAGAAGACGGAATAAACTTTAAATCTAATAATTTTAGGAAAAGACGGAAAAGTTTAGGAAGACGAAAAACTGAAATGCAATAAACGTTTAGGAATGCGGAATTTTAAATGCTAATAACTTTTGGGAATACAATTACTTTTTAAATTTTACTAATAACGTTAGGAAGACTGCATTAACCCCCAAATAATTTTTTTTGGTTACAAAATTCCCGAAATTTTCTTTATTGAAAAAAAAATAATATTAAGGGAAAGTTTTAGTTTTTATTTAAAAAAATTTTGAGACAAAATAATTTTTTTATTACAAAGAATCGAACTGAGTATACCCGGCAGGTAACTCAGGTATACCAAGTATACTTTGGGGGGAACCAAGTTACTGGCAGTAACCAGGAAAACTGGGAGGTTCTTAAAAAAAATACTAGCAGGTTACCAAGTTTACTGGCGGGTATACTAAATACTGCAAGAAACTCAGGGTATACTCAAGTATACTGGCGGTATGCTAAATAACTGGGCAGGTATCTCAGGTAACTGAAGTAAAAACGGCAGGTATGCTCTTTTCTGGCAAGTAAAACTGGCAGGTATCTCAGGTATGCCAAGTATTCTGGCATGTATATCCATGCTTCTCATGTTAAAAAACAGGTGTCAGATACGGCGGGTAACCCCGTAAAGCATATATACGGGGAAGGTGTACTGAAGTTGCTGTCGGTATACTATAAAGTGGGCTTTTAAACACCGGGAAATTATACCCTCATTGCGTATATACCCCGAGGGTATTTCTCTTGCTTATAACATCGCGTGGGGGTGGTTTTAAATATACAATGAGAGAGTGTATTTCCAGTAAAATATATCTAATAGCTACTCAAAATGATATTCACGTGTATATACTTTAAAAATATCCCCTACGGGAGGGAAAAAGCGATAAATTGCCTTAATGACCCCCGTGTGTGACAGGCTTCAAAACCCCTTAAACCAACAAGCAATTTTTCCAGAGACAAAATACACTGCCGCCTCTCCAACCTTTAACCCCAGAAGGCTTTTTTATACCCAAAAAATATGTATATTGCCAGGAAAAACATACTTGAGTATACTTTGATCCCTATTTTAGAAATCAAGGTCCTTTGTCGGTGATAGAAAGGGCTTTAAACCCCCTTTAAATAACCCCTAAATGCCAGGCAACATTTGCAAGACGCCACTCGGTTTTTACAGGAGCGTAACACTCAGGACTCGAATACCAGCGCCAGCATAGCGCCCACATTTTAAAAAATGGGAATGTGCCGAGGTTTTTTATCGTGCATTGGGGGGGAATCGGGAAAAATTGTGACCAGGGAAAAGAAGGGGAAAAGAATGCACCTTGGTTTAAATCCCGATGAAAGAAAAGGGGAGATAGGGCCCGATGTACAAAGTAAGCACGAGACAGGAAGTCGAGGGGGATAAAAAAATTTTTCCCTCCTGGCACACAGTTCCATAGTGGCCCTACTGGCCGATTCCCAATACTGACAATACCGCATTGTAACGAAATTGTTTTTCCAGATTCTCTGCTATCCTTCACTCCCTCCCCCCTTCCTCCCTTTTTTTCCTCTCCCCCTCTTTCTCTCTCCCTCTTTTCCCCCCCCACACTTCCCATATACTTTCCCACACCCAATATACCCAAAACTTCCACATAAACCTCTCACAAAACCCCTGTTTCCCACAACACTGTTGAAACCACCAGGTGGACCAGGGGGGTTTGTTATACTGACCATGGTACCAGCATTTTTATAGACCAGTGTGGACCAGGGGGGTTTTTAACTGACCAGTGTGACAGCGGGTTTTTATACTGACCAGTGTGGACCATGGGGGTTGTTATACTGCCAGTGTGGACCAGGGGGGTTTTTTATACTGCCCAGTGGGACCACGAGGTTGTTATATGACCAGTGTGGACCACGGGGTTTGTTATACTGACCAGTGTGTCCCGGAGGTTGTTATACGCCCTGTGAACCAGCGGGGTTTTTTAAATGCCCAGTGGTTTACCAGCGAGGTTTTATACTGACCAGTTGACCAGCGAGGTTGTTATACTGACCAGGTGTACCAGCGAGGTTGTTTTATGACCATGTGTCCACGAGGTTTTATACGACCAGTGTGGACCAGGGGGGGTTGTTAAAGACCAGGTGGACCATGGGTTGTTATACTGACCAGTGGGGGACCAGCGAGGTTGTTTATACGCCCATGTGGACCAGCGAGGTTGTTTACTGACCGTGTGTACCAGCGGGGTTTTTTATACGACCAGTGTGGCCAAAGTGGGGTTGTTATACTGACCATTGGGACCAGGGGGGTTGTTATACTGACCAGTGGTACCACGAGGTTGATACTGACCTGGGACCATGGGTTGTTTTTCTGACCATTGGGCCGTGGGTTGTTTATGACCAGGGGAACCAGTGGGGTTTTTTTGACCAGTGTAACCAGTGGGTTTTTATACTGCCCAGTGTAAAACCAGTGGGGGTTTAGACCAGGTGAACCAGGGGGGGTTGTTAACGACCATGGGACCAGGGGGGGTTGTTTATCTGACCAGTGTGAACCAGGGGGGGGTTTTAAAAACTGACCAGTGTGGGACCAGGGGGGTTGTTTAAAACTGACCAGTGTGACCATGGGGTTTATACTGCCATGGGGGACCTGGGGTTGTTAACGACCATTGTAACCGCGGGTTTTTTATACGACCAGTGGTAAACCATGGGGTTGTTTTATGACCAGTGTGGACCAGGGGGGTTGTTATACGCCATGTAAACCAGTGGGGTTTTTAACTGCCCAGTGTAAACCATGGGGGTTATACGGGCCATGTGAACCAGGGGGGGTTTGTTATACTGACCGTGTGAACCAGTGGGGTTGTTAATGACCAGTGTGGACCATGGGTTGTTAAAACTGACCAGTGTGCCCCCAGTGGGGTTTTTTTATACTCCCAGGGGAAACCAGGGGGGTTGTTAACTGTCCAGTGGAACCAGGGGGGGTTGTTAAACTGACCATGGGGACCAGGGGGGGTTTGTTACTGACCATTTGGTAACCAGGGGGGGTTTTAACGACCATGTTTAAACCCAGGGGGGTTGTTATACTGACCAGGGAAACCAGGGGGGTTGTTATACTGAATGTGGACCAGGGGGTTGTTTTACTGACCAGTGTGGACCAGGGGGTTTGTTTCTGACCGTGGAACCAGGGGGGTTTTGTTAACTGCCCAGTGTGAACCAGTGGGGGTTGTTATACTGACCTGTAACCAGGGGGTTTGTTATATGCCGGGGTCCAGCGAGGTTGTTATACTGACCAGTGTGACCATGGGTTGTTTAACTGACCAGTGTGAACCATGGGGTTTTTAAAAACTGACCAGTGTGAACCAGGGGGGTTTTGTTATCTAAAACCATGTGACCAGCGAGGTTTTTTATACTGACCATGTGGACAAGGGGGTTTTGCTATACGACCGTGTGGCCAGGGGGGTTGCAATCTGACCAGTGTGGACCATTGGGGGTGTTATACTGCCCATGTGGACCGGGGCGTTATACTGACCAGTTGCCCCAGTGGACGGGGTTATACTGCCCCAGTGTGCACCAGGGGGATGTTTATACTGCCCATGTGGCCCATGGAATTTTTTTAAAACTGTCCATGTGGACCAGGGGGTTTTTTATATGCCCATGTGGACCATTGGGGACTGTTGTTTGACCAGTGCCCCGTGCACCTCCCGGGTGTACAAGAGCGGTCCAGAAACTGAACACAGGGCACAGAAGAAATTTTTGAGTGCTCTTTATTTCATTTAAATTAGAAAAGGGAACTTTTTATTTTTAGAATTTATTACAGATTTTCTATGTTAGCAAAAAATATGGACATTAAGGTATGATAACCGGCGAATTGTTTAAGGGGAAAGCGTGTGTTAATGGGGTGAAGGGCTCTTGATTAAAGTTCAGGAGCTGCTCACCTTCCCCTTGGATCAAAAAATGAATTACCCCCATTAGGGAGGACTGTAAAAACTCCCGTGTGGGTTTTTCCCCTTCGCCCACACAATAAAGTAGGGTTGTTAGGGCAGGGAGTAGAGGCAGGGTGCAGGAAACAGAATGTTAGAGGGAATGAACAGCGGCAGTGATACCAAGGCGTGAGGGTAAAATCACAGCGTCCCCCTGAAAATGGCTGAGGGATCATGGGGTCTCAGAATTTTTTGGTAATGTATACAGCACCTGTCTGTTTTTTTTACATGCCGCTTCACCCTCCTTTTCCCTTCTGACGGTACACAAAAGTAAAAAAAAATATTTATTATATATTAATAATATACGTTTGTGTGTTTTGTGTGTGAGGGCTTTCTCTCTTTCTCTCTCTCTCTTTTCTCTCTCTCTCCCCCCACACAACAAAAACACAAACACAACCATTTTCACTTAATACCTTTTACGTTTTCGACACAGTTGGTTCTGAAATTTACGTTTATTCCACTTATTTAAAAAAATTTCCTGGTTTACCTCTGGCAAGAGAGCAGCGTTCAAATACCCGGAAAATTTTTCGATTCCTGCCCGTTTTGAGAAACCAATCTTTTCTTCCTCTCCCAAAAATGTTTTTAAACAAAACTAGAACTTTCACACACACGAGGTATTCTTTAAATTGTTTTTTAAAGTGCCCACAGGTTTAAGATTAAACACATGGCAACATTTTTGGTGTCTTTTTAATGATGAAAGTTTTGCCTAAAAGAAACTTTCGTAGATACAGAGGGAAAATAGCAGAATTTAAATAAAATGATGTAATCATCCCTCAACCTTTGGAGAAAAATATTTAGGTGGTCAGCCCTCAGCCCGGAGAAGCGTTCAGAGAATGTAGCAAACCCTTCTCCAGCTGAGGGACGACCCCTCAAATCCTTATTTCTTACTACTGCCCCCCTGAAATGGGCCCAAGAAGACTACTGTTTTTGGCGAAAGTTTTTTTTTTCAAAGTTAAAAACCATGTAAACCCTTTTTTTACATTGTTACCCGTATATCAACAGTAAAAGTTTTTGACATAACCCTTTTATTTTTCAGGGGTTTCGTTAGACGTGTTTGTAATGCTTGCGTCGTCATTCATGCAGTTACTGATTAAAAGTACCATCCAGCTCTGAGTCAGGTATTATTTTTCCCTTGATGTCACGTATTTTGGCCCCCGATGTCTTTATAAGTCATCTTATTTATCCATGTGAATCTTTACTGAATAAACATTGTAAAACCCATATTTTATTTCATATAAAATAAAAATATCTTAAGTATTTATTTATTATTTTACTAAATGAGCTTTATTGATTATACGCAAAATGAACATTTTGGAATGTTTAATTTATATAAATGATGACTAGGGGTTCATTGATGACGGTTATGATCATGGGCGACCCGCATGAAGAAACCATTTAAACCAATGTGTAATAAAGTCTTTGTTTCTGATAAAATTTTCCCCGTTAACAGTAACAACCTAGTTACAGACCCTGATGCCCACGAGGCCCCGGTCTCAGACCCGGGCCGCGGGGGGGTGACCCCCGAAGCCCTCTCCAGGTTAACCCCAGGGAACAGTGAAAAGGAAAGTTTGGAAAAATTTCCATTAACGAAAATCACGAACCAGTGTCCTGGGGCTGGGGTCGTCTGGGTTCTACGAAGAAATACAGTAAATTTATGATGTAAGGAACTGAAGGTTTTTTGCATCATGGGCCAATGAACTGACTTTATAACGAAGAGGGGGTGAGTCCATGCCGGGGAAGGGCTCCTGTTCCAAGGAATGGGATCTGCTCTTACCACCACGAGCACCTATTAAACTTCCATTCCCGTACTTCTTTGACGCCTACGGTTGTACGCTTTTCCCCCAAAAGGAGGGGGAAACTGGTTTTTGTTCTTGTTAACTGATTTTTTTTTTCACCTTTGTACACGTTTTTTCCCCAAAACGACCCCCCACTTTAAAACCCGTGTATCCACAGGTTTTTCAGGATTCAGAACCACCTTCGACAACTTCAAGGGAAAGGCCTGAGCAGTCACCACCTGCTCAGCAGGGCAGCAGACACCCAAAGGGCCTTGTCGAGCGCACCCGGGCCTTTCAGCAGAAGCAGCAGACCGGGCGAGCTTCCACCAGAGGGGCGGCAACCGCGTTGACCAAGCCGTACCCAACAGCGCCGACCACGCTGCTGCAAGCACCACGGCGTCAAAAGGACCCCCACGGCAAGGAAGTGTTGAAGACCAATGGTGCTTCCCCCCACTTGGTCAACACTACAGGTCGGTCATAACTTCCCTTGAGGGAGGTGGTTTTTACGCTGAGAGAGACAATTCTCAGAGTAATATTTCAAGAGAAGTGGTCTCTCTCAGGTTTACACAGAGAATGTGTCTCTTCCCGTGTATATCACAGAGAAGTGTGACTCTCCAGTGAATACACAGAAATGTGTCTCCCTTTAGTGTAAAACACAGAGAAGTGTCCTCCAGTGTATAAAAAAAAGAAAAAATGTGTCCTCTCCCGGGGATATACACAGAAATGTCTCTCCCAGTGTATATACAAGAGAAATGTCTCTCTCATGTATGTACACAGAGAAGTTTTTCTCTCAGTGTTATTTCACAGAGAAGTGTCCCCCAGTGTATAACACAAAAGTGGTCTCTCTCATGTATATACAAGAGAAAGGGTCTCTTCCCCGGTATTACACAGAAAGTTGTCTCTCTCAGTGTATAAACACAGAGAAAGGGGTCTCTCTCAGTTTATATCCAGAAAGTGTGTCTCCTTGTGTATAAAAACAGAGAAGTGGGGGCTCTCTCAGTTTAACACAGAGAAGTGTTTTGGTCTCCTCAGTGTATGAGGGGAAAGATTTTAACAATATGGAAAAACCCTAATTGCGGAAAATATTTAAGTAATTAAAACTGAAAATTTAGTGTTGATCAAAAAAAGGAAATTTAAATTTTCTATAATTTATAGAAAAAATAACGTTACCTTAAAGTAATTTAACCTCCAATGCTAAAATAAATTAAGGGGATTTATTAAGTTTAACTGCTCGTTTCCCGTTTGCCAAGTTAGTTCATTTTTCTTTTTTTTTTTTCGTATTTTCTTTTTTTTTTTGATCTGCTCCCAAAAATTACTAAGAAAAAATAAGGATAAAGAGCACTGCAGCGGGCCTACGGGCCCCAATAAGGCGGCCCCTTCCCTCACACACCTGTTTTTTTAACTTTTTCCTAAAGCTACTGGGGGAATTTGTTTCCCAATTCCCTTCATTACTAGTAAAACCCCCAGCCTTTCCCCACCCCTTTATTTGTCTAAAGCCCCTTTTTTAAAAAACCTTCCCCCTGGTGCTTTTTCCGGGAAATTGGGAAAGTTACATCGATACTGAACAACGGGTTATGGTAAATTTCATCGTATTGAAACGTTTTGTGATGTTTGGGTAAATTGGGATACTGAACACTTTTATGTGATGTTGGGCCACCCCCCGTTTACTGAACATGTTATGTGATGTTTTGTCACCCGTTTATTGAACAGTTTTTTTTGGATGATTGCCCCCCCCCCCCCCAATTCTTGAACACAGTTTAGGGTTAGATTGTAAATCGAATTAAAACCCAGTTATGGGGATGATTGTCTTCGATATTGAACACTGTTATGTGATGATTTTTATGGGAATATTGAACAAAATTTTTATGTGTTTAAATTGTCATCGAAAATTGAACCCCATTTTTATTTTAAGATTGTCCGTCTAAACCCATTTGTTATGTGATGTTGCATCGTTTAATTGAACATTTTTATGTGTTTATTGTAAATCGTATTGAACACATTTTGGGTGATGTTTTGTCATCGTATAAAACAGTTATGGATGATTGCCCAATCGTTTTTGAACACTTTTTAATTGTGATAAATTGTCATCGAAACTGAACACTGTTATTGTTGTTTTGGTCATCGAACTGAACACTTTTTTATGTGGATGATTGTCATCGATTTTTTGGGGAAAAAACACATTTTATGGATATTGTCATCGATATTGAACACGTTTATGTGATGATTGCCACGGGTTTTCAAAATCTTTTTGTCGTCCTCTCGGGGGACTTATTTTTGCTTCTTTCAGAGCGTCAGGGGGCCCAAAGCGATGTAGTGTGCCCCAGTGATCCCCTTTGGGGGGTAAGCTGACCCCCTGAACGGAAGAGGTGGGGGGTTGGCAGGGGGGGAAGGGAAAAAAAATGTCGTGGAGGTGGCAGAGGGTTTGGAAAAATGTCGGGAGGTGGCAGGGGGGATGGAAGATGTGTGGAGGGGGCAGGAGGGGGAAAAGATGTCGTGGAGGTGGCAGGGAGGGACGGGATGTCTTATTCTTTCGTATGGTATCACACCCTTCCCGGGCCTTCCTAATGAAGAAAAACTCAAATTCAAGCCCCCGGGAAAACCTTTCCCCACGCTTTTGGGTCCCCCATATCTCCAGAAAAATACAAACCAAAGGAATTCCCGATTCTGGAACATTTCCCCGGGCACTCTTCATGTCCTTTTAAAAACGAACCCCCGGGACCCCAAGGTCCGGGAAGCCACGTTTTATTTTAAGCCCCCGGACACTTCATTTCGGGGAAAAACCCAAACCGAGATCAAAATCGACCCCCCAAGGGATTCGTTTTCACGTTCTTTTTCCCGTTCAGACGGGACATTTTAAATGTACGGAAAATGACATACGGTGATTTTAAACCCAATGACCAACTTTCCCCTTAAAACATTTTTAAAGGGTCTTTCTGTATTGCGGGACCCCAAATGCCCAATCGTTCGTTTTACAGAAAATCTGGGATCTTGCAGGTCCTAACACTTTTTCATGCCCCAATGAGACCCAAAAAAAACAAGTCGAATCCCTTTTACATTTTTTGACTCTTTCCATTATTTGGGGAGACAAACCTATTTGTCAGCTGGCCAGGGAACCCGGGTCTCAGCAGTTAATCTGGGCCCTTGACAACACTCATCCTCAAAAAAAATAGGGGTAAAAACTGCTCAAGGGGTCCCAACCCCTCGGAGGGGTTTAAAGGGTTTCCCTGTGCGTGTGGAGAAAGCCCAGTCTTCACTCGTTCCCCTGTATCTTTGTGCTGTTTTAAAAAAATTTGAGGGGAAAGCATTAAAACAGAAAAACATATGTAACGAAGATTTAACAAAAGCCCCCCTTTTAATGAAAAAAAGAACCCTGTGATATTTTTGATTTTTAAATTTTTTATTATTATTATTTTTAAATTTATTATTATTTTATTATTATTTATTATTTTTAAATTATTATTATTATTTTTAAATTTTTATTTTTTATTGTAAATTAATTTAATTATTATATTTTTTAAATTTTAAAATTTTTTTTATTGTTGTTTTTTGGGTTTTTTCCTTTTAAATTAAATTTTAAAAATTCGCAAAAAAAAGCACAAACCCTTTTATAGGAAAATTCCCAAGGCAAAAATTAAATATCAATTTTAATCTATGGGCACACTAAAAGCAGTTTAAAATTTATGATTGTAGAAGATTTTGCCCAATCCCCGTGACCCGAAAAAATTAGTTTTTTCCCCCCCAAGATATTAACCCCGTGATACGGAATTTAAAACAGTGACCTCCCTTCTAAACATGGGGACCTCTTGCCTGCAGATTCGACCTGTCCCAAAAACCTGAAAAAGACCTCAGTGAAAAAGGAAAATTTAAACTTATGTGGTAACCTGCGAGGTTTCTCATTCCTTCCCCCCCGCCCAAATGTTGCCGGGAAAACATGGTTTATATCGTTAATTTTTTTTTTTTTTCCCGGTTAAAACTGTTTTTTTCCGTCCCTTAAGATATCTCTTGAAATATTCTTTAATTAGTACTGTTTTAATGAGAGGGGAAGATTTTGTGAATAAGGGTTCATGGTTCTGACTAAATGCATTTTTGGTACACATCTCTCAGGTAAATTAAAGGGGACATGACCTTAATGTTTTTATCCACTCTTGAAACCTACATAATGTCCCTTTTGATGTGTATAATGCTTATATATTATTTTATATATATATATATTATATATATATTATATATATATATATATATTATATATATATATATATAAAATATATAAAATAAAATTATATATATATATATAACACTTGGGTTTAAAGCAAAATTTTATGAAATAGGGCCCATTTTTAAATTTTTAATATTGTATGGGGTCAAAATTTCCACTTATTAAATAAGTCCCAACTGAAAGGGCCCAAATACTTTATACGCCAAAAAAATTTACGCCATAAAATAAAAACCCTTTTTTTAAGGCCAAAAATTTTATTTTATTTAAAAAGTGTTGTTAAAATATAATATGGAAAAGTTTTTTTCCCCTTAAAAAAAACGAAAGCTCACTCTTTAAAAATATTTTGAATATGATTTTTTACTTCAAAATTTTTTAAAACACAAAACCCCCTGTCTTATATAAAATAAAAACTGAAATATTGCTCTTGCAGACTCTCCCGATGCATAAGTAAAAAATTGGGGGAATTATTTTTGCCTATTGGGGTGAAAATTATTTTCCCTGTTTGGAAATTTCTAATGTTTGACATAAAATATATAATAATATATATATTATATAAAATATATATATATATATATTATAAATTATATATATTATAAAAATCATTTTTTTCCAAAACCCTTTTTCACCCTTTGAATATAATTTTTAAAAAAACCGGAATTTTTAAGTATTTTTGCCCTTTTTTAAAAATATCCCTTCGGGTCAAGGTCTGCTCGGGACGCTAACTGATATGTATACACACCTTTCAAATTGTATATACACCAAGAGGTGTGTATCCTCAATGTTTTACACTGAGGGGGATGTATTTTTCCCACGAAAAATACCCCTGGGAGGAAATGAAATTCTCAGTATTTTTACACTGGAGGGTATGAAACCCCTCACTGTATAACATTAAAAGAAATATGTACTCTAACGGTATATACACTGAAGGTATGAAAACTTAATTTGTAATTACACTGAAAAGGAATCTCTCAATGAAATATACACTAAAGAGGTACCCTCTCAATTTTTAAATACATTTGAGGGTGTGTATCTCTCAATCTAAAATAAAATTTAGATTGTGAAATTTTTCACTGTATAAACACTGAGAGGTGTGTATTTTTTCAATGTATATAAAACTGGGGAAAATTGTGTATCTCCCCGTGTATATACACTGGAGACTTTAAAACTCTCAATGAATATACACTGAGAGACGTGTATCTCTAAAAGTAAAATAAAACTGAGAGACGTGTACTCTCAATGTATAAACATTTGAGAGCCCGGTGTACCCTCTCAATTTTTTTTCCCACTGAGAGAGTGTACCCTCTAAAATGTATATACCGGGGAGGTATCCCAAATTATTAATTAAAATTTTTGTACTCATAAAGAAAAAAAAAATTTTGTATTTTATGTGTATCGAAAAATTTTAAAAAAGTAACTGCGGGTGGCCCGACCCAATAGGGGGAAGATAGGAAAAAAAGGACGAGGAAATAATGTTTTTTAGCAAATGCCATTTAGCGGGAAAAAGAAAAAAGGGAGGAGAACATACGAAAATCCCAAAATAGACATAAAAAATTTGGCTTAAATGCGAACCCAAATTGGCTCTTAAAAGCGAAAAATGGGGGGAAAATGTGAGTACTTTTGGAAGACGGGAAAGGGGCCCACAAAAAATATTGGCTGAATGGGCGAAAATTTTTTATCCGTTGGGGCAGTTTTTTGGGATCGGTAAGAAAAATGGCTGTGAATTTAATTTTTCTTTTTGGAATTTGAGGGTTTGTCCAGGTTCGCTGGGCCAATGAAAAGGGGCTGTTTTTTTCGCGGAGGAAATTTCATGTACTATCCACATTTTTTGCTTTCCTAGGGGTTTGCATTTAAACTACCAGTGCTAAAAGTTTATAAAGTAAGGGATTTTGGGCCCTTTCCTATTTTGGACTTTTTTCACTTTTCTGCGAGCCAAGGAATACTGCTCTAGCCCTTTAAACTGAGGAACTGGGCCCCTGTCCATACCCTCCGGGTATGCCAATGTTTTTATTCAAAACAGAAAAAGGTTGGCCCCTGTCAAACATTTCTAATAGGCGAAGGAAGAAAAAATAGTTTTTTTCTTTATAGGAAATAAAAAAGATTTTTTTTCACAGTTTCAAAGTAAAAGGAAAATGGTTTTTTTTTTTTTTTCTTTTGAAAGAGAAAGGGTTTTAAAATTTTCCCATTTTCCGTTTAAACAACCAGAAAAGTAAGTAGGTTTTTTTTCAAGGGGGTTAAAAGGACTTATCATATTTTTTTACTCCCTCGAAAATAAATTTTTGGTTTTTGTGGAGAGGGGGGTTGGCTTCTGGGGGGGTTTCCCTTTTTCAAATTTTACTACGCGAGGGAAAATTTTTACGAGTTTCAAAAGGGGAAGCACCCTTTGTTTGAAACCCAAACGAGGTATTTTAGTACAATTTAAAATTAATGAAATTTAAAAAGGGGGGCACTACATCGTAGGGTCGGAAAAGGGACCTGGGGGGAAAAGGAAACAATCAGGGTTTTAGCCCAAAGAAAAGAAAGGGCCCGACTCAATTTCTTGTATTAAAGAGTTTTTTGGAAATTTTTTTTGAAGTTTTTTTTCGTTAAAAGAATTTTTATGGCTCTTCTTTTCACTTCTCAGTCGCAGACAAATTTTTTTAAATGTTTTATCGAGTTTTAAAACAGGGGGAACCCCCCTTTTTGGCCCGCAAATTTTTTTTACTCGAGGGGGAAAAGGCTGAAAATCTCTCTTGATGAGGTAATTAAAATTTCCCACAAAAACACTTAAGTCCCTGGTGAAAGATTATGTTTCCTTCTACCCGGGAATGGACTTGTTCGTAGTTTTAGTCTGGCAAGAAAAAGGGATTTAGGTTCCCTGAAAAAAGCTTTTTGTATTTTCATAGTTCTGCTCCGTGAAAATGGTTGGTTGATTCTCTAGAGGAAATTACGTCCCCCAGTTCATCGAGTCAAAAAATTTTTTCGTTCGGTATTTTTTTTCATCAAGGGGAATTAATGAACTTTCATAGTTTTAGCAAAGAAAAAGTTTTTTTTTGTCAAAAGGGTTTTTTTGGAAAACTATCCCAGATTTTTCAATTAAAAAAACAAAGCTGCAGCTTGAGACAAAAAGTAAATTTTTTTTTCGGTGGAACTTTGGGTTTTTTATAAGTAAAATTTTTTAAAAAAAATTTTTTTTTTTCTTACAAAAAATATTGGGGAAAAAATATTTACCCAACATTTTTCCCTTTCCCAAAAAAGTTTTAATTTTTAGTTATAATTGGGGACTGTATTTAAAAAAGTGTTTAAAGAATGGGTGTCAGACAGAAAAAGAGCTCCCATACAGTATACGGTACAAGTGTAATTGGGGGAGAAACAGGTGGGTTGCCTCCCCCTTTCCTTTCCCACTTGCAAACAACGCATAAAAATTTAAATATATATATAAATATATATATATATATATAAATAATATTTTAAAAAATTTTTTATAAAAAAATATTTATAAATATAAAATATAAAATAAATTTTATATATTTATATAAATATATATAATATTTTAAAAATATATATATATAGGGAAATATATATATAAATATATTTAATATATAATATATTTTAAATAAATTTTTAAAAAATGACGGGATTTTCCGAGATGGGGCACAGGGCACAAAAGGTTTACAATTGGAAGTTGAAGAACCCCAGATGGATCAAAGGGGTGTTTTGGAAGTATTTCTTCAGTCATAGGAAATAAATCAGGGCCCTGGAATAGCCCAGAAATTTACGTAGTGGAGGCGGGAAAACCAAAACATAGTTTTTTAAGGGGAGATATGATAGAGCCATGGGCAGGAGAGAGGGGGACCCAGTAGCAATTTAGCGAAGGGCGGGGGCCAGGGGCTGTGAAATTTGACCCCTGAACCACAAAAAAGGTGAGTTTCAAATAGGTGGTAAACACCCAACAAAACCCCAAAACACACACACACAAAACACACCCACACACACACAAAACAAAACACACACACAACACACACAAAAAACACAAACACACCCACACACACCCCCACACACACCAAAAACACACACACACACACCACAAAACACCACACACACACCACAAAAACCCCCAAAACACACAAAAAACAACACCCACAACCCCACCACACATTCACATAAAAACAGGCCTAGGTCCCAATCGACTGGGGCCTAGGCAAAAGGTTTTAAATAACGTACATATCCCTTGGGATTACATTGGGAAAGTAAAAATATGAACCCCTTACACAGGGGAATTTGTTAAAGTTTACATACACATGTATCACATTTTTTTCATTAAACTATCTAAAACTTGTATGACCAAACTGCACTTTCTTGTTTTTTTTTATAAACAATTTAGATAGAGGAGACTGGGGCTTTTAAGTACGGGGGTACCATTCGCGGAAAAGGAAAAACTTATTAACTTACAGAGAAGCGGGGTTAAAACAGTAGGGGTTTTAATCACCGTAAAAACCTATTTCCCCCAACAGCAAAAAGAAAGCAATATCCCGAATGTTTAGCGACTTTCTGTTTTGGTTTACTTCGGTTTTAAAAAGGGTCTTTTTTGGAACTCCCGGGAAAATAGTCACAAGGGGCTTGGGAAATTTTTGGGTTATCCCGGGTTTTTGGGTTGCCCGTGGGCCTGGTAGGCAAACGCCCCTCGGGTTCACACCGGGTTCCCCCCGGGTTTAATGGGGAAGGGTGAAGACATCGTGGGTGTTTTTTCCTTTCACCTGTTGCCCCGTTACCTAGCAAGCAAATAGGTCCTTTTGGGTTTGGGCGACTGATGTGGGTCGCAAACCTGGGGCCAAAAAATTTAAGGGGGCCCAGTGGAAATAAACAGAAAAGTCCTCGTGACGCACTGCCTTTTTTGTGTTAAACCTGGGGGGTTAGCCCTAAAGAAGTTAAAAATCCGAGCCAAATCTTATTTTCCAAATATAAGGGGTTATAGACCATACGAAGTCTTTCATTGCTTTGGTAGAAGGGGTTAAACCCTCTGCCTTTTAAATTTTTTGAATAATCAAAATATTAAGCGTGTAAAAAAATTTTTTGCTTGTACGCAATTCGTTTTTGATAAGCTGCAAATTAGTCTGACCATTACTGCACTTTTGTGCATGATGAGCCTGGAGAGATTACACCAAAAAATACAAAAAAAATTATTTTAATTTTTCCCCCCCCAAAAAACCCCCATTTAGTAAATTAAATACTAGCGTTAATTCCCTTTTTAAAGGGTCTGCGAAGATTTAACAATTTTTTGAAAATAAAATAGTTACTCATTAAATAGTCTTTTTCTTTAATAGCATGCTTAAACAGAAAATAATAATTAGGGGGTTAAACCACCTAAAATATTCATTTTTTTAAAATTTCCTTTCTTTGTAGATTTTTTTTAATTGGGTTAAACTATGCTATGCTTTTAAAAATAGCTTAAAAAATTTTATTAATAGCAAATTAGGTACATTTTTTCGTAGACAAGCAAAAAAATGTAATGGCATTTTATTTTTAGAAGGAAATGCACCCTAAATTTGTCCTGACAAATGCTTAGTCACGTAAAGATCCCCTCAGGGTCAAATTTTCTCTGGGAGATGCATGTTCTTGATGTTTTTCATGAGTGGTTACTTTAATCCTCTTTTTTGGAATTAAAGTTTTTGATTTATGGGGTCAGGTGACATGAGCCTTAAGCTTCGTGGAAAAAATTTTTTTAAAATTTTTTTTTATTTATTTAAATTTAAATTTATTTATTTTTTAAATTTTTGGGCCAAAATACAGAGGACAAAAAAATACGATAAGAGCAGCATGCCAAAGCCCCTTATACTTTAAGCATTCGGGGTGGTTTAAAAATTAACAAGCAATGATGAAATCAGTGATAATCATTATTGTAAACAGATAACATAAAGCACAAAGGGTTTTTAAAAGACAGGTCATATGGTCATGCTTTGTTGCATTCAGTCGATGGAGTATTCTGTTGGGGGAGGGGTTTTTAAAAAAAATAATAAAGTTAGATTGGGTTTGGTTTAACTTTTAAAAGTGATTTTATTTGAGAAACTTTTAAAAGATAAAAATTTATAAGGTTTCAGTTTTTCAGTTTTTTATTTGGTTTTGGGTGAGTAAGTGGACTTGAGAAGAGACTTAAAATTTAAAAAAACAGGTAGTTTTTTTTATATTTACGGGTAATGTTTCCAGATTTGGGGCCTTTTATGTGCACGGGTTTTTTTACATAGGGTGAATGGACACGGGGAACTTTTCAAAGAGTGATCTTCCCTTTGTGTTATGGTCAGTGTTCTTTTGGGGTTTTGGCAAGGGATGTTTGGGGGGGAGGGTTAAATATCAGAGTTAAGTGTTCTATGTATGTAATAGGTAATAATAAGTATGGATGTTTGTTGGTGAGTAGGTTTAGTGATTGAATATTGGTGGAGTGTGCTCCCTGTAGTGAGTTTGTTATATTCAAAACTGCCCTTTTGTTGGGAAATTTTTGTTGACTTTGCGCTATTGGGGGGGGGGGGCGGTTACCCTGGTTTTTACACATCTACTGCTATGTAATTTGTAAAACTGTTTTATGTGTCCCTGTAATTTAATAAAACTTACTTGGTGTCAAAAAGGTTTTAAATTAATTTAACCCGCCTAAACCCGGGTGGGCAGGGGGCCTTGGTATCGGACCGTAGCCTTTCCCTGGCTTCCCAGCCCATTCATAAAAGTAAAAAGGTCACATAGTATTTTTGTTAAATTGAATGTTTTCCACAAAAAAAAATTTTGGGCACATTGTTAGACTTTTTTTCTATGCAAATTATTAATAAAATACGTATTGGTAACATTTTAAATTAAAATGAGGCCATAATACTTTTTAAATTAAGGTCACAACAAGAGCCTGAGCTTTCTTTACCTGCAGCTCATAAAATGCCACCCCACGACCCCTTTGGGGGGGGGCAGATGGCCCGCCAAGGCCTAGCTTTCCCATGGCCCCTTTAGGGCGGGGGACTGTGGCTAGGCCCAGGAGAGTTGGTCCCCAAAAATGAGGGGGGTACTTGTACCTCCCCCATGGGAGACATACGTCTCGGGGACACCCCCCAGATAGGGGCCAAGGCCGGGTCGCCACTACTTGGAAAAAGGCCCCGGCCGGGAGAGTACCGGCGAATAAGAAAAAAGAAATAAGGCCCGCACATCAAAGTATTATGGAGATGAAAGTGAAATTATTTTAATCTGGTACTGTTGTAACACAGACCTGAGCCTGGTCACAGACAGGGCCTCGGGGGCGCGGGACCCCCCGAAACCCTCTCCGGGTAATTATTATATTCACAGGGGCACTAAACCGTAGGGAGTAAATAAACTGTCAAAAAGGATCATGGAAGTTTAAACACTGAGTAGCTTTACAAAACAAGTTAGACGAATAGATGAGGAAAAGTGAACATTAGTAAGTAAATTGTAGGAAGCTTCCTGGCATTGTAGAAACTTTTTGGTAACAAAAGTTAGATTCATTCCATGGAATATTGTTTCTGACGTGCCGGGACGGGATGTGTCTGTCCCCTCACACTAAACTGCAGTCATGGCTGGTCAGTTCGTGAACCTGGAACAATCAGCTGTACGGATGGGGGCTAGACCCATGACGAGGAGTCGAAACTCTGGGCCCAGGGGCGAAAACCATTGGCCTGGAGTTGTACGACTCACTTACCATGGGTTCTAACCGCACCCGTGCACTGCTTGGTTCACAATCGTTTTAGTACGTTTTGGGTAAGCCTTGAACAATATCTGGAAACCACCATTCTTGAACAGGAGGTGAAGGAGGTCAAAAGATTCTGTATGGGAGTGAGCTTCCCCCTGTTATAGTACCAGAACAAGATTACAAATTATCCCAGAAGCTACGGTTTAATAAGGCGTTAAAAATACTTTACTGTAAAGAACTTTGTACTATGTTCACCGTTCCTGCATAAGAGAGAAGCAACTTTGGTGTAAATTTGCATAATGTTTTTGCGTCAGGACCAACTCTGCACCTTTGTCAGTGTTAGCTCGGTAAACAAAATTTGGGGACACACTGTGGCATGCTTCAGTGGCCTTATCAACGCAGGGCATTACTTGGGAAAAACAGTAAGAAACCCCATTCCCTAAAGTGGGAGACATCAACGACTCTATTTACTATTTTATAGGAGAAAACTGGCCATGCAGTCTTCCAGATTCAGTCTGGCGCTTTACTGTCAACATGTGTTATAACTGCCATAATTCTTAGAACAAGATGAGTATGATAATAATGGAACTGCAATATTTCAATATATCTTTACTGCGGGAAAATTCAGCGAACCATTATAGGGGAGGGAAATTTAAACTACGTACAATGGTTCGTAGCAGAACCTAATGGTTGCAAGACTCCTGGATTTTCCTGGATTGTTGATGCAGTTCTTGTCTGTAAGAGGCACTTGAACCTCAGCTGAACTAGCAAAAACGCAACTGGCACTTCTCCCTTACCCCGAAGAGCGAGACTTAATAGCCATTGTCACTTACTGAGGTTCAAGTGAGCACCGCCAGTGTATTCAGACCAAGCATATTCAACTAGGTCAGTACATTCACTGCAATATTCAAAAAGGAATAACAGAAAAAAATAGGAGAAAATGTAATGAAAGATAATACTAAAATTAATAATATTACCCTGCTAGTAATGAAAATATAATAAAATAATAATAATAATAATAATAATAATAATATAAATAATAATAATAATAATAATAATAATAATAAAAAAAGAAGTAAAAATATAGTTGATTTGCAAATACAGGGAAATACATTCATACAAATAATACATAAGGGTTTTGTACACTGAGAGGTGTGCATTTCTCAGTACTTATGTAACCACAACAACTACCACCACAACTAACCACCACCCCAACAACCACCACCACAACCATCACCAAAACTACCACCGCCCTCACCCCCACAACTACCACCACCAAACCCCAACTACCACCACCCCAACTACCACCACCACAAAATACCGCCACAATCACAACTCCACCACAACAACTACCACCACCACAACTACCATCACCACAACTACCACCACCATCACCACAACTACCATCACCATCACAACTACCCTCCACCACCCACAACTACCACCACCACAACCACAACTACCATCACCACCACAACTACCACCAAACCACCACCACAAACACCACCACTATCACCACAACTACCACCACCACCACCACAACTGCCACCACCACCACCACAACTATCACCACCACCACCAACTACCACCACCACCACCACAACTACTACCACCATCACCACAACTACCACCCCCACCACCACCACCACCCACCACCACACCACCACCACCACCACCACCACCACCACCACCACCACCCACCACCCCCACCACCACAATCCACACCACCACAACTACCACCACCATACACAACTCCATCACCACCACAACTACCACCCATCACCACCACAACTATCACCACCACCACCACAACTACCACAACCATCACCACAACTACCATCACCCCCACAACTACCATCATCACCACAACTACCATCACCACCCCCACAAGTAACACCACCACAACTACCCCCACCATCACCACAATACCATCACCACCACAACTACCATCACCACCACCACAACTAACACCCCACAATCAACCACCACCACCACAACTACCCCCCACAACTACCACCACCACAACTACCACCACCACCACCACAACTACCACCACCACAACTACCACCACCACCACCACAACTACCACCACTACAACTACCACTTCCACAACCACCACTGTTTAATGGGTTTGCTTGGTCTTCTGGTAGCGGGGGGGGTAAATGAAAAATTCTTCGGAGGCTTCTTTCTTCATTGTTAAGTCGTGGTTGGTACACAGGCTTGTGTGTTTGTGCCCATGGCCCTGGCAGGGCCATCCCACGAGAGAGAGCTGGGAGTACAGTGGACCCTCAACCAACGATATTAATCCATTCCTGAGAGCTCATCGTTAGTCAAAATTATCGTTAGTCAAGTTAAATTTTCCTCATAAGAAATAATGGAAAAACAAATTAATCCGTTTCCTGACACCCCAAAGTATTGAAAAAAAAATTTTTTTTCCTCTGAAATATTAATTTTAATACACACAAATGAAGAAGACATGTACAATTACATGACACTTACCCTTTTCTGAAGATCTGGTGATGATTGATGGGATGGGAGGAGGGGAGAGTGTGGATTTGGGGTTAGTGTTTAGAAGGGGAATCTCCTTCCATTAGGACTTGAGGTGTCAAGTCTTTTCCGGGGTTACCTCCCTTCTTTTAATGCCACTAGGGGCCAACTTGAGAGTCACTGGATCTCTGTCGCACAGCATATCTGTCCATAGAGCTCCGTACCTCCCCTTCCTTTACGATTTGTCTAAAATGGGCCACAACATTGTCATTGTAATAGTCACCAGCACGGCTTGCTATAGCTGTGTTAGGGTGATTTTCATCCATAAAGGTTTGCAGTTCAACCCACTTTGCACACATTTCCTTAATCTTCGAAGTAGGCACAATTGATTCCACAACTGGCATAGGCATCTCAGGGTTAGCCCCAAACCCTTCAAAATCTTTCTTAATTTCCATACTAATTCTCACCCTTTTTATCACAGGGATGTCACTAGAAGCTTTCTTGGGGCCCATGGTGACTTATTTTGCAGGTGCAATCACTAAAAATGCTGTGATAATATGAAATGTTCCGATTGTATGTTTGGATGTGACCGCGGTGGCTGGCTGGCTTGTAAACACTGGCCAGAAGTGGATGTGTCTCAGAGGGAACGAATAGTGTTGGTCGAGTTTTTTAGCGCTAGTCGAGGAAAAATTTTTGCGTTAAAATGTATCGCTAGTCAGATTTAACGTTATACGATGCCATCGTTGGTAAGGGTCCACTGTACTTGTGTCTTGCTGCTAGGCCGCTGTGTGTGTGAGAGCGTGGCAAGGCCAGGCAGGCTGAAGTGGCCACCAAGAGGCTTATAGGTGGCAGCACCAGCATGGCGCGAAATATGAACTGAGCTGGCAGACAGCATGGGCTGTCTGTGCAGACAGTACAGGCTGTCTACATACGCTCGGCCACCTACCGCGCGTCGTCCCGACGCGAACAATACTGGTGGTAAAAGAAACTCGGTCTCTCTCTCGTAGGAACAGGGCACAGAACACAAAATAAAAACATATATATACATATGAACATGGAAAAAAAAACTTCCTACAGGGAGGGAAGAAAAAAACATGTGGGGTGTGCTAAACATCGTGGTCATAGGCAATGAGCGTCGAAGGGCATCACTGCACGCCTTCCTGCATCTGGACAGATACTGCAACACAGGAGACATCGCTGCGGCTGAGCTGTGACGTAACAGGGTATGGTCTCCTCTGGAACGGTGAAGCAGTCATCGTAGGAGTCGCTGCAGGTTTCACTCAACCTGGGGCACGACATGCTGGTGCCCTCGAGTGAGGCGTCGACAAAACTCGGCAACTGGGCAGGACTTCTAGCAAGCAACTCAGGAGGACACTTCTCGACTGGTACTGTCGCTGGGCTGTCACTGCCGGCGAGTGTGGAGCGAGTTGTGGAGCGAGTCGTGGCAGAGACGACTGGGCGAAATATCTGGGAGTCGTAACATCATACACCAGACTGCAGTGAGAGAGCTAGCAGTCAAAGTGACATCATCTTTGTGCAGGCTGCTCACTGAAGCTTGTGACACGAGGCTGACACAGCGCCTGCCGACAGGGTTAACTGTGGCTTGGCAAGTATCATTCTCTCGGCAGTTGGAGTTATAGCAGAGGTTAGTCTAAGCGTCCCCAGACTTGTTTCTCTACATATAACTGCATTCTGAAGGTCTGGAGGTGAAGTGAAACAAATCTCGATGGGAATCGTAGCAGGTACGATTCTGCAGAACAGGAATCGTAGCAGTACGATTCTGCAGAACATCACGAGCAACGAGCAATAGAACTTTCTGTACAAGAGGGCTCGGTCACTCGGGGCTGTCTTGACATCAGCTGTCATACGCACTGGTCACACGGGTGACTTAGCACAGTGGTGCTACTCAGGTCTGGCTCAGACCTCACTGGACACACGGAAACCTTACACACTGCGGTACATACGGTACACTAACATGTGAGAACACTGACTGAGAGGAATTAATTAACACACGACATATATCTTCTCTCAATCTTCTCGACAATACTAAAATAATTACTGAACACTCGATGGTGACATCATGTGATGTCAGGTGTGATGACGCGAGGTGACGTCAGCAGCACTGTGACGTCAGCAGACATCTCGAGGTGACGTCAGGCAGATATCGTGACGTCATGAAGTCGGCCAGCATCGTGGGTGACGTCGATGTGATGCGGGCAGCAGACCACAGCATGAGGCCTGGGACATCTGGTAACTCACATGGCTGGTAGATCCACGTGACATCGCCCACACCCACGTGGCGTCGTGATCCACGTGGCATCGTGATCTACGTGGCATGCTGATCCACGTAGCTTCGAGTGGCCTCGGGCACTCGGATACACAGCTCTGGCAATGAATCACACGAAAAACAGCAGAAAAACACAGCAGAGGGAGTGGGCAGTGGTGAGTGTATGGTAGACGGGTGAGCGTGAGTAGGGCGAGCATGGGCAAGGTGAGGAACGGCCACATCCTCTCCTCCTCCCCCACCCACAAACATGTGGAGAAGCTCACACTGGACACAGAAATCACCACAAAACTCACCTCTGTCTTGCTGAAACAGCTGTGCTGAGCTGAACAACAACAGCAGCAACACACAAGTGACGCTGAACACATGACTTGAGAAACAGCGTGGGACACTGTAGCGTGGGACGCTGTAGTGTGGGACGCTGTAGCGTGGGGTCACTTACAATTCTCGGAGAATTTCGGCAAATTTCGGCTGAATCCTGCTTGTACCTGTGTCTGGATGCTCAAAAGTGCAGACACGACATCAGGATAACTCGTTGAGAGACGGATGCTTCTTGTGTAGGGTGATGAAGTGAAGATGACTTCATACCTCTTCCTTCCTCTCTCCGGGCAAACACACTGCTGCGACCACCTCTGCTACCAATGTTTAATGGGTTTGTTTGGCCTTCTGGTAGCGGGGAGTAAGTGATAACTTCTTCAGAGGCTTCTTTCTTTATTGTTAAGTCGTGGTGGGTACACAGGCTTGTGTGTTTGTGCCCATGGCCCGGGCAGGGCCATCCCACGAGAGAGAGCTGGGAGTACTTGTGTCTTGCTGCTAGGCCGCTGTGTGTGTGAGAGCGTGGCAAGGCCAGGCAGGCTGAAGTGGCCACCAAGAGGCCTATAGGTGGCAGCACCAGCATGGCGCAAAATATGAACTGAGCTGGCAGACAGCATGGGCTGTCTGTGCAGACAGAACAGGCTGTCTACACCACCACCACAACTTCCACCACCACCCCTACCACCATCACACAACTACCACCACCACTACAACTAACACCACCACCACAATTGCCACCACTTCAACTACCACCCCACAAATACCACCACCACCACCCAACTACCACCATCACCACAACTACCACCGCCACCACCACCACAACTACCACCACCACCAAACTACCACCACCATCACAACTACCACCACCACAACTACCACCACCACCGCAACTACCACCACCACCACAACTACCACCACCACAGCTACCACCATCACCCCTACAAGAGCCTCCAGCACCACCACCATTACTGCCACAGACATTAGTGTCCCCACCTGCACTAATTACCCTCCCCCCCTCCCACACACTCTGTCTCTCATCTTAGACTCATGTCACCTAATGAGCTGAGCATCTCATCAGAGTCTGGCCAGGTGAATGCCTCCAGGTAAATCTCACCTGTTCTTCAGCGTGTAAGAGTGAATGTTGGAATGAGCGTAAGACTGAACGTAAGAGTGAGCGTATGATTTAATGTAAGAGTGAAGGTAATAGTGAACGTAGGAATGAACGTAGTAGTGAAAGTATGAATCTATTTTTCTTCTGTTGTTTGACCCTATCTTAGCATTCATTTGTTTCTCTTTGTTGCTAATTGCATTCTCTCTCTCTCTCTCTCTCTCTCTCTCTCTCTCTCTCTCTCTCTCTCTCCCAGGTTACGTAGGTATGAACGTAGATTAAACAACACAGTGGACACAACACTGACACCACAACACAGTCGTCAGACCTCACCTTGAATATAAGGACCAACATGAGTCTCTAAGTCAAGTAAATGATACAAGATCGTGGTAGACTGGAGAGTGTATAGAACAGCTCAAGGGATCTCACTCCCTCATCAAGAACCTAAAGTCTGCCAACGACTCCGAGGGTCGTTAAAGCTGCAGATCACCAGTACACCAACAACCAAGGATACTTCAATACCTGATATGAGGTTCAAGATAAACTCTCATTGTGTATACACTAAGGGACGTACGTATCCTGGTGTATTAATACAAATATTCTATTAAAATAGCAAAGCATTTGCGAAAAGAATCCAAAAACTTTGGAGGAAAAAAAAGATGTTTGCGACATCGTGTTATGGACTATATAAAAGTGTTTTTGTATCCACATATATTTTGACGTCCCAAAATTGTGTGCGCCATTATAAGCATCAAAAAAGTCCAATTTTTCCTCCACATTCTCTCTGCCGTTTAATTTCGAAACTCATTTCGGTCCATTTTCACACCCTGCGTAAGTTAATACCTGCCTTTATATGACACAAAATAGTCTCCATCAATGCCAACATAGTCGCTGCAAAAATTTCTGCTCAGCTGTTCAAAAATTCACCCATTTCGAGGGAGAATTGTCCCTGCGTCGATTAGCGGCGGCAACGAGAGTAATACAAGTTTCATTTCGACTCGGCCGTGTGAATACACGTCCTCGTCATGTACTGATTGAATAGGCCAATATAAATTAGAAGAGAGTGTCATATGAGAACTGGTGTCGATGCCTCGTCTAGCGGCTGCCACCAGCCACACAAACTTAATGTGAATTCCTCGTTGACAGTATCTGGTCACTTGATGAATGACCCGGACGCTGCACCGTCCCATGTCTGTTGCCTTATAATAACTATAACTAGGATAATAAAAATAATATCAACGTTGTTAATTAACGTATTGTAGAGCGTAGTATATTGAGTCCGGATTCTTAACAAAGACTCTGGTTAAGTATATGTTGCTTCTGTCATGTCAGTGAAGACTCTGGTTAAGTATATGTTGCTTCTGTCATGTCAGTGAAGACTCTGGTTAAGTATATGTTGCTTCTGTCATGTCAGTGAAGACTCTGGTTAAGTATATGTTGCTTCTGTCATGTCAGTGAAGACTCTGGTTAGTATATTTGCTTCTGTCATGTCAGTGAAGACTCTGGTTAAGTATATGTTGCTTCTGTCATGTCAGTGAAGACTCTGGTTAAGTATATGTTGCTTCTGTCATGTCAGTGAAGACTCTGGTTAAGTATATGTTGTTTCTGTCATGTCAGTGAAGACTCTGGTTAAGTATATGTTGCTTCTGTCATGTCAGTGAAGACTCTGGTTAAGTACATGTTGCTTCTGTCATGTCAGTGAAGACTCTGGTTAAGTAATGTTGCTTCTGTCATGTCAGTGAAGACTCTGGTTAAGTATATGTTGCTTCTGTCATGTCAGTGAAGACTCTGGTTAAGTATATGTTGCTTCTGTCATGTCAATGAAGACTCTGGATTAAGTATATGTTTGTTTCTGTCATGTCAATGAAGACTCTGGTTAAGTATATGTTGCTTCTGTCATGTCAGTGAAGACTCTGGTAAGTTATGTTGCTTCTGTCATGTCAATGAAGACTCTGGTTAAGTATATGTTTGCTTCTGTCATGTCAATGAAGACTTGGTTAAGTATATGTTGCTTCTGTCATGTCAAATGAAGACTCTGGTTAAGTATATGTTGCTTCTGTCGTGCAAATATAGACATGATATGAACACAGACTCAGAGGATAAAGGCTGTGGCGCAGTGATTTACCAAGTAAAGAAAAGTATGGAAGATGGGAATATGTGGCTTGTCCGGTCTTAACCGTGGGTAGTAAGCCACTGGTAACTGTGGGTGGTAAGCCATTGTTAACTGTGGGTGGTAAGCCCCTGTTAACTGTGGGTGGTAAGCCACTGTTAACTGTGGGTGATTAACCGTGGATAGTAAGCCACTGCTAACTGTGGGTGGTAAGCCACTGTTAACTGTGGGTGGTAAGCCACTGTTAACTGTGGGTGGTAAGCCACTGTTAACTGTGGATAGTAAGCCACTGTTAACTGTGGGTGGTAAAGCACTGTTAACTGTGGGTAGTAAGGCACTGCTAACTGTGGGTGTTAAGCCACTGCTAACTGTGGGTGGTAAGCCACTGTTAACTGTGGGTGGTAAGCCACTGTTAACTGTGGGTAGTAAGGCACTGCTAACTGTGGGTGTTAAGCCACTGCTAACTGTGGGTGGTAAGCCACTGTTAACTGTGGGTGGTAAGCCACTGTTAACTGTGGGTGGTAAGCCACTGTTAGCTGTGGGTGGTAAGCCACTGTTAACTGTGGGTAGTAAGCCACTGTTAACTGTTGGGTGGAAGCCACTGTTAACTGTGGGTGTTTAAGCCACTGTTAACTATGAGTGGTAAGCCACTGTTAACTGTGGGTGGTAAGCCACTGTTAACCGTTAACCGTGCGTGGGTAAGCCACTGTTAACTGTGGGTGGTAAGCCACTGTTAACTGTGGGTGTTAAGCCACTATTAACTGTGGGTGTTAAGCCACTGTTTAACTGTGGGTGGTTAAGCCACTGTTAACTGTGGGTGTTAAGCCACTGTAACTGTGGGTGTTAAGCCACTGTTAACTGTGGGTGTTAAGCCACTGTTAACTGTGGATGTTAAGCCACTGTTAACTGTGGGTGTTAAGCCACTGTTAAATGTGGGTGTTAAGCCACTGTTAACTGTGGGTGTTAAGCCACTGTTAAATGTGGGTGTTAAGCCACTGTTAACTGTGGGTGTTAAGCCCACTGTTAACTGTGGATGTTAAGCCACTGTTAACTGTGGGTTGTTAAGCCACTGTTAACTGTGGGTGTTAAGCCACTGTTAACTGTGGTGTTAAGCCACTGTTAAACTGTGGTGTGTTAAGCCACTGTTAATGTGGGTGTTAAGCCACTGTTAACTGTGGGTGTTAAGCCACTGTTAACTGTGGGTGTTAAGCCACTGTTAACTGTGAGTGTTAAGCCACTTTTAACTGTGGGTGTTAAGCCACTGTTAACTGTGGGTGTTAAGCCACTGTTAACTGTGGGTGTTAAGCCACTGTTAACTGTGGGTGTTAAGCCACTGTTAACTGTGGGTGTTAAGCCACTGTTAACTGTGGGGTTTAAGCCACTGTTAACTGTGGGTGTTAAGCCACTGTTAACTGTGGGTGTTAAGCCACTGTTAACTGTGAGTGTTAAGCCACTTTTAACTGTGGGTGTTAAGCCACTGTTAACTGTGGGTGTTAAGCCACTGTTAACTGTGGGTGTTAAGCCACTGTTAACTGGTGGGTGTTAAGCCACTGTTAACTGTGGGTGTTAAGCCACTGTTGACTGTGGGTGTTAAGGCCACTGTTAACTGTGGGTTTTAAGCCACTGTTAATGTGGGTGTTAAGCCACTGTTAACTGTGGGTGTTAAGCCAACTGTTAATGTGGGTGTTAAGCCAGTCTTATATTGCAGGGTGACATCAGGCACCTTAAAGGACAAGAACATTCTCTATAATTGCTAACATTTGTGTACATTGATGTACGTACCTTTATTCCCCTTTATCTAATTGAAAGAGAGAGAGAGAGAGGAGAGAGGAGAGAGAGAGAGAGAGAGAGAGAGAGAGAGGAGAGAGAGAGAGATGAGAGAGAGAGAGTAGAGAGAGAGAAGAGAGAGAGAGAGAGAAGGTGAGAGAGAGAGAGAGAGAGAGAGAGAAGGAAGAGCCAGTAGACTCTCAGACACGGTGAGTGGTGGATGTGTGAACGCGCTCCTCAATTCTCCCGCTCTGTGAGATTTGAACTTCTAGCCCCGATATTCATCCCTGATTCACATTCCTCTCATCCTTAGAGCTAGGCAGCAGCATCCTCTGTCAATCCTCCGCCTCTCCAGTGCGATAAACTGTCGGATCTCCCTTCATCTACCTCTTCCCAGCACCAACAGTTTCCTTGTCTGCCCCCTATACCTTCCTCCCGACACCCTCTCGCTCCCCAATAATTGAACCTTTTTTTTCAAGTTTACTTTGAATGGGGTTTGTAAATATTTCATGAGAGGAAAGAGGCTTGCTGAAGTTTCCATCGGTAGAGTTTATAACTGAACCTCGGTGGCGGGGTGACTTTGATAGTGGGTTCCCTGTTATAGAGTTCAACTTTTTCATTCAGAAGTTTGTGCAGTGAGTGTGTGTGTGTGTGTACTCACCTATTTGTACTCACCTATTTTTTGGTTGCAGGGGTCGAGTCTTAGCTCCTGGGCCCCCCCTCTTCACGGTTGCTACTGGGCCCCCTCTCTCCCCGCTCCATGAGCTTTATCAAACCTCGTCTTAAAACGTCCATTTTCTAGGCTATTCCACTGCCTTACAACTCTATGGACTGAAGAAATACTTCCTAATATCTCTCTGAACTCTTTGTGTCTTCAACTTCCAATTGTGGCCTCTTGTTTCTGTTTTCCCCTCCCTGGAACATCCTGTCTTTGTCCACCTTGTCTATTCCACGCAGTATTTATAGTCGTTATCATGTCTCCCCTGACCCTCCTGTCCTCCACTGTCGTCAGGCCGATTTCCCTTAATCTTTCTTCATAGGACATTCCCCTTAGCTCGGGGAACTAACCTTGTGGCAAACCTTCGTACTTTCTCTAGTTTCTTGACGTGCTTTATCAAGTGCGGGTTCAAAAGGTGCTGCATACTCCAGTATAGCCTGACATACCGGTGTACAGTGTCTTGAACGATTCCTTCCTAAGGTATAAGAATGCTGTTCTCAGGTTTGTCGGGCGCCCATATGCTGCAGCATGTTAGCTTATACTCGGTCTGTGGTCTCTGGCCCTTCCCCTACTTCATGACTTTGAAATTTGGCAGGTTTAAATTCGAGAAGCCATTTGCGGACCAGGTGTCCAGTCTGTCCAGGTCTCTTTGAAGTCCTGCTGGTCCTCATCAGATTTAATTCTCCTCATTAACTTCACATCATCTGCAAACAGGGGCACTTCTGAGTCTAACCCTTTCATCATGTCGTTCACATATACCAAAAATAGCACTGGTCCTAGGACCGACCCCTGTGGGACCCCGCTCGTCACAGGTGCCCACTGTGATAAAATCATTACGTTCCATGACTCGTTTTTGTCTCCCTGTCAGGTATTCTCTGATCCCATTGCAGTGCCCTTCCTGTTATATGGCCTTTATGCTCTAGCTTCTGCACTAATCTCTTGTGAGGAACTGTGTCAAAGGGCCCTTTTTGCAGTCCAAGAAGATGCAATCAACCCACCCCTCTCTCTCGTGTCTTACTTCTGTTATTTTATCATAAAACTCCAGAAGGTTTGTGACACAGGGTTTGCCTTCCATGAATACGTGCTGGTTGGCATTTATACTCTTGTTCCGTTCCAGGTGCTCCACCACTCTCCTCCTGTAATCTTCTCCATTTAAATTTTTCATACTATTTCACGTCAATGACACAAAGGTCTATAGTTTAGTGCCTCTTTTCTGTCTCCTTTTTTAAAAATGGGAACTACATTTGCCGTCTCCCATACCTCAGGTAGTTGCCCAGTTTCCAGGGACGTTTGAAGATTGTGGTAAGTGGCACGCACAACATATCTGCTCCCTCCTTAAGGACCCACGGGAGATGTTGTCCGGTCCCATTGCCTTTGAGGTATCGATGTCCCTTAGCAGTTTTTTTCACCTCCTCCTCATCGTATGTATGTCGTCCAACACTTGTTGGTGTATTCCTTGCTGGTGTCCCCATCTGGTCTGTCCCCCCAGAGTCCTTCCTGACTCAAACTGTAAATAACTTCCTTAAATCCCCGTGTTGAGCTCCTCAACATACCTCTTGATCGTTCTTGTGAGTTCTCCACCTTCTTTCCTCAGCCTTACACCGGTCCTTGACTGTTGTTTTGTGTTGTGTGTGTGTTGGCGGTGTGGTGTGTGTGTGTGTGTGTGTGTGGGGTGTGTGTGTGTGTGTGTGTGCTTTTGGTGTGTGTGTGTGTGTGTGTGTGTGATGTGTGTGTGTATGTGTGTATGTTTTGTGTGTGTGTATGTGTGTGTGTGTGTGTGTGTATGTGTGTGGGGTGGTGTGTGTGTGTGTGTGTGGGGTGTGTGTGTGTGTGTGTGTGTGTGTGTGTGTGTGTGTGTGTGTGTGTGCACCTACACTACCCGGGCCTCACCAATCCTCTCACTTCAAACATAACCCACACACTCGACCACTCCTTCTTCAGCTATAAAACTCTTCCTAAACACGTCTATCAGTAATCCTAATTAACTAAAAAAAATTACGCGTAGTGTCCCAAGCTTATACACAAATTTTTCCCTACGCCCAGACGAAAACTGCCAGTCCATCCCCGTCCAAGACAGACCACACCGCAAGCCTGCTATTATGTTCACCATCCAAGACAGCCCCACACCACAAGCCTGCTATTTGTTCACCATCCAAGACAGAGCACACCACAAGCCTGCTGCCATTTCACCATCCAGACAGACCACAAAAGCAAGCCTGCATCAGTTCACCATCCAAGAGACACCACACCACTAAAATTTGCCATCAAAGTCACCATCCACGACGGACCAACCCACATCCTGTTATCACAATCACCCATCCAAGACATACCACACCACAAGCCTGCCATCACCAATCACCATCCAGTATAAAAAAATATACCATTCCTCCATCTAAAACCAACAGCAATAAAATACATCCCCTTGCTACCTCACTTTTCAGGCGCTCAAGAGCTCAGCAAGTGCTGTAGTTCCCAGTTTTGCTTTGCCTCAGTTTTTAATGGAGTCAAATCGCAGTCAAGAAAATGAGAAATAAAGTATAACGCTGAGGTTTACTTTTCGGTTTAAAATGTTTTCCACTACCAAAATTTATATGTACAGACTCTTTTTACAGTGTGTACAGAAATTCAGGGACAAAAAACAAATATTGAATGAAGTTTTAGGAAAGATTTAGCAGGAAACCCATTCCACACGGCTATTGTTCTCCCTTGCACACGACAGATTCAGTATGGTGATAGCCATCCCGAGGCGGGGTATAGACTCTTCCTAGGAAAGAGAAACCTCACCTTAGCTGTCCACTCTCTGAAGCGTCAGATAGCTCCAGCATTTACTTAGCACCCACATACCAGGATGCTGCACTCGTCCTGGTAAGCAATGACAAAACCCTACCAAAGGCTGGCTGAATTATCTGCATATGTACAGAAACACCAGTGAAACTGCACTCAAACGCACGCCACTTTCCCCTCAACCCATTAGCAAAAATAGTAAACAGGACATTACGAGGTAGAACACAAAAGGAGACAAAAGGTCGAATTTTGGTACAGAATGAAATAACAAAAGGGGATGCTAGGATTCTAATTCTAAAAAATAATTTCACCATTTAACAGTTACATAAAAAAACTGATACCCAAAATCAAACTGACGAAGGAGGGAAAATGAGTTTAGGAGACTTTACAGGCAGGAGTTAGGAAGGTAACTGAAAAGATACAGTAAGAGGACACCAGACTTCTAAATGCAGATCACCGGGAAACGCAAAATGTGAACAAAGTTAAGGAATAAAAGGTAAGAGTGCCTAGCTTGGAAATGGAGGAGGAATTTTTGAACTTAAAATAGTATGATCAGAGAGAGAGAGAGCCCTTTGTTTATCCAGACATGTAGAAACTTAAACTCAAGCTTAGAAAATTGGGAAAAACTACGAAAAGCGGAGGATTGCAGAAAAAAAAATAAGTGACCTGAAGAGCTAGAAACGAGTACGAATGGATATGGAAAATGGAAAATTTAGCGGCAAGAATAAAATGGCGACAAGCCCTTACTGCTCAGTGATACCAAAAAGGAAGAATACGGTAAAAGATCAGTAACTAGACTGGAGGAAGAAAAAATAATGATGGGTATGATGAAAAATCTACAAGGGCATGAACTTGGTATTTAAGTATTTTTTTCGAAAATCAAGGGCCAGCACCAGAGATCAGGGTGGCTGAGATAGATTACCCAAATTCACTCCAAATAGATTACCTATAGTGAGTACATTACCCGGGAAAACAAATCAACCCCAAAAATTTCTGCATCAATGTCCGATTAGAGAAGCAAGATTCCCTTTAAAGACCCAAAAAAGGTCCTTCGTGACTGTATATATTCCCTGGGAGATACCGGGAGAGAGTTCCGGGGGGTCAACCCCCCCGTCCCCGGGTCTGGACCAGGCCTCCTTAGGTCAGTGCCCCAGGATGCGACCACACCGTGACTAACACCAGTCCCCATTTTACTGATGGGGAAAATAGACAACAGGGGGAAAAGAAACCGTCCAAGTTTCTATTGGGGGGGAATCGCCCCAGGCCCCCCCGTGGAAGCGAGGGGTTAACCCGGGCCCACAGGCCCCAGAGCGATTCTCATTCGAGCTGAATTTTCCGGGGTAGCAGCCCCTTTCCCGGGTGCCCAGTGAATGATCATCACCCAGGTGATACGCAGGTAAAATCCCACCAGTATTACCCAGTCTTCTAGAAGGTTGGTGACGTCAGGACTATTAGCGAGTTATGGGGGCCCCGGTGGTCTGGTGGCAAAAGCCCCCGTTCCACACGGGGCCCGGGTTCGATTCCCGGCGGGTGGAAACATTCCGAACTTTTCCTTACCCTGTGTCTTGTTCCCTAGCAGCAAATAGGTACCCGGGTGTTGTCGATGGTTGGGCGAACCGGGGGACAAGATTAAGGGACCCCAAAGGGAAAAAGTTGAATTCCCCGATGACGCATGACTTTTTTTGGGTTATCCTGGGGGGCAACCTCCGGGGGTTTAAAATCCGAACGAAATTTTAGGGATTGCGAGGGTAGTTTCGGTGTCTCTGTTCTATCTCTCCTTTACTCGCGGGCACCGGGAGTATCGAGGCGTCCCGTCATGTTATATTTAGACCACTGGTTTGCATGTTTAACCCCCGCAACCGCAAACTTAGACCATGCAAGCCCAACAGTAGCTATCGCTTGATGCAAAATGATACAATCGTTTGAATGCAGTAGCAAGTGGAGTGTGCTGTTAAAAAGGGAAATGTCTGCCTTTTCCCCCCGATGTGAAAATTTAAATTTTTAAAATTTTTAGTATGATGTACAAAATTTCCAGCTGTCCCCGTGGATTCACAGGGTATTGGGAGGAAAAACTGGGACTTTCCCGTCAGAAGGGCTAGCGAAGCTGGTGTTCCCCAAACACCGAAGGTGCTGGAATCGACCCCTACAAAAAACATCATGTGGTACCCCCAAACACAACAACAACCCACACACACACAACACCACACACCCCCACACGGAGCTTAATTTGTCCCCTGCAACCCGCAATAGCGAGAAAAAAACGCACAAAAAAACAAATTTTTTGGGGACGGTAAAACTGAGCACTAACCACAGGACCACACTCCTACAGAATCAAACACCCCGCAGAGCTAGGTGTTTTTCCTTGATGAGGAAAATCGGTGGTGTGGGTGCCTTGATGCCTCCCCTATTTTATATTATTGTAACCACGATCGAGAGTTAATTTTTATATATTTACCCTACTTGCCTAACTGAGGGACTGAAGCACCAACTGCTAGAACTGAGGGACTGAATACCTTAACTGTCTAGACTGTAGGGGACTGACCAACTACTGCTGCCTAGACTGAGGGACTAGAACACCTACTCCCCCTCTGCCTAATGAGGGGCTAAACACCTACTTCCTAGACTGAGTACTGAACACCAACGTGCCTAGACTGTGGACTGAACACCTACTCCTAGGACTGAGGGATCTGAAACCTACTGCCTAGACTAGGGCCTTAACATCCTACTGCTAACTGTGGGCTGAACACCTTTAAGCAGCGGCCTAGACTAGTGGGACTGTGAGCACCTACTGCCAAGACTGGAGTGCGGTGACTAGAGCACCTACTAGCACTTAGACTGTGGGACTGAACACCTAGTGCCTAGAGGCCGCTAACTGAGGGAACTTGAACACCTACTCTGCCCAGAGACTGTGGGACTGAACACCTACTACCTAGATCTGAGGGATCTGGACACCTACTGCCGTAAACTAGAGGGAACTGAACCACACCATAAGCTGCCCTAGACTGAGGGACTGAACACCTACGCTGCCTAGACTGTGGGGACTGCACACCTACTGACTAGACTGTTAGACTTGAACACCTACAGCCTAGAACTGTGGGTGCTAGAAAACACTCTAACTAGCCTAGACTGGGAGGGACTGAACACCTAACTGCCCTAGACTGTGGGACTTGAGAGCACCTACAGCAAAAGACTGTGGGACTATAGTCACCTACTACTTCTGCATTAGATCTGTGGGACTGAACACCTACTGCTAGAGGTGCCCTAGACTGTAGGACTGAACCACCTACTGGCTACTGCCTCAACTGTGGAGACTGGAACACCACCTACCTAGACTGAGGGACTGAACACCTACTGCCTAGACTGAGGGAACTGAACACGCTACTGCTAGACTGAGGGACTGAACACCCTAATGCCTACATCTGGGACTGAACACCTAACTGCCGTAAACTTGATGGACTGAACACCTACTGCCTGAACTGTGGGACTGAACACCTAACGACTAGACTGTTAGACTGAACACCTAACTAGCCTAGACTGTGGGACTATAAACAGCCATCCTGCCTAGATTGAGAGTGAACTGGAACACCTATCTGCCTAGACTGAGGGACTGAACACCTACTGCCTAGAATAGTGGGACTGAACACCCTACATGCCTAAGACTGTGTGACTTGAAGCACATACTGTCTAGACGAGGGATTCTGAACACCTACTGCCTAGAATAGCTGAGGGACTTGAACACCTAACTGCCTAGACTGAGGGACTGAATAACCTACTGTCTCGTACTGAGGGACCTGAACACCTACTGCCTATACTGTGGGACAGAAAGACCTTCTGCTAGACTGTGGGACTGGAACAACCTACTGCTAGACTTAGGGACTGAACACCTACTGCTCTTGACTGTGGGTACTGAACACCAATTGCCTAGACAGTGACTGTGACAACACCTACTGCCTAAGACAGAAGTGATATGAACAGACCTACTGTCTAACTGAGGGACTGAACAACCTACTGCCTAGACTGAGTGACTGAGAACACCTACTGTAGCTAACTGTTGACAGAACACCCTACAGTCCTAGAATGAGGAGGACTGACACCTACTGCTGCCTAGACTGAGAGGACGGAACACCTACTGCATAGACACTGTTCGACTGCGAACACCTAACTGCCTAGACTGTTGGACTGCTACACCTACTGCCTAGACTGTGGACGAGCACCTACCTGCCTAGGACTGTTGGACTGAGCACCTACTGCTAAGTCTTAGGGACCTCGAACACCTACTGCCATGATACTGTGGGACTGAACACCTATTGCCATAGACATAAAGGGACTGGAACACCTATCTGCCTAGACCTGTGGGGACTGAACGTCCTATTTTGCCTAGACTGAGTGACTGCGAACACCTACTGCCTAGACTGAGGATTGAACACCTTACTATCATACTGAGGGACTGAACACCTACAGCCTAGACTGAGTGACTGAACACCACTGTCAAGACTGGTGGGACTGAACACGGGGTACTTCTAAATGAGGGACTGAAACACCTTCTGCCTAACTGAGGACATGTAGAACACCTAACTGCTTAACTGCTCGGACTGAATACCCTACTGCCTCTATACTGTTGGACTGGAGCACCTACTGCGCTAGACTTTGGGACTGAGCACCTACTGCCCTAGACTGTAGGACTGAGCCTACTGCTAGACTCGTGCGAACTTGAACACCTACTCCTAAGACTCCTCGAACTGAAACCTACTGCCCAGTACTAGTGGGACTGAACCCTAAACCTAGACTGAGGGAAACTGAACACCTACACCTAACCTGTGGGTACTGAACCCTACTGTCTAGACTGAGGGACTGAACACCTACTGGCCTAGACTGAGGGACTGACCAACCTACTGCCATAGACTCAGGACTGAACACTACTGCCTCAAACTTTGGGACTGAACACTTCTACTTGACTAGACTGTTAGATGAACACCTACTGCCTACGAATTGCGTGGGTCCCTGAAACACCTATTGCCTAGACTGAGGAATTGAACACCTACTGCACTAGACTGTGTGGAACTGCGAGAAACACTACTGCCTAGACTTAGGAGTGACACCCTACTGGCGCATACCTGAGGGACTGAACACCACTTGCCTAGACTGTGGGACTGAACACCTGAGCTGCTAGACTGTGGTACTGAACTTTACTTGCCAAGACGTGGGACTGAACACCTATATGCCTAGACTCTGGTACTGAAACACCACTTGCCTAGACTTAGAGACGTGAGGCACCTACTGCCCTATACAGTGGGTGAGCTGAGCACGCTACTGCCTAGACGGTGGGACTGAACATCTTAACTGCCTAGAACTGTGGGACTGAAACACCTACTCTGCCTAGACTGTGGGACTGAACACCTACTGGCCTAGACGAGGTGACTGAACACACTCTGCCTAGACCCGGTGGGACTGAACACCTACTGCTAGACTGTGGGAACTGAACACCTACTGCTAGACTGAGGGACTGAACACCTACTACTGCATAGACTGAGGGACTGAACATCTAACTGCCAGACTGAGAGGACTGAACATCTCTGCACTAGACTGTGGGACTGAACACCTACGTGCCTAGACTGTGGGACTGTGAACACCTACTGCCAGAGACTGTGGGATCTCTGGAACACCTACTGCCTAGACTGTGGGACTGAACACCTACTGCCTAGACTGAGGGACTGAACACCTACTGCCTAGACTGTGGGACTGAACACCTACTGCCTAGACTGTGGGACTGAACACCTACTGCCTAGACTGTGGGACTGAACACCTACTGCCTAGACTGAGGGACTGAACACCTACTGCCTAGACTGTGGGACTGAACACCTACTGCCTAGACTGTGAGACTGAACACCTACTGCCTAGACTGAGGGGACCGAACACCAACTGCCTAACTGTGGGACCTGAACACACTATGCCCTAGACTGTGGGACGAACACCTACTGCCTAGACAGTGGAACTGAACACCTACTGCCTAGACTGGTGGGACTGAACACCTACTCTGCCAATACTGGTATGGACTGATGTCCCCTTCAAAATTAGCTCTCCACATCGACCCAACGTCTTCAGTATTATATTCTCGGAGAAATTCAGGAGGTTATTACACATGAATTTAACCTTCAAGTTAGTCCGAGCTTGTTCTGTCTATAAGACATAAAGACCATCATGTCTGGCGAAGTCTCTTTGGTGGCACACCCAAACATTACCTAACCTAACCTAACCAATGACGAGACGGCTTCAGGCCATCTGCACGCAATAACCATTAAACATCCCAAGGTTTTTCCGGTCCGATTGGTGTTGCTGTACAGGGAATTATGGGTAAGAGGCGATTGTTCAAAGAGCCAGACGAACTCATCACAATGAATGTTCAATGTACTTTACCTGCTATAAATAAATACAAAAAAGGCATCAATACCGTGACTGGAACGAATATACAAAATAAACCCGCACTATAAAAGAACAGAAGCTTCCGCACGAGACGACGTTTCGGGTCCACTTGGACCATTGACAAAGTCCTGCTGGCCGTCAATACCCCTGCACCTCCATCAACTCTAACTGTGCGGTTTTTTTAAACCCGTCTTCGGCACAACTTCGTGTTTTCACACCCCGAGTTCGATTTTTATGTCACTCCTGGTCTGGTTATATAAACGCATGGATTTGGGCCCAGAACACAATAAATATTAATACTTATAACAAGGTTTAAAAAGTAAGCTCTTGTGTTTAAAGCAAGAGAAACGGCACACCTCCTTGAATTCATGGTGATATATGTTCGTGCCGAATAGGTAAAACTTGTTATTTTTTCTTAAATATCAATGCTCTCCCTCCTGCCAAATAGGAAAATTTATGTATGCAAACAATTTCGAAAAAAAATTAATTCTGACCTAACGAAAAAATATATTTCGATTGTGTTTTGATTTGTATTAAATTTTTATTGTAAACTTATCTAAAATATCTTAGTTGGATTAGGGTTAAATTAAATTGGCGCTTGAGTTATGATACGTTTAGGTAAGTTTCTAAGTCTGCTTTTGGTATAAAATTATTAATTTTTATCTTACATAATAAAAAAAATATATCTTATAAACGTAAGAGGGATATTTTTTTATATGAAAGGACTTAATATTTTAAAATGTAGTTCTAGCTAATGACTCAATTTTACTTATTCGGCACCAGACATATATACCCCGGCATACTACTATTGTCTACTACTGTCTCCTACTACCACCACCTGCTAACCCACCGACCACTACCAACCACCCACTACCAACGCCCCACTTATCACCGGACCACTACCACCAACACTAACACGTCCAAAACCCTATACCACCAAACCAACCACTACCGACCACCACTACCCACCACCACTACCAACCATCACTACCACTCAAACCCTACTACCAACCAACACAACCACCACCACTCACCACCTACCACTACCACCGACCACCACTACGCACCACCACCACCACTACCACCACTTACCACTACCACCACCACAACCCACCGACCACTACCATACCACCACTACCACCACCATCGTACCACTCACCACTTACCACCACCACCACTAGCCTACCACCGGACCACCACTACCACCACCACTACCTACCACCACTACCAACCACCACTCCATCCTGCCACCACCACCACCCACTACCCAACCACACCACCGACATACCACCACCACGACCACCACCACTACCCACCCACACCCCACTACCAACCACCACTACCACTAACCACCACCACTACCACCCCCACTACCAGTGACCACAACTACCACCACCATTACCACCGACCACTACCACTAGACCACCACGCCCTACCACCACCACCATAACCACCACCACCACCACTAAACCAACCACCCACACCACCACCTACCACTACCACCAACCACTACCACTACCACACCACCGACTACCACCGGACCACACCACCACCACTACCACCAACCACTACCACCACCCACCTAAACCACCCTTCCACTATCCACCACCAACTACCACCGACCACTACCACACCAACTACTAACCACCACCACCAATACCTACCACCACTACCACTACCACCGACCCACTAACACCACCACTACCACCACCCACTACCAACCAACACTACCACCACCACTACCACCATCACTAACCACCACCACTACCACCACCACCAACTACTACTACTATTACTACCACTAATAACAATAATAATAAGTGGATCTATGCAAAAGGAACATTAACAAACTTGACAGTACATTCAATAAGAGTCTATTAAATAACATTTACTCTGATAACAGAGAAGACTGGGCTGTTTTTCTCCTGAAAATCTTTTTTCAAACTCATCTTTTTTTGACTTGTGATGCGCTGATGAAGAGATAATGGAATATAAAAAGGGTATAGATGACGAGACATAAGGAGAGAAGAGAGAGTAGAGAGAGAGAGAGGAATGAGAGACAGTAACTCTTGTGGACGTGTGGCAGAAGAGGCGCGAAGTGTAGACAGGATTGGTTTCCCGTCCCGGTGAGTGGTATTTGATCCTGTCGTGAATGCTACGGAATTCTCCGAACTAGCGAGTGGAGCCGATATACATACCTTTTTTTCTTTTCCAATTCTCGAACCCAAAAATTCTCAAAACATTAAACCTTCGTTGAAGTCCACTGTCTGTATGTTTGTCTGTCCTGTCTCTGTGTGTCCTGTCTGTCGCTGTCTCTCATCTCTGTCTGTCTGTCCTGTCCCATCTCTCTCTCTGCTCTCATCTACTCTCTCTCTCTCTCTCTCTGCATCTCTCGTTCGCTCTCTCTCTTTGCTCTTACTCCGTCTCTCATCTGTCTCTCACCTCTCGTATCTCTACTGCTCTATCTCAGTCTCTCTTCTCTCTGCTCTATCTATCCTTATCTATCTATCTATCTATATCACTTTTTTCTACACGAGTGTCTGACAAGGTTAGGTTAAGGATACCCAACTTTATTGGCAAGCTAAGAGCTGTTTTACTACATCAGCTCATTTGAAAAGGCATTTATATTTATTTATGAGACATACAAGTAGAGAACAGGCTGAAAGCTGAGCCATCTGTGGGCCAGCATTTCATTTCAAACTTGACTGTTTATCACGTTGACATCATTATGCGCTGTACAAATGTGTTCCAATACTCGAGTCATTCTGGGATAAATGATCTCAGATGGAGTGACGTTCTGGTATAAAGAAGAGGTACTGCCACAGAGTGAAGTTTAGCGGCTTTCTGCCCGTCTTGTGGTATAGAAGCTTGCTTCACGGCTGTCCCTCGAGTGGATCCAATTGTGGTACTTTAGACAATATTGGGCTCGTACATAACATAAGGCACCCAATCCCTCCTGTTCGAGTAAGTGCGTTCTGCTGAAATAGCAGATCTATCAGGATGGGTCCAGGGGAGCGAGAGAATGAGAAACGACTTGCTCTGTTCTCATACTCAAGGTGTTGAGCGTACTTGTGTCCTCCGCAACCGAAATTGCAACCTTCTACTGTCAAGCAAATGCGAGAGATATCGGCGAAGTGCTGTAATCTCCTGTGGCTAGCGAGTAGTATTTGCAAGAGTTTACAATTGTTTCTTCAGTTGGTCAGTTTTGGAGTCAGATTTCACCCCAAGGATATCAAGTTCTTCCCCAGTGCCACACCCTCGCCATTATTCATGCCGATACTACTAGCAACCGGCATTACCATCATGGCGCCTGAGACCATCATCATTAGTGTTTTTCCTCAGTACAAATGTTACTTTGCCATCTATAATTCCCCAAGCTGATATATATGCATCTTAGCTGGTGAATTGAAGTAGACTTAGGAAGCAACTGATTTCTTCCTCATGGATAAGTGAGATGTCAGTGCACAGTCCTCTGCATTTGCTTGGGATTCTGGGAGAGAGATGAAGGGTTCATTGAAGTAACATTCCATAACATGGACCGCAAACACGACTTCCTTGTCAGAACAACTTGCCCCAATAGTATGTCTTGCTGATTCCGAGTACCATTTGAGAACTTACCGAGAGATCTACCATCTGAAAGGTAGTCACTAAGTGAGACATAACATAAGAGCCAGCTATCCCAGAGGCTTTCAGTTGTTCTAAGAGGCCCTGGTGCCACACCCGGTCGAAAGCAACCGGCGAATGTCCCATTGCACCCAATAGCTGACTGTGGGTTCATCCAGTGACAGGTTGCCACTTAGAGACGTTAAAATTGAGGTTCAAGTTAAAATTAGGGAATCCATTATGGTGGTGAAGTAGGCGTGATAGTGGCAATATGGAAGTGTTCTGCTTGACAACACGATACAGTTGATCCCATGATTAAACACATGCTGGAGTTTCTCCTCTCCACCATGTAAACGTATCCTACAGAATAGTGTAGAAGCACACTGCTGGTGCAACATACTTATTTTATTAAAAAAAAATAACAATTGACTGTAGTTGTGGAGATCTGTCCTATTTCTAAGCTGAGACAACAGTCACAATCCTTACCTCGAAGAACTATGTAAGACAAATGCTCGTCTTATCTACCCAGGTCTCTAGTACCAGCACATGAGAAGAAGATTGCAGCTTCCAGACCAGAGATGGTCTGGAAGCTGTGTCTTGAGATTAATGTAAGTCTTAACACGATAAGGATGACTTTTTGGCTGCAGGCCTTCTCTGTTATAGAGACAGCTTGAGGAGCTAGCAGATAGCCCGAGAAATGAAACTCCGGAACTTTGCAAGTTCAGACTTGAAGTCTGTGAAGCGAGAGCAGGGTGTTTAGAACTTAGGAAGTCCCACACAGACTTTATAGAAAGTTTTTACTATGAAATTCGTGAGAGCTCCACAAAGAATTACCGTGCGTATAGTTCGGACTGAAATTTTCTATTTAAAGTTCCAGGTAAATGTTGTGACACCCATTGTTTGTCACAGCTTAATAGGTTACAAACCACTGTGTCACAACATCATGGGTTACAATACAACCACTGGTGTCACAACATCATGGTTACAACCACAGGGTGTCCAACAACATCATGGTTACAACACACTGTGTGAGTCCACAAACATCAGGGTGTTACACGACCCACGTGGTGTCACAACATCATGGGTTACAACCACTGGTGTCACAACATCATGGGTTACAACCACTGGTGTCACAACATCATGGGTTACAACCACTGGTGTCACAACATATCATGGGGTTACAAACCACTGGTGTCACAACAAACATGGGTTTACAACCACTGCGGTGTCACAACATCATGGGTTACAACCACTGTGTGTCCCACAACTCATGGGGTAACAACCACTGTGAGGTCTACAACATACATGTGGGTTACAACCACAGGGCCACAACATCATGGGTTACAACCACAGGTGTCCCAACATCATGGGTTACAACCACATTGTTGTCACAAACATCATGTTACAACCAATGTGATCACAACATCATGAGGGTACCACCCATGATGTCAATTAGCCAATACAAATAACAACTCTAGTCAACAATTGTATGAAAAAAAGTAGCCATCTGATATTTTTGCTGCACAAATTGAATTTTGGAGTTCCTCGGAGTGGCAATTAATGATTGTTTAATGATT
>NC_069422.1:42914836-42927336 GCF_026875155.1 Cherax quadricarinatus
GTGTGTTGTGTGTGTGTGAGTGAGTGTCTGGTGTGTGTGTGTGGTGTGTGTGTGTGTGTGTGTGTTTGTGTGTGTTGGTGAGTGCGTGTGTTGTGGTGTTGTGTGTGTGTGTTGGTTGTGTGTGTGTGTGGTGTGTGTGTGTGTGTGTTGTGTTTGTTGTGTGGAGTGTGTGTCTGTGTGTAGTGTGAGTGTGTGTTGTGTGTCTGTGTGTGTGTGTGAATGTGTGTGCGTGGTGTTGATGTGTGTCTTGGTGGTGTGTTGTGTTGATGTGTGTGTGTGTGTGTCTGGTGTGTGTTGTGAATGTGTGTGTGGTGTATGTGAGTAGAGGTCTGTTGTGTGTGATGTGAATGTGTGTGTGGTGTGTGTGTCTGAGTGTGGTGTTGATGAATGTAGTGTGTGTGTGTTGTCTGTGTGATGTGTGTGAGTGTGTGTGTGTGTGTGTGGTCTGTGGTGTGGTAGTGGTGTGAGTTGTGTGTGTCCTTGTGTGAGTGTGGGTGATGAATGTGTGTGTGTGTGTTGTGTGTCCCTAGTGTGTGTTTGTGAATGTGTGTGGTGGTGTTTATGTGTGTCTGTGTGTGTGTGTGAATGTGTGTGTGTGTTTGTGTGTCTGTTGTGTGTGGTGTGAGTGTTATTTGAAGTGTGTGGTCCTGGTGGTGTGCGCGAGTTGTGTGTGTTGTGTGTGCGTATGTCTGTGTGTGTGTGGTGAAGTGGTGTGTGTGTGTGGTGTGTGTCTGTTGTGTGTGGTGAGTGTGAGTGTGTGTGTGTGGTCTGTGTGTGCTGTGTGAGTGTGTGTGAGTGTGTGTGTGTGTCTGTGTGGTGTGTGTGAATGTGTGTGTGTTGAGTGTAGTGTGTGTCTGTGTTGTGTGTAGTGAGTTGTGTGGTTGTGTGTGTGTGTCTGTGTGTGGTGTGTGAAAGTGGTGTGCGTGTGTGTGTGTCTGTGTGATTTGGTGTGAGTGTGAGGTGTGTGTGTGTGTTCGTTACCAGTTTTGTGTACCCTAGGGGGCAGATGTTGGTGTGTGTGTTGTGTGTGTGTGTGTTGATCAGACATACAACGACTAACAAAGGGGTCTTAATGAACACACACACACACACACACACACACACACACACACACACACACACACACATCACACACAACACACACACACACACACCACACACACTACACACAACGACACACTCACACAGCATCTGCATAAGATATGAATATTCATGATAAGTCAACTGTGAAACATTACTAGGGATATATTAGCCACTTACAGCGCAGGATAACGGGTTATCCCCTTATTTCCACAGGGCCTAATCCTCACTGTTTCTTCCCTTCTTATCCTTGCTATTCTCACTGTATATATACCATCTTCTTCCTCATTATATTATTTTATATATGTGACCATCGTATCCTGTCCTTCTGACAGTATTAGTCTTATCCTTAGCATGATCATGTTTATCCTAGCAGGCATGTTAACCTAGACATGACATGTTTATATTCCTAGCATGACATGTTATACTCAAGCATGACTATGTTATCCTAGCAATGACATGTTTTAATCCTAGCATGACCATGTGATCCTAGCAATTACAGTTATCCTATAGCATGACATGTACCTAGCAATGAAAGTTTATCCTATACAAACATGTTATCCTAGAGCATGACTGTTATCCAGCATGACATGTTTTATCCTAGACAAGACATGTTTATCACCTAGCATGACATGTTTTATTCCTAGCATGGCAAGTTATCCTAGCATGAATGTTGTGTATCCTAGCATGACATGTCAGCCTAGCATGACATTGTTTATCCTAAGCATGACATGTTATCCTAGCATGACATGTTATCCTAGCGACAGTTATCACTATATGGCATGTTTATCCTAGCAATAACATTTTAACCTAGCATGACATGTTTATACCTAGCATGGCCTGCGTTATCCTAAGCATGACATGTTATCCTAGCATACAAAGTATCCTAGCATACATGTTTATCCTACATGTGCAATAGTTGTATCCTAAGACATGACATGTTATCCTAGGCATGGCATGTTATCCTAGCATGACAATGTTATCCAGGCATGGCATGGTTATACCTTAGCAGTGACGTGTTATCCTAGCCTAGACATGTAAGTCCTAGCATGACATGTTATCACTAGCATGGGCATGATAATACCTAGCATGACATGTTATCCTAGCAAGACATGTTGGACTGAAACCCTACTTGCCTAACTGAGGGACTGAAGCACCAACTGCTAGAACTGAGGGACTGAATACCTTAACTGTCTAGACTGTAGGGGACTGACCAACTACTGCTGCCTAGACTGAGGGACTAGAACACCTACTCCCCCTCTGCCTAATGAGGGGCTAAACACCTACTTCCTAGACTGAGTACTGAACACCAACGTGCCTAGACTGTGGACTGAACACCTACTCCTAGGACTGAGGGATCTGAAACCTACTGCCTAGACTAGGGCCTTAACATCCTACTGCTAACTGTGGGCTGAACACCTTTAAGCAGCGGCCTAGACTAGTGGGACTGTGAGCACCTACTGCCAAGACTGGAGTGCGGTGACTAGAGCACCTACTAGCACTTAGACTGTGGGACTGAACACCTAGTGCCTAGAGGCCGCTAACTGAGGGAACTTGAACACCTACTCTGCCCAGAGACTGTGGGACTGAACACCTACTACCTAGATCTGAGGGATCTGGACACCTACTGCCGTAAACTAGAGGGAACTGAACCACACCATAAGCTGCCCTAGACTGAGGGACTGAACACCTACGCTGCCTAGACTGTGGGGACTGCACACCTACTGACTAGACTGTTAGACTTGAACACCTACAGCCTAGAACTGTGGGTGCTAGAAAACACTCTAACTAGCCTAGACTGGGAGGGACTGAACACCTAACTGCCCTAGACTGTGGGACTTGAGAGCACCTACAGCAAAAGACTGTGGGACTATAGTCACCTACTACTTCTGCATTAGATCTGTGGGACTGAACACCTACTGCTAGAGGTGCCCTAGACTGTAGGACTGAACCACCTACTGGCTACTGCCTCAACTGTGGAGACTGGAACACCACCTACCTAGACTGAGGGACTGAACACCTACTGCCTAGACTGAGGGAACTGAACACGCTACTGCTAGACTGAGGGACTGAACACCCTAATGCCTACATCTGGGACTGAACACCTAACTGCCGTAAACTTGATGGACTGAACACCTACTGCCTGAACTGTGGGACTGAACACCTAACGACTAGACTGTTAGACTGAACACCTAACTAGCCTAGACTGTGGGACTATAAACAGCCATCCTGCCTAGATTGAGAGTGAACTGGAACACCTATCTGCCTAGACTGAGGGACTGAACACCTACTGCCTAGAATAGTGGGACTGAACACCCTACATGCCTAAGACTGTGTGACTTGAAGCACATACTGTCTAGACGAGGGATTCTGAACACCTACTGCCTAGAATAGCTGAGGGACTTGAACACCTAACTGCCTAGACTGAGGGACTGAATAACCTACTGTCTCGTACTGAGGGACCTGAACACCTACTGCCTATACTGTGGGACAGAAAGACCTTCTGCTAGACTGTGGGACTGGAACAACCTACTGCTAGACTTAGGGACTGAACACCTACTGCTCTTGACTGTGGGTACTGAACACCAATTGCCTAGACAGTGACTGTGACAACACCTACTGCCTAAGACAGAAGTGATATGAACAGACCTACTGTCTAACTGAGGGACTGAACAACCTACTGCCTAGACTGAGTGACTGAGAACACCTACTGTAGCTAACTGTTGACAGAACACCCTACAGTCCTAGAATGAGGAGGACTGACACCTACTGCTGCCTAGACTGAGAGGACGGAACACCTACTGCATAGACACTGTTCGACTGCGAACACCTAACTGCCTAGACTGTTGGACTGCTACACCTACTGCCTAGACTGTGGACGAGCACCTACCTGCCTAGGACTGTTGGACTGAGCACCTACTGCTAAGTCTTAGGGACCTCGAACACCTACTGCCATGATACTGTGGGACTGAACACCTATTGCCATAGACATAAAGGGACTGGAACACCTATCTGCCTAGACCTGTGGGGACTGAACGTCCTATTTTGCCTAGACTGAGTGACTGCGAACACCTACTGCCTAGACTGAGGATTGAACACCTTACTATCATACTGAGGGACTGAACACCTACAGCCTAGACTGAGTGACTGAACACCACTGTCAAGACTGGTGGGACTGAACACGGGGTACTTCTAAATGAGGGACTGAAACACCTTCTGCCTAACTGAGGACATGTAGAACACCTAACTGCTTAACTGCTCGGACTGAATACCCTACTGCCTCTATACTGTTGGACTGGAGCACCTACTGCGCTAGACTTTGGGACTGAGCACCTACTGCCCTAGACTGTAGGACTGAGCCTACTGCTAGACTCGTGCGAACTTGAACACCTACTCCTAAGACTCCTCGAACTGAAACCTACTGCCCAGTACTAGTGGGACTGAACCCTAAACCTAGACTGAGGGAAACTGAACACCTACACCTAACCTGTGGGTACTGAACCCTACTGTCTAGACTGAGGGACTGAACACCTACTGGCCTAGACTGAGGGACTGACCAACCTACTGCCATAGACTCAGGACTGAACACTACTGCCTCAAACTTTGGGACTGAACACTTCTACTTGACTAGACTGTTAGATGAACACCTACTGCCTACGAATTGCGTGGGTCCCTGAAACACCTATTGCCTAGACTGAGGAATTGAACACCTACTGCACTAGACTGTGTGGAACTGCGAGAAACACTACTGCCTAGACTTAGGAGTGACACCCTACTGGCGCATACCTGAGGGACTGAACACCACTTGCCTAGACTGTGGGACTGAACACCTGAGCTGCTAGACTGTGGTACTGAACTTTACTTGCCAAGACGTGGGACTGAACACCTATATGCCTAGACTCTGGTACTGAAACACCACTTGCCTAGACTTAGAGACGTGAGGCACCTACTGCCCTATACAGTGGGTGAGCTGAGCACGCTACTGCCTAGACGGTGGGACTGAACATCTTAACTGCCTAGAACTGTGGGACTGAAACACCTACTCTGCCTAGACTGTGGGACTGAACACCTACTGGCCTAGACGAGGTGACTGAACACACTCTGCCTAGACCCGGTGGGACTGAACACCTACTGCTAGACTGTGGGAACTGAACACCTACTGCTAGACTGAGGGACTGAACACCTACTACTGCATAGACTGAGGGACTGAACATCTAACTGCCAGACTGAGAGGACTGAACATCTCTGCACTAGACTGTGGGACTGAACACCTACGTGCCTAGACTGTGGGACTGTGAACACCTACTGCCAGAGACTGTGGGATCTCTGGAACACCTACTGCCTAGACTGTGGGACTGAACACCTACTGCCTAGACTGAGGGACTGAACACCTACTGCCTAGACTGTGGGACTGAACACCTACTGCCTAGACTGTGGGACTGAACACCTACTGCCTAGACTGTGGGACTGAACACCTACTGCCTAGACTGAGGGACTGAACACCTACTGCCTAGACTGTGGGACTGAACACCTACTGCCTAGACTGTGAGACTGAACACCTACTCCTAGACTGAGGGGACCGAACACCAACTGCCTAACTGTGGGACCTGAACACACTATGCCCTAGACTGTGGGACGAACACCTACTGCCTAGACAGTGGAACTGAACACCTACTGCCTAGACTGGTGGGACTGAACACCTACTCTGCCAATACTGGTATGGACTGATGTCCCCTTCAAAATTAGCTCTCCACATCGACCCAACGTCTTCAGTATTATATTCTCGGAGAAATTCAGGAGGTTATTACACATGAATTTAACCTTCAAGTTAGTCCGAGCTTGTTCTGTCTATAAGACATAAAGACCATCATGTCTGGCGAAGTCTCTTTGGTGGCACACCCAAACATTACCTAACCTAACCTAACCAATGACGAGACGGCTTCAGGCCATCTGCACGCAATAACCATTAAACATCCCAAGGTTTTTCCGGTCCGATTGGTGTTGCTGTACAGGGAATTATGGGTAAGAGGCGATTGTTCAAAGAGCCAGACGAACTCATCACAATGAATGTTCAATGTACTTTACCTGCTATAAATAAATACAAAAAAGGCATCAATACCGTGACTGGAACGAATATACAAAATAAACCCGCACTATAAAAGAACAGAAGCTTCCGCACGAGACGACGTTTCGGGTCCACTTGGACCATTGACAAAGTCCTGCTGGCCGTCAATACCCCTGCACCTCCATCAACTCTAACTGTGCGGTTTTTTTAAACCCGTCTTCGGCACAACTTCGTGTTTTCACACCCCGAGTTCGATTTTTATGTCACTCCTGGTCTGGTTATATAAACGCATGGATTTGGGCCCAGAACACAATAAATATTAATACTTATAACAAGGTTTAAAAAGTAAGCTCTTGTGTTTAAAGCAAGAGAAACGGCACACCTCCTTGAATTCATGGTGATATATGTTCGTGCCGAATAGGTAAAACTTGTTATTTTTTCTTAAATATCAATGCTCTCCCTCCTGCCAAATAGGAAAATTTATGTATGCAAACAATTTCGAAAAAAAATTAATTCTGACCTAACGAAAAAATATATTTCGATTGTGTTTTGATTTGTATTAAATTTTTATTGTAAACTTATCTAAAATATCTTAGTTGGATTAGGGTTAAATTAAATTGGCGCTTGAGTTATGATACGTTTAGGTAAGTTTCTAAGTCTGCTTTTGGTATAAAATTATTAATTTTTATCTTACATAATAAAAAAAATATATCTTATAAACGTAAGAGGGATATTTTTTTATATGAAAGGACTTAATATTTTAAAATGTAGTTCTAGCTAATGACTCAATTTTACTTATTCGGCACCAGACATATATACCCCGGCATACTACTATTGTCTACTACTGTCTCCTACTACCACCACCTGCTAACCCACCGACCACTACCAACCACCCACTACCAACGCCCCACTTATCACCGGACCACTACCACCAACACTAACACGTCCAAAACCCTATACCACCAAACCAACCACTACCGACCACCACTACCCACCACCACTACCAACCATCACTACCACTCAAACCCTACTACCAACCAACACAACCACCACCACTCACCACCTACCACTACCACCGACCACCACTACGCACCACCACCACCACTACCACCACTTACCACTACCACCACCACAACCCACCGACCACTACCATACCACCACTACCACCACCATCGTACCACTCACCACTTACCACCACCACCACTAGCCTACCACCGGACCACCACTACCACCACCACTACCTACCACCACTACCAACCACCACTCCATCCTGCCACCACCACCACCCACTACCCAACCACACCACCGACATACCACCACCACGACCACCACCACTACCCACCCACACCCCACTACCAACCACCACTACCACTAACCACCACCACTACCACCCCCACTACCAGTGACCACAACTACCACCACCATTACCACCGACCACTACCACTAGACCACCACGCCCTACCACCACCACCATAACCACCACCACCACCACTAAACCAACCACCCACACCACCACCTACCACTACCACCAACCACTACCACTACCACACCACCGACTACCACCGGACCACACCACCACCACTACCACCAACCACTACCACCACCCACCTAAACCACCCTTCCACTATCCACCACCAACTACCACCGACCACTACCACACCAACTACTAACCACCACCACCAATACCTACCACCACTACCACTACCACCGACCCACTAACACCACCACTACCACCACCCACTACCAACCAACACTACCACCACCACTACCACCATCACTAACCACCACCACTACCACCACCACCAACTACCACTAACTATTACTACCACTAATTAACAATAATAATAAAGTGGATCAATGCAAAAGGAACATTAACAAACTTGACAGTAACATTCAATAAGAGTCTATTAAATAACATTTACTCTGATAACAGAGAAGAACTGGAGGACTGGGCTGTTTTTCTCCTGAAAATCTTTTTTCAACTGCATCTTTTTTTGACTTGTGATGCGAGCTGATGAAGAAGATAATGGAATATAAAAAGGGTATAGATGACGAGACATAAGGAGAGAAGAGAGAGTAGAGAGAGAGAGAGGAATGAGAGACAGTAACTCTTGTGGACGTCGTGGCAGAAGAGCGCGCGAAGTGTAACAGGATTGGGTTTCCCGTCCCGGTGAGTGGTTATTTGATCCAGTCGTGATGCTACGGAATTTCTCCGAACTAGCGAGTGGAGCCGATATACATACCTTTTTTTCTTTTCCAATTCTCGAACCCAAAAATTCTCAAAACATTAAACCTTCGTTGAAGTCCACTGTCTGTATGTTTGTCTGTCCTGTCTCTGTGTGTCCTGTCTGTCGCTGTCTCTCATCTCTGTCTGTCTGTCCTGTCCCATCTCTCTCTCTGCTCTCATCTACTCTCTCTCTCTCTCTCTCTGCATCTCTCGTTCGCTCTCTCTCTTTGCTCTTACTCCGTCTCTCATCTGTCTCTCACCTCTCGTATCTCTACTGCTCTATCTCAGTCTCTCTTCTCTCTGCTCTATCTATCCTTATCTATCTATCTATCTATATCACTTTTTTCTACACGAGTGTCTGACAAGGTTAGGTTAAGGATACCCAACTTTATTGGCAAGCTAAGAGCTGTTTTACTACATCAGCTCATTTGAAAAGGCATTTATATTTATTTATGAGACATACAAGTAGAGAACAGGCTGAAAGCTGAGCCATCTGTGGGCCAGCATTTCATTTCAAACTTGACTGTTTATCACGTTGACATCATTATGCGCTGTACAAATGTGTTCCAATACTCGAGTCATTCTGGGATAAATGATCTCAGATGGAGTGACGTTCTGGTATAAAGAAGAGGTACTGCCACAGAGTGAAGTTTAGCGGCTTTCTGCCCGTCTTGTGGTATAGAAGCTTGCTTCACGGCTGTCCCTCGAGTGGATCCAATTGTGGTACTTTAGACAATATTGGGCTCGTACATAACATAAGGCACCCAATCCCTCCTGTTCGAGTAAGTGCGTTCTGCTGAAATAGCAGATCTATCAGGATGGGTCCAGGGGAGCGAGAGAATGAGAAACGACTTGCTCTGTTCTCATACTCAAGGTGTTGAGCGTACTTGTGTCCTCCGCAACCGAAATTGCAACCTTCTACTGTCAAGCAAATGCGAGAGATATCGGCGAAGTGCTGTAATCTCCTGTGGCTAGCGAGTAGTATTTGCAAGAGTTTACAATTGTTTCTTCAGTTGGTCAGTTTTGGAGTCAGATTTCACCCCAAGGATATCAAGTTCTTCCCCAGTGCCACACCCTCGCCATTATTCATGCCGATACTACTAGCAACCGGCATTACCATCATGGCGCCTGAGACCATCATCATTAGTGTTTTTCCTCAGTACAAATGTTACTTTGCCATCTATAATTCCCCAAGCTGATATATATGCATCTTAGCTGGTGAATTGAAGTAGACTTAGGAAGCAACTGATTTCTTCCTCATGGATAAGTGAGATGTCAGTGCACAGTCCTCTGCATTTGCTTGGGATTCTGGGAGAGAGATGAAGGGTTCATTGAAGTAACATTCCATAACATGGACCGCAAACACGACTTCCTTGTCAGAACAACTTGCCCCAATAGTATGTCTTGCTGATTCCGAGTACCATTTGAGAACTTACCGAGAGATCTACCATCTGAAAGGTAGTCACTAAGTGAGACATAACATAAGAGCCAGCTATCCCAGAGGCTTTCAGTTGTTCTAAGAGGCCCTGGTGCCACACCCGGTCGAAAGCAACCGGCGAATGTCCCATTGCACCCAATAGCTGACTGTGGGTTCATCCAGTGACAGGTTGCCACTTAGAGACGTTAAAATTGAGGTTCAAGTTAAAATTAGGGAATCCATTATGGTGGTGAAGTAGGCGTGATAGTGGCAATATGGAAGTGTTCTGCTTGACAACACGATACAGTTGATCCCATGATTAAACACATGCTGGAGTTTCTCCTCTCCACCATGTAAACGTATCCTACAGAATAGTGTAGAAGCACACTGCTGGTGCAACATACTTATTTTATTAAAAAAAAATAACAATTGACTGTAGTTGTGGAGATCTGTCCTATTTCTAAGCTGAGACAACAGTCACAATCCTTACCTCGAAGAACTATGTAAGACAAATGCTCGTCTTATCTACCCAGGTCTCTAGTACCAGCACATGAGAAGAAGATTGCAGCTTCCAGACCAGAGATGGTCTGGAAGCTGTGTCTTGAGATTAATGTAAGTCTTAACACGATAAGGATGACTTTTTGGCTGCAGGCCTTCTCTGTTATAGAGACAGCTTGAGGAGCTAGCAGATAGCCCGAGAAATGAAACTCCGGAACTTTGCAAGTTCAGACTTGAAGTCTGTGAAGCGAGAGCAGGGTGTTTAGAACTTAGGAAGTCCCACGACAGACTTTATAGAAAGTTTTACTTGAAATTCGTGAAAGCTCCACAAAGAATTACCGTGCGTATAGTTCGGACTGAAATTTTCTATTTAAAGTTCCAGGTAAATGTTGTGACACCCATTGTGTCACAGCATTATGGGTTACAACCACTGGTGTCACAACATCATGGGTTACAACCACTGGTGTCACAACATCATGGTTACAACCACAGGGTGTCCAACAACATCATGGTTACAACACACTGTGTGAGTCCACAAACATCAGGGTGTTACACGACCCACGTGGTGTCACAACATCATGGGTTACAACCACTGGTGTCACAACATCATGGGTTACAACCACTGGTGTCACAACATCATGGGTTACAACCACTGGTGTCACAACATCATGGGTTACAACCACTGGTGTCACAACAAACATGGGTTTACAACCACTGCGGTGTCACAACATCATGGGTTACAACCACTGTGTGTCCCACAACTCATGGGGTAACAACCACTGTGAGGTCTACAACATACATGTGGGTTACAACCACAGGGCCACAACATCATGGGTTACAACCACAGGTGTCCCAACATCATGGGTTACAACCACATTGTTGTCACAAACATCATGTTACAACCAATGTGATCACAACATCATGAGGGTACCACCCATGATGTCAATTAGCCAATACAAATAACAACTCTAGTCAACAATTGTATGAAAAAAAGTAGCCATCTGATATTTTTGCTGCACAAATTGAATTTTGGAGTTCCTCGGAGTGGCAATTAATGATTGTTTAATGATTGAGATAAGGGTTTATTGATTGTTATGGTGAGGTGATTGACGGTGTGATTGGTGACTGAGTGTGACATCCCCGAATCAACTAGATGACTGTCACAGATAGATTGGTTGAGACTGGGTACCAGACGTTTCAGGGCCAACGAGAGCGTAACTGTAATTCTTGTCGATTATTTAAAAAGGGGAATTACTTCTTACATATTTGGATAAAGGAAATTCACCAAGACAGACATACACACACACACACACACACCACTGTGTGCACACAACACACACACACAACACACACACACGACACTCACACACACACACACACACACACACTCACACTCGAAGTGTCCCTGTATGCAGAGACGTGAAGTTGATGTAAAAAATCATTTGATGGAAGACCAGGCAGAACTACAAAGGGATCTGACAGGCTGCAGACTGGTTCCAGCAATTGGCTCCTGTGAGTTCAAACCCCACCAAGTGCAAAGTCATGAAGATTGGAGAAAGGCAAAGGAAGACCCTGCAGATTGAGTACAGCCTAGGGGGCCCAGAGGACTATAAACCTGCAACTCAAGGAAAAGTAATCTTAGGTGTGAGTATAACACCAGGCACATCTCCTAGGCGCACCATCAACCAAATAACTGCTGTCAGCATAAGGGCGCCTGAGCAAACCTCAGAAATCGTTCAAGGAACCCTGTACACCTGTTACGTTAGGCCCATATTGGAGTATGCGGCACCAGTTTGGAACCCACTCCTAGCCAATAGTAAAGAAACCTAGAGAAAGTGAAAAAGGTTTGTCAACAAGACTAGTTTACCAGAAGTCAAAGGGGGAGTATGTCCTAACAGGAGAGGTTTAAGGAAAATCGACCCCCACTAGACGACACTGGAGGACAGGAGAGAGAGGGATGACACATATAACGAACATAACAAAATTCCTAAGAGTGAATTGGCAAGGTGGACAAAGAACAGGATGTTTCCAGAGATGGACACAGCAACACGGGACACAGTTTGAAATCACAGGATGTATTGGAACAGAATTTCTTCACAGCCACAGAGTAGTCAGCAAGTGGAAAAAGTTTGGGAAGCGATGTAGTGGAGGCAGGGACCAACATAGCTTTAAAGCAGAGGAATTTAAAAGCTCACGGTTCACGGAGAGTGACA
>NC_069422.1:42932336-42934585 GCF_026875155.1 Cherax quadricarinatus
ACACACACACACCACACACACTACACACAACGACACACTCACACAGCATCTGCATAAGATATGAATATTCATGATAAGTCAACTGTGAAACATTACTAGGGATATATTAGCCACTTACAGCGCAGGATAACGGGTTATCCCCTTATTTCCACAGGGCCTAATCCTCACTGTTTCTTCCCTTCTTATCCTTGCTATTCTCACTGTATATATACCATCTTCTTCCTCATTATATTATTTTATATATGTGACCATCGTATCCTGTCCTTCTGACAGTATTAGTCTTATCCTTAGCATGATCATGTTTATCCTAGCAGGCATGTTAACCTAGACATGACATGTTTATATTCCTAGCATGACATGTTATACTCAAGCATGACTATGTTATCCTAGCAATGACATGTTTTAATCCTAGCATGACCATGTGATCCTAGCAATTACAGTTATCCTATAGCATGACATGTACCTAGCAATGAAAGTTTATCCTATACAAACATGTTATCCTAGAGCATGACTGTTATCCAGCATGACATGTTTTATCCTAGACAAGACATGTTTATCACCTAGCATGACATGTTTTATTCCTAGCATGGCAAGTTATCCTAGCATGAATGTTGTGTATCCTAGCATGACATGTCAGCCTAGCATGACATTGTTTATCCTTAGCATGACTTGTTATCCTAGCATGACATGTTATCCTAGCATGACATGTTATCCTAGCATGGCATGTTATCCTAGCATGGACATGTTATCCTAGCATGACATGTTATCCTAGCATGACATGTTATCCTAGCATGACATGTTATCCTAGCATGACATGTTATCCTAGCATGACATGTTATCCTAGCATGACATGTTATCCTAGATGACATGTTATCCTAGCATGACATGTTATCCTAGCATGGCATGTTATCCTAGCATGGCATGTTATCCTAGCATGGCATGTTATCCTAGCATGACATGTTATCCTAGCATGGCATGTTATCCTAGCATGACATGTTATCCTAGCATGACATGTTATCCTAGCATGACATGTTATCTAGCATGACATGTTACCCTAGCAGGGCATGTATCCTAGCATGACTTGTTATCCTAGCAGGGACATGTTATCCTAGCATGGCATGTTATCCTAGCATGACATGTTATCCTAGCATGGCATGTTATCCTAGCATGACATGTTATCCTAGCATGGCATGTTATCCTAGCAGGGCATGTTATCCTAGCATGACATGTTATCCTAGCATGGCATGTTATCCTAGCATGACATGTTATCCTAGCATGACATGTTATCCTAGCATGACATGTTATCCTAGCATGACATGTTATCCTAGCATGGCATGTTATCCTAGCATGACATGTTATCCTAGCATGACATGTTATCCTAGCATGACATGTTATCCTAGCATTGCATGTTATCCTAGCATGGCATGTTATCCTAGCATGACATGTTATCCTAGCATGACATGTTATCCTAGCATGACATGTTATCCTAGCATGGCATGTTATCCTAGCATGACATGTTATCCTAGCATGATGTTATCCTAGCATGACATGTTATCTTGCATGACTGTTATCCTAGCATGGAATGTTATCCTAGCATGCATGTTATCCTAGCATGGCATGTTATCCTTTAATTTTGGACATGTTATCCTAGCATGACATGTTATCCTAGCATGGCATGTTATCCTAGCATGGCATGTTATCCTAGCATGACATGTTATCCTAGCATGATTACTAGCATGACATGTTTCCCCTAATGACATGTTATCCTAGCAGACATGTTACCCTAGATGACTGTTTCCAGCATGGCTTATAGAGGCATGTTATCCTAGCTGACATGTTACCCTTTGCATGCATGTTACCCAGAGGGAAAAGTTTCCTAGCATGACATTTTATCCTAGCATGGCATGTTTCCTAGCATGCATGTTATCTAGCATGACATGTTTCCTAGCAGAATGTTATCCGCTGCATGTTATCCTGCTGACATGTTTCTAGCAGACATGTTTCCCTAGCTGGATTTTTACCCTTTGCATGCATGTTATCCTGCATGGCATTTTTACCTAGCATAATGTTATCCTAGGGACATTTACCCTAGCAGGGCATTTATCCTAGCTGCTGTTTTCCACCCTCTTTTTATCCTACATGACATGTTATCCTAGATGGCATGTTTCCTAGCTGCATGTTATCCTGCATAATGTTACCCAAAATTTAGCATGAATGTTACCCCCTTAGCCCTGGCTGTTTATCCTAGC
>NC_069422.1:42937585-42960085 GCF_026875155.1 Cherax quadricarinatus
GGGCCCAGTTTCAAATGATGGTTTGAAAATCTTTTTTTAACGGTACACACAATATCTTGCTCCCTTTTTAAAGGGGCCCCAGGGAAGAGATGTTGTTGACCCCCACCGTTTTTGAGGTGTCAATTTCGCTTTTACCCAGCTTTTTCCCACTTCCCCCTTGGTTATATGTCCCTTCATCCAACTTGCTGGTGAAACCCCCCCTTTTTCTTTTTTTCCCCGGGAGCCTACGGGTTTTCCCACTGAAAATACTTTTTAATCTCTTTTTTTGAGCTCCTGACATACCTCTCGTCTTTTTGCTTGTGAATTCCCCATCACCCTTCCCAGTCGTTTTACCTGGTCCTTGACTGTTGTTTTCCCCCCTGATTGGCTGTAAAAACAGCTTCGGGCCCGCTTGACTTTCGATGCTATGTCTTTTTCATTTTGTCCTGAGCCTCCCTTTCTTATCTGGCATATTAAATTTCTGGCTCTTCGGCTAATCTCTTTATTTTCCTGAGTTCTCTGTCTTCTGTTTTTTTCCCTTTCTCTAGGGGCACCGGGTTTTGCCTCCTACCCCTTTGGGGAACCAAAGGGTGTGTGCGTGTGGGGTGTGTGTTTTGGTAAAGTGGGTTTTTGGGGTGTGTGGTGTGTGTGTGTTGTATTTCCATTTGTCCTGGGCCCGTGTGTGTGTGTGTGGTGTTTTTTCAGACATACACGCTAACGGGGGTTTTATAACACACACACACAAAACACACACACACAACACCCCAAAACACACCACATCTGCATAAATATTTTATTCATGAAGTAAGTAAAAACATTACAAAGGGGATAATAGCCACTTTACAAGCCGGGTTTGGGGGTTTAATCCTACCCCAAAGGCCTAATCCTCACTTTTTTCTTCCTTTTTAAATCCTTGCTATCTCACTTTTTTTTAAACCATCTTTTCTCTTTAATTTTTTATAAAAATGTGTCATCGTTTTCCTGTCCTTTTTGACATTTTAGTTATCCTAAAATACAGTTACCCTAGCATGGCATGTTATCCAAAGCATGACTTTTACCCTTGCATGACATGTTACCCTGCATAAATTTTTAACCTAGCAGGGCATTTTAAACCCTAGCTTAATGTTATCCTACGGGGATTTTATCCTAGCATACATTTATCCTACAGGGACTTTTTTACCCTTTGCAGGGAAAGTTACCCCTAGAAATGAATTTTTACCCTAGCATGACATGTTACCCTTTGCAGGAGTTATCCTAGCATGACTTTTTACCTAGCTTTGGACTGTTACCCCTAGCATGCCCTTTTAAACCTAGCATGGCATTTTAATCCTAGCATGACATTTTTCCCTAGCATGCTTGTTATCCTAGCTCCCATTTTTACCCTAGCATGCCCTTGTTATCCAAAGCATGGCATTTACCCTAGCATGACAGTTACCCTAGCATGCCTTTTTTCCCTAAAGGGACATGTTATCCTAAAATGCCCATGTTATCCTGGCATGAATTTACCCTGGGCAAGAAAATTTTATCCTAGCATGGCATTTTACCCTAGCATGACATGTTATCCAGAGGGCAGGTTTTTCCAAAGAATGACATGTTATCCTAGAAAGCCCATTTATCCAAGCAACATGTTATCCAAAGCATAAACTTTGTTATCCTAGCATGGCATGTTTTCCTAGATGATATGTTATTAGCATGAATGTTATCCTAGCATGGCATGTTATCCTAGAAAGACATTTTTCCCTTTAGCATGACATGTTACCCCAAAGCATGGCATGTTATCCTAGCATGGCATGTTATCCAAGCAGACATTTTTATCCTAGCAGGGCCCTTTTTCCTAGCATGGCATGCAACCCTAGCATGACATGTTACCCCTAGCATAGCTTTTTATCCTAGATGGCATTTTTCTTAGCTTAAACATTTTTTATCCTAGCATGAATTTTTTCCTAGAAATGACAGGGTTACCCTTTAGAAATGGCATGTTATCCTAGCAGGGGAATGTTTTCCTAGCATGCCCTTTGTTATCCTAGCAAGCATGTTACCCTTACATGGCATGTTTTTTATTTGCATGGCATTTTTCCCTTTGCAGGGAATGTTATCCTAGCATGAAATTTTAAATTCTTAGCATGGCATGTTATCCTACCCATGACATTTTTCCCTTTAGAAAGGGCAGTTACCCCTAGATGGCAGTTACCCTAGCATGCATGTTATCCTGGGCATAGCATGTTATTTTAGAAAATGGCATTTTTTACCCTAGCTTGGATTTTTATCCTAGCAGGGGAATGTACCCTTGCATGAATTTACCTTAGCATGGATTTATCCTAGCTGGCATGTTATCCTAGCTTTGGCATTTTAAATCCAAGAAGGCCCATTTTTATCCTAGCAGGGAGGGGTTTTACCCACATGACATGTTTTTCCTGATGGATTTTTAAACCTGCATGGCGGGTTTACCCCTAGCATGGCATTTTATCCTAGCATGGATGTTATCCACCCCTTGACATGTTACCCTAGCATGGCATGTTATCCTAGATGACATTTTTATCCTAGAAAGACTTTTATCCTGCATAGAAATTTTATCCGGGCTTTGGCTGTTACCCAGCATGGCAGTTATCCCCCCCCCCCCCCCCCCAATAAAACATGTTTCCAGCATGACATGTTTTCCTACCCTGACATTTTTTCCTCCTTTGCATGTTATTCCCCGGGGGAAATGTTACCTGCATTACTTTGTTACCCTAGCTGGCATTTATCCAGCATAAACTGTTATCCTAGCATGCCTTTTATCCTAGAAATGGCATTTTACCTAGTTTGGCATTTTTAACCTAGCATAAAAATTTTATCCTAAAAGACAGGGTTATCCTAGCATGGCATTTATCCTACCCTGACTGTTACCCTAGCGGGCCCATGCTATCCTAGCAGGGACATGTTATCCTAGATACATGTTATTGCATGACAGGGTTAAATCCAAAGCATGGCAGGGTTATCCAAAGATGCCATTTTTATCCTAGATGGCATTTATTGGGCATGACATTTTCCAGCAGGGATGTTTTTTTTGAGGCATTTACCCCTAGCTGGCATTTTAATCAAAGCATAAAAATGTTACCCCTAGCTGGCATTTTACCCTTTACATGGAAAGTTATCCTAGCATGGCATGTTACCCTGGCAGGGCTGTTATCCAAAGCATGACATGTTATCCTACCCATACATTTTAAATCCTAGCATGGCATTTTATTTTTAGCATGACATTTTTTTCCCTTAGCTTTGACATGTTACCTAGCATAAACATGTTTTTCCTCCCTGGCATTTTTAAAACCCTAGCATGACATTTTTACCCTAAATGGCTTTGTTATCCTAGCATGACATGTTATCCTAGCATGGCATGTTACCCAAAGGCCTGGAAAGTTACCCTTAGCATGGTATGTTACCAAAGCATGATATTTTTTACCCTACCCGGGCCCATTTTTATCCAGAAAGGCATGTTATCCTAGAAAAGGGGCCCTTTTATCCAAAACTTTGGCATGTTTCCAAGCATGACAGGGTTACCCCCTAGCATCCCCTTTACCCTAGCATGGAAATCCCCCTTTTTTCCTAGCATGACATGTTTCCCAAAAAAAAGGCATGTTTTTCCTAGCATGGCAGGGTTATCCTAGAAAGGGGAGTTATCCTAGCTTGGCATTTACCCCTGGGCATAAACCATGTTATTTAGCATTGCATGCAAATCCTACATGGCATGTTATCCTAGCAGGCATGAAACCTATATGCCCAGTTATTTTAGCATAGAAATGTTATCGTAGAAGGGCCCTTTTATCCTGGGAAATTACATTTTAAACCCTTTGCATGACTGTTAAACCCTAGCATGTCATTTTTCCTAGCAGGGAATTTTTTATCCTAGCATGGAAATTTATTCTACATGAATGTTATTTTGCATGGCATGTTTCCTACATGACAGTTATCCTAAATTTCATTTTATCCTAGCATGCCCCATGTTATCCTAGCATGAAAGGGTTTACCCTAGCATGCAGGGTTACCCTAGAATGACATGTTCCCCCTAGCATAAACAGTCACCTAGCATGAATGTTACCAGCACGACAAGTTTCCTAGCATCTCATTTTATCCTAGCATGGCATATTATCCAAGCAGGGCATGTTACCCTTTGCATAACATTTTAAACCTAGCGGGGCCCAGTTTCCTACCCAATATCATTTTTACCTGCATGAAAAGTTATCCTAGAAATGACATATTATCCTAGCATGGCACGTTTCCTAGCATGGCATTTACCCCTAGCATGGTTTTTAATCCTTGCATGACATGTTATCCAACCAAATTTGTTACCCCTAGCTTGCCCATTTTATCCTAGCAGACTTGTTACCTAGCATGTCATGTTATCCTACTTTGACATTTTTATCCTAGCAAATCATGTTTTCCTACCCATGGCATTTTTTATCCACATGAATGTTACCCTTTGCATGTCATTTTTCCTAGAAATCGCATTTATCCTGTATGTCATGTATCCTTTCATTCTTGTTATTCTAGTATGGAGGGTTATCCTTGCATACATGTTATCCTAACATGACATTTATCCTAGCAGGGCATGTTTTCCAAACATGGCATGTTATTTATAGTATGTCATTTTTATCCAAGCATAAAAATCTTATCCTAGCTTTGGCCAAATTATCCTAGCATGGCAGGTTTTCCTACTGACATGCTATCCGCATGTTTTTTTAAAATCCTAGCATGAACATGCTTTTCCTGGGTATTTTCCATGTTATTTTTGCATTGCAGGGTTACCCTAGGGTGTGTTTTGAGTGGGGGTTGTGGGGTTTATGTTTGTGTGTGTTTGTGTGTGTGTGTTTTGTGTGTGTGGGGTGTGTGTGTGTTGTGTGTGTGATGTGGTGTGTGTGTGGGGGTGTTGTTGTGTTTTGTGTGTTTTGGTGTGTGTGTGTGTGTGTGTTTGTGGTGTGTGTTTTGTGTGTACCACCTAGTTGTACTAAACCTATTTGAGGTTGCGGGGGTCGAGCCGACCCCTGGCCCCCCCTTTTCCCCTTTGATCGTACTAGGTCACTCTCCCGTGCCGTGAGTTTTATCATACCTCTGCTTAAAGCTTTGTAGGGAAACCTGCCCCCCACTACTTTCGCTTCCCAAACTTTTCCCCACTTACTGACTACCTGTGGCTAAAAGAAATATTTCCCTTTAAACATCCCTGTGTTTCATCTGTGTTTTTAGTTTCCAACTGTCCCCCTTGTTTACTGTGTCCAATCTCGGGAAACTTTCCTGTTTTTTGTCCCCCTTTGTCAATTCCCCCCAGTATTTTTTTTATGCCCGTTTTCATGTCCCCCCTATCTCCCCTGCCCCTCCAGTGTGGGTAAGGTTGTTTTCCCCTTAAACCCCTTTTCCTCGTGGGACATACCTTTTAGCTCGGGATGTCTTGTGCAAACCTTTGCATTTTTCTTAGTTTCTTTACGTGCTTGGCTAGGGGTGGGGTTTCCAAAATGGTTTCCCCATACTCCAATATGGGCCAACCCTATACGGGTTTAAAGGGGCCTGAACGATTCCTTATTAAGATTCCGGGAAAGCTGTTCGAGGTTTGCTTTTGGCGCCCTATGCTGCAGCAGTTATTTGGTTGATGTGCGCTTTTAGGAGATGTGCCCGGGGGTTATACTCACCCCAAGATCTTTTTTTTTTTGAGTGGGGGTTTGTAGTTTCTGACCCCCCAGGGCTGTAACTCCCCTGCGGCCTTTTTTGCCCCCCCCAATCTTATGACTTTTTCACTTGGTGGGATTGAACTTCAGGAAACCCAATTTTTTGGACCCGGGCTGCAGCCTGGGCCAGATCCCCTTTGGGAAATTCTTTCCCGGTCTTTGATCGAGTGTTTTTTTCTCTCAACTTCCATCGGGAAACAGGGACACCTCAGAGTTATTCCTTCCCTCAGTTTTGGTTTTTGTTTTTCCCGTGTGTTTTGTGTGTTAAAAGTTGTGTGTATGTGCGTGTGTGTGTGTGTGTGTTTTGTGGGGGGTTTTGTGTTGTGTGTGTGTGTGTGTGTGTGTGTGGTTGTGTGTGGTGTGTGTGCGGTTGTGTGTGGGTGTGTGTGGGGGGGGTGTGTCTGTGTTGGGTTGTGTTTTTTATGGGGTGTATGTGTGTGTGGTTTGTGTGTGTTTTGTGTGTGTGTGTGGTTGTGGTTGGGGTGTTGGGGTGTGTTGTGGGGTTTTTTGTGTTTTGGGGTGTGTGGTGTGTGGTGTGTGTGTGTGTGTGTGGGGTGTGGGGTTGTGTGTGTGTTTTGTTTCCCCGTTTAAATACTGAATAAGGGGTGAAAACAAAAGTGCTGGTAACCTGCATAGAAAAGGGTTGGTGGGTTTTTCCCTGCCTCTGCCCCCCCACATTCATCACTCACTCACTGATGAATGTAAGGGGCTCTCACTCACTGATTGAATAAAAAGACTCCCCACTCACGATTGAATAAAAGACTCACCCCTCTTTTAGTGATGTTTTTCTTTTAAGATTCCCCCTCTCCTCCCCCCCACATCCCGAATACAAATCGCCAAAAAGAAACATTTTCCCAAGTCAGATTCCTGCTGGGGGCCCTCACCCGCACTTGGTCTGCCTGTGGTTGGTCATGTTTTGAAGCCAGCCGGGAGATGACAAACCTCATTTCCCGCCCGCTTTTCCTGAAGCACTTCCAAATCCCTCAGGGGGGAGCAAAAAAGCCCCTCCCTGGGGTACTTGCCTGACTAATACCCGAATGTTTTATTAAAAATGGTAAAAAGTACCCACAAGTTTCCCCTTGTGTCCAAAAGACTACTAGCCCCGGCTGAACCACCCTTTGGGACATCTCCATGGGCCTGCAAAACCCATGCCTTTTAAAGGGAAAGGGCCCCCGGATTTTACAGCATTCCCCGTGGAGGGTGTGGGGCGATTTACGTAGGGGAAGGGTGAAAATTTACACTTTTGTCTAAAGGAACTCAAACACGTGACTTACTACTACTTTCTACTTTCTTTCTATTGCTCTATTAAATTTTTTTTCTACTATTTTCAACAGAACTATACTGTTTTTACAAAATTTCCCATTTCCCCTAAAACCCCCCCTAAATTTCCTTATTTTTAATACTGTTACAATTATTACTACAATTTCCCAAACTACTACTACTACTTTCTTTCTACTACTAAAAACTACTATCTACTATATTTCTACTACTAATAACAAAAATAATAATTTAAAAATAATAATAAAAATAATAATAATAATAATTTAAAAATAATAATTTAAAAATAAAATTTCAAGGTCACAAAGTATCATGACATTCAGGGGGAAAATTTAAGTAAAAAACGCGGGGTTTAATAATAAAGAGAGGGGCCCACAGTGCTTTATTACCAAATCTTCCTCTGAAAAACATTGATGCGTTTCCCCTGCCCCGGAATTTTTTTTTAATTTTAGAGCATCGGTTGTGTGTGTTTTGTGTGTGTGTGGGGTGGTGTGTGTGTGGTGTGTGGGGGTCAGAGAATACCCAAAGGGGGGCAACAACGAGTCAAGTACGGGATGAGGGATTTACAGTGGGTAAATGCGACGAGCGGGGTCCCCCCAGGGGGGCGGTCCTAGGGCCATTGCTGTTTTTGGGATATGTTTAAAAGACTTTGGGAAAGGGGTAGACTCAGAAATGTCCCCGTTCCCCCAGACGATGTGAAGTTAAGAGGAGAATTTTAAAACAGATGAGGATCAGGGAGGACTACCCAAAAAGGGCCTGGATAGGAAAGGACAAACCTTTGGCCCGCAATGGTTTTCCGCATTTAACACACCAAAAAGCCCAAAATCTGAAGTCGGGGAAAGGGCCCCAAAAAACCGCAGATGGGGGTATAGGGTAGGGGGGCCCCAAAAACTTTCAAAAACCCCGCTTCCCCGGAGAAAAATCTTTGGGGGGAGGGATAACACCGAGTAAATCGCCAGAGCACCCCATTTAAACCCGGGTAAATGCTTTCAGGGATTTAAAGGGCCCCCTGGGGAAACCCGAGAATAACATTTTCCCATAACCCCTTAAATAAGGAATCGTTCAAGACACTGTTCACCGTGTACATCACGTCCATACTGGAGTATGCAGCACCAGTTTGGAACCCACACCTGGTCAAGCAACGTCAAGAAATTAGAGAAAGTGTAAAGGTTTGCAACAAGGCTAGGTCCAGAGCTGAGGGGAATGTCCTACGATGAAAGGTTAAGGGAAATGGGTCTGACGACACTGGAGGACAGGAGGGTCAGGGGACACATGATTACGACATACAAAATACTGCGTGGAATAGACAAGGTGGACAGAGACAGGGTGTTCCAGAGATGGGACACAGAAACAAGGAGTCACACTTGGAAGTTGAAGACTCAGATGAGTCACAGGGATGTTAGGAAGTATTTCTTCAGTCATAGAGTCGCCAGGAAGTGGAATAGCCTAGCAAGTGATGTAGTGGAGGCAGGAACCATACACAGCTTTAAGACGAGGTATGACAAAGCTCATGGAGCAGGGAGAGAAAGGACCTAGTAGCGATCGGTGAAGACGAGGGGCCAGGAGCTGAGTCTCGACCCCTGCAACTACAATTAGGTGAGAACATACACCGGTAATGGTAAACTCTTCTAAACTTTAGCTTCAGTTTGTTGCTCTTCTCGTAACGAATTATTAAGTTTCATTAAACACTAGTATAATTACCGTGTCGTTAAGCGTCAGGTAATTAACGTGCTAATTCTCTCACTGCCTTGGTTTAACGCTTGCAGACGTAGGGATAAAGGAAAATGCGGGGAAATTAAAAAAACGATGGAATAGGGAAGGAACGACCTCAGGCATAACTGATCCTTATGATCGAGTTCTACTAAAAACTTAGATGTATAACGATTTGCCCTATAAACTTATTTGTAATGACTACTTTACTCCTACAGCATTGTCACAGGCAAGGCTTCCTGCTTGATTTCGTGGTCCTTTCAATCTGAAAGGTACTTCGCGATGTGCATGACTCACCTCTTGTACCTCAAGTACGACAGTAAAATGCACACACACACGACATACGACCCACACACACACACACACACACACATCACACACACACAAACTAACACCCAAATCACACACACACACAACACACACCGGGCGAAACGTCGTCCCCCCAATTAATACTTACACTGTTAACCTTCTGTCTTCCTTTGTCTGTACACACAGACTCGATAGACAGAAACTGGAGGTAGATAAACATGCAATAGATAGATAAACATGCAATAGATAAATAAACATGCAATAGATAGATAACTCTTTGCATATACGGATAAACGATGCATAGAAGGTCAGGTCAAAACAGAGGTGCGGATAGATAAGCGGTACTGATAGATAAGAGGTGGAAATAAATGGTATAAAATACCGACACAATGGCAATATAAACACAAATGCAGTATAATGTGATCCTTTATTGACTACGTTTCGCCCACACAGTGGGCTTTTTCAAGTCACAAACAGAACTACCTGGGGTGGAAGGAACGCGAGTATTTATAGTCCGGCTGAGGTCAGGTGAAGAATGCTGCATCTGATGATGTACCGAGTTGGGTTGTAGAGTCTAAAAACTTGGGTAGCTTGGAAAGGAGACTGGACAAAGTTGTGAGCAGGACCTTCAAAACAGTGTCTTATGTGGATAGCGATGAAGGAGTTTCTTGGCAGTGTTCGCTATGTTATAGAAGCCACTATTCTGGTTAAGTGTCGATAAAGAAATAAGTGATGATTCCAGGATTCTTACGGTAAAGAGTGTTGTCATCTGAGGCGATAATCTTGAGTTTCTGTAGTTTATCCAAGTGGTTGTGTGAATTACGGTGTTGTACGCAGGCATTCCTTGTGTCGTCAGACCTGCTTGCGTATTGGTGTTCTGAAATACGTGTTTGGAGGTCCCTTGATGTTTCGCCCACGTATAACTTGTTGCAGTCATTACAAGGGATTATGTATACCCCTGCAGAGGATGGAGGCTTGTCCTGCCTACTACTGGTGATGTCCTTGATGGTTGTGGTTGTGGAGGTAGATACTTGGAATGATGTTTTGGCAAGATGTTGGAAACATGTTTGGCAATGGAGTTGGTGGGAAGGACTATGTATCTCTTCTCGCAGTGTCTTCTCTGGGTGTGTTGAAGATGTTTAGTGCTCGCCGTCTGCAGTCTCTGATGAAGTGACGAGGATAGTGGAGTTTGGAAAATACTTGTTCAATTATAGTGCATTCTTCCTCAAGGAACTCGTTGCTGCAGATTCTGAGTGCACGCAGGAAGAAGCCTATAATTACACCACGTTTGGTTTTGGTGTCGTGGTGAGAGTAGAAGTGGAGAAGATCGTTTTGGTTGGTGGGTTTTCGATAGACTTTAAAACGAAGTTCGTGGTCAGCTTTGCAGAGTAGAACATCAGGAAAGGAAGAGTGTTGTCGACCTCTTCTTCAAGTGTGAACTGGATTGAAGGCTCGACCTGGTTGAGCTTGTCTTGGAGAGCTTGAACGTTGAAGCGTTTAGGAGTTATGAGGAGAATGTCGTCAACATAACGGAGCCAGGTGACAGACGAAGGAATAATGGTGGAGAAACGTTCGGCTTCTAGATGTTCCATGTATAGGTTCGCCAGGACTGCACTGAGTGGCGAACCCATGGGTAGTCCAAAAGTCTGCTGAAAGAGGTGATTTTCAAAAGAGAAACACGTAATGCCAACACATAGTTCAACCAGGTCGATGAAATCGCTGGCTGGAATGGGAAGATCAAGTGAATCGTCAATTTCCTTGCGCAAGAGATCTATGGCTTGTTTAGTAGGTACTTTAGTGAATAGGGAAGTCACGTCAAGGCTGGAAGTTTCTTGTTCCTGATGTTGATGTTGCGAATGCGATTGAGAAGATCACCTGAGTGTTTGAGATGGGGCTGGACGGGAATAGTGCCCAAGAGTTTTCGAGAGGTGTTTGGGGGAAAATTTCCTGAGAGCTGGGGGGGAGCCTCCCTTTTCCCCGAGGTAGGGGCCTCAGGGGGATCCCCAGGCTTGGGGGTCTTTGGCAGGCCGTAAAATTCGGGGCAGGGGGGGGGTTTGCTGGGCAGGGTTGTGCAGAAGTTTTTTCCCTTTTTCTGAGCTCCTCAGAATGCGGCGAGTCCTTTAAAGGGAAAATTTTTTGTAAGGTTGTCCATTTTGGACAACATTTTTCCCAAAATTCTTTGCCAAAAACTCTTTCCCAAGAAACTCCCCAAAAACCCAAACCGACCATCAAGGACACCCAGTAGTAGGCAGGAAAACCCTCCTTCCTCTTGCAGGGGTTTACATAATCCCTTGAAAAGACTGCAACAATTTACCTTTGGGCAAACATCAAGGGCCCTCCAAACACGTTTTTCGGGAACCCCAAATTACGCAACCCGGTCTGACGACAAAAGGGAAATGCCTGCGTACAAAAAACCTTTAATTCCACAACCACTTGAAAAAACTACAGAAACTAAAGATTATCCCCAAAACAGAAGACAAACTCAATACCAAAGGGAACCCCTGGAATCATCCCCCTTATTTCTATATCCACAACCCCCCCCAAAATTAGGGGCCCTTTTATAACAACCCCTGAACCACTTGCCAAAAACTCCTTCATCGCTATCCCACATAAAAAACCTGTAGAAGGTCTGCTCACAAATTTGTCCAGTCCCCTTTCCAAGTCCCCAAGTTTTTAAAACTTTTAAAACCCCAAACTCGGTACATAAACAATGCACCCATTCTTCACCTGACCCCCAGCCGGACAAATAAATATTTCCGGGGTTCCTTCCACCCCGGGAAAGTTCTTTTTTGTAAATTAAAAAAGCCCACTGTGTGGGCAAAAACGTAGTCAAAAAAAGGATCACATTATACGTTTTGGGGTTTATTTTGGGCCATAGAAAGGGGGTAATGTTAGTTAGGGGTACTGATTAGAAAAAAGGGGTTCGAAAGATGAGGTTTTGGTTTGTTTAAGGGGTTCTGTTTGGAAAAGAGGTACTGTTTGAAAAGAGGTACTGATAGAAAGAGGAAAGATGGGATAAGGGGGTACTGAAAATAAAAAGGTGCAGATAAACACCCCTAAAATTTCGTTTTCCTGAGAAGGGGGTTTTTAAAATTTTTGTTATTTTATTTTGAATATAATTTAAAATCAAAGAATATCTAAAGTCACAGCTGGAAGTGTATAATTATTCACCGTTATATGATTATAATTCATCACAATTATTTTTTTATTATTATCACACCGGCCGATTCCCACCAAGGCAGGTGGCCCGAAAAGAAAAACTTTCACCATCATTCACTCCAATCACGTTTTGCCAGAAGGGTGTTTACACTACAGTTTTTAAACTGCAACATTAACACCCCTCTTCAGAGGGGCAGGCACTGTACTTCCCACTCCAGGACTCAAGTCCGGCCTGCCGGTTTCCCTGAATCCCTTCATAAATGTTACTTTGCTCACACCCCAACAGCACGTCAAGTATTAAAAACCATTTGTCTCCATTCACTCCTATCAAACACGCTCACGCATGCCTGCGGGAATCCAAGCCCCTCGCACACAAAACCTCCTTTACCCCCCCCCCCAAACCCCTTCCTAGGCCGACCCCTACCCCCCTTCCTTCCCCCTACAGACTGATACACTCTTGAAGTCATTCTGTTTCGCTCCATTCTCTCTACATGTCCGAACCACCTCAACAAAAACCCTTCCTCAGCCCTCGGGAACAACAGTTTTGGTAATCCCGCCCTCCTCCTAACTTCCAAACTACGAATTCTCTGCATTATATTCACACCACACATTGCCCTCAGACATGACATCTCCACTGCCTCCAGCCTTCTCCTCGCTGCAACATTCATCACCCACGCTTCACCCCATATAAAGCGTTGGTAAAACATACTCTCATACATTCCCCTCTTTGCCTCCAAGGACAAAGTTCTTTGTCTCCACAGACTCCTAAGTGCACCACTCACTCTTTTTCCCTCATCAATTCTATGATTCACCTCATCTTTCATAGACCCATCCGCCTGACACGTCCACACCCAAATATCTGAATACGTTCACCTCCTCCATACTCTCTCCCTCCAATCTGATATTCAATCTTTCATCCCCTAATTTTTTTGTTATCCTCAACCTTACTCTTTCCTGTATTCACCTTTAATTTTCTTCTTTTGCACACCCTACCAAATTCATCCACCAATCTCTGCAACTTCTCTTCAGAATCTCCCAAGAGCACAGTGTCATCAGCAAAGAGCAGCTGTGACAACTCCCACTTTGTGTGTGATTCTTATCTTTTAACTCCACGCCTCTTGCCAAGCCCCTCGCTTTTACTTCTCTTACAACCCCATCTATAAATATATTAAACAACCACGGTGACATCCACATCCTTGTCTAAGGCCTACTTTTACTGGGAAAAAATTTCCCTCTTTCCTACATACTCTAACTTGAGCCTCACTATCCTCGTAAAAACTCTTCACTGCTTTCAGTAACCTACCTCCTACACCATACACTTTCAACATCTGCCACATTGCCCCCCATCCAAACCCCGTCATAAAGGCTTTTCCAATCCATAAATGCCACAAAAACCTCTTTAGCCTTATCTAAATACTGTTTAACTATATGTTTCACTGGTAAACACCTGTCCACACACCCCTACCTTTCCTAAAGCCCCTTGTTTCAACTGCTATCCTATTCTCCGTCTTTCTCTTAAATTTTTCAATTATAACTTTTACCATACACTTTTACCAGGTACACTCAACAGACTTACCCCCATAATTTTTGCACTCTCTTTTATCCCCTTTTGCCTTATACAAAGGGAAATATGCCTGCCTTCTGCCCAATCCCTAGGTAAACCTTACCCCTTCCAACATTTATTAAATATGCACCCAAACCCCTTTCCCAAAACTATTCCCCACCTGCTTTTTAACATTTTTATCTTATCCCATCAATCCCGGCTGCCTTACCCCCTTTCATTTTACCTACTGCCTCACGAACTTCCCCCACACTCACAACTGGCTCTCCTCACCCCTACAAGAGTTTCCTCCTGCCCTATACACGAAATCCAGCTTCCTATCTTCATCAACATTTACAATTCCTCAAAATATCCTTCCATCTTCCAAATACTCTAACTCTCCATTTAATAACTCTCCTCTCCTATTTTAACTGACAAATCCATTTGTTCTCTAGGCTTTCTAACTTGTTTAAACTCACCCAAAACTTTTCTTATTTTCAACAAAATTTGTTTATAACAAACTCACCCCCTCTCATTTTTCTCTCTTTTACATTGCTTCACCACTCTCTTAACTTCTCTCTTTTTTTCCATATACCTTCCCTCCTTGCATCACTTCTACTTTGTAAAAAAAATTCTCATATCTACTTTTTCTCCCTTTCACTCTCTTTACATCATCATTCCACCAATCGCTCCTCTTCCCTCCTGCACCCACTTTCCTGTAACCACAAACTTCTGCTGAACACTCTAACACTACATTTTTAAACCTACCCCATACCTCTTCGACCCCATTGCCTATGCTCTCATTAGCCCATCTATCCTCCAATAGCTGTTTTATATCTTACCCTAACTGCCTCCTCTTTAGTTATAAACCTTCACCTCTCTCTTCCCTGATGCTTCATTCTCCTTGTATCCCATCTACCTTTTACTCTCAGTGAAAGCTACAACTAGAAAGTGATCTGATATATCTGTGGCCCCTCTATAAACAGAAACATCCTGAAGTCCTACTAAACAGTCTTTTATCTACCAATACATAATCCAACAAACTACTGTCATTTCGCCCTACATCAAAATCGTGTATACTTATTTATCCTCTTTTCTTAAAATATGTATTACCTATAACAAAAACCCCTTTCTATACAAAGTTCAATCAAAGGGCTCCCATTATCATTACACCGGGGCACCCCAAACTTACCTACCACACCCTCTCTAAAAGTTTCTCCTACTTTAGCATTCAAGCCCCCTACCACAATTACTCTCTCACTTGGTTAAAAAGGCTCCTATACATTCACTTAACATCTCCCAAAATCTCCCCCTCTCCCTGCATTCCTCTCTTCTCCAGGTGCATACACGCTTATTTTTGACCCACTTTTCGCATCCAACCTTTACTTTAATCCACATAATTCTTGAATTTACACATTCATATTCTCTTTTCTCCTTCCATAACTGATCATTTAACATTACTGCTACCCCTTCCTTTGCTCTAACTCTCTCAGATACTCCAGATTTAATCCCATTTATTTCCCCCCACTGAAACTCTCCTACCCCCTTCAGCTTTGTTTCGCTTAGGGCCAGGACATCCAACTTCTTTTCATTCATAACATCAGCAATCATCTGTTTCTTGTCATCCGCACTACATCCACGCACATTTAAGCAACCCAGTTTTATAAAGTTTTTCTTCTTCTCTTTTTAGTAATTGTGTACAGGAGAAGGGGTTACTAGCCCATTGCTCCCGGCATTTTAGTCGCCTCATACGACACGCATGGCTTACGGAGGAAAGATTCTTTTCCACTTCCCCATGGACAATAGAAGAAATAAAAAAGAACAAGAGCTATTTAGAAAAAGGAGAAAAACCTAGATGTATGTATATATATATATATGCATGTGCGTGTCTGTGAAGTGTGACCAAAGTGTAAGTAGGAGTAGCAAGATATCCCTGTTATCTTAGCGTGTTTATGAGACAGAAAAAGAAACCAGCAATCCTACCATCATGCAAAACAGTTACAGGTTTTTGTTTCACAGTCATCTGGCAGGACGGTAGTACTTCCCTGGGTGGTTGCTGTCTACCAACCTACTACCTATAATCACAATTATATAGCTATAATAATCAATGGATGACATTTATGAAGGATTTCAGGGAAACCTGTTAGTCGGACTGGAGTCCTGGAGGTGAGAATACAGTACCTGTACTCTGAAGACGGGTGGTGGTGGTGGTGGGAAGTACAGTGCCTGTACTCTGAAGGACGGATGTTAATGTTGCAGTTTTTAACTTGCACGTCTCTGGCAACACAGTGATGGAGAGAAACGGCCGGTGAGATCAAAAAAATTATGTAAACATGAAATTTCGGACAGCTGACAGAAAAAAAATATGAATATTTAACTTATTGAGAGCTAACTTATCTTACATCTTACCTTATCATAAAGAAGCGTCTACCTGCTAACTAGGAGGCATGCTAGGCATACCTCTTCTTGCCTGTGACTGTTGAAGGCTCGATCCTCCGTACAATTAGCGTTCTACCAGTTCTCGCTGTCACCCATCTCATTCCATTAACTTTCAGTGTGATTTTTACACTTCCTGACTTACCTGGTTCTCCCCCAGTTAGCCCTCCTCTTCCTCTTCCTGATCATCCATTTCCTCTGACGTCTTTTTCCTCCTCGTCTTCCTCCTCCTCCTTCTTAAATTCACACATCCCTTGGTCTACAAATCTTCCCCGATACTCTGGTAACAAAAGGAAGGAGAATGGACATCTGTTCTCAGTACAACACAAATATGAAAGTTTGCTATCATTGCTGGAGGACGTCCCTTGTTGTCCCTCGCCACAACTTGACAGTGAGACAGAGATATCTCCTCGTCACACCTCAGAGAAATAAGGAGATAAGTTCTTATATCCGTAGCAGAGAATCATGCAGAGTTGTTCACATCTCATGAAGACAGAAACTGGAAGTTCTTTGTATCTGTAAAGAGAGAGAGAGAGAGAGAAGTCCTCACATGCCCAGGAGAGATAGAGAAAAGAGATAGAGATCCCCTTCACATCTCCAGATAGATAGTCTCACTCATTTCGTGACGAGAAAAAATGGAAAGGAAAAAGACAACTGTCAGATTTTAATTCCCCATTCCACATCATTTGGCTCATCAGGATTTTGGAAAATAGCCGCGACAAGCTGGTCAAATAACACATGGCCATTTCTTGCCAATTTATTCCCAATTCACATTGAAAAAAAATATATAGAAAAAATAATATCCGTCCATCAGCGGGGGGTCCTGCAAGCTGTGTGAAAATTCTGTTATTTTTTGATTTACAAAATTCGTAAATTTAATTGAAATTTTGATTTGTTGTTTCTTCCCAATTGTTTTCAGTGATTTTTTTCCCAGATGCAATAATTTCCATAAGACTGTGGCAATGGGTACATAGTATGGTGAAGAACAGTATGGTGATCCATACTCTCCCTGGGATCTCCACTCTCCCTGGGATCCCCACTCTCTCTGGGATCCCCACTCTCTCTGGGATCCCCACTCTCTCTGGGATCCCCACTCTCTCTGGGATCCCCACTCTCTCTGGGATCCCCACTCTCTCTGGGATCCCCACTCTCCCTGGGATCCCCACTCTCCCTGGGATCCCCACTCTCTCTGGGATCCCCACTCTCTCTGGGATCCCCACTCTCCCTGGGATCCCCACTCTCCCTGGGATCCCCACTCTCTCTGGGATCCCCACTCTCCCTGGGATCCCCACTCTCTCTGCGATCCCCACTCTCCCTGGGATCCCCACTCTCTCTGGGATCCCCACTCTCCCAGGGATCCCCAATCCCCCTGGGATCCCAACTCTCTCTGGGATCCCCACTCTCCCTGGGATCCCCGCTCTCTCTGGGATCCCCACTCTCTCTGGGATCCCCACTCTCCCTGGGATCCCCACTCTCCCTGGGATCCCCACTCTCTCTGGGATCCCCACTCTCCCTGCGATCTCCACTCCCACTGCGATCTCCACTCCCCCTGCGATCTCCACTCCCCCTGCGAACTCTACTCCACTCCAGACTCCACTACACAACAAGCTCCACTTGCAACACTCATCTTCGTCCAGTCAACAGAACACAGCGTCAAGGGCGCGGCTCAAAGATTTGCTTCGAACAGGCAAATCATAATTGAACATTATATGCAGTAGCTTCTTTTATCCGGACCGTCCCTTACGCCTGACGTATGAACGATTAATGCAACAAAGTTTCTGTTATGTTCACGAGAAAGTTTGACTGTAGTTGTTGCTGTATTTGTAGATATTACGGCTGTTTATGTAGCGGACACAAGTTAACGCTATGCAGGTTTTGATAATTAAATCTTAATGGTAGTGAACACTGTGTGTGTGTGTGTGTGTGTGTGTGTGTGTGTGTGTGTGTGTGTGTGTGTGGTGGGGTGTGTGTGTGTGTGTGTGTGTGGTGTGTGTGTTGTGTGTGTGTGGGGTGGTGTGTGTGTGTGTTGTGTGTGTGGGGTGGGTGTGTGTATTGAATGATTTGTGTGAAGGAAAATGTGTGGTGTGCACTGATCAGAAAGTTTTTTTTCGTTTTTTGTTTTTTGGTAGTGGTGGTGGTGGTGGGGTGGGGGGGTGGTGGTGGTGGTGGTGGTGGTGGTGGTGGTGGTGGTGGTGGTGGTGGGGTGGTGGTGGTGGTGGGGTGGTGGGGTGGTGGTGGGGTGGATGGGTGGTGGGATGGTAGCTATGTTATTGTGGCGGTGGTTGCGTTCACAGGACCCCTACCAATAACCTCCCCAAAACTAAGCATGGGTGGGATATCACCCTTCCCACACCTCACTCTCCCCCACACCACACCATCCCCACACAACACCATCCCCACACCACACCATCCCCACACCACACCATCCCCACACCACACCAAACCCCACACCACACCATCCCCACACCACACCATCCCCACACCACCCCTCCCCACACCACACCCTTCCCCCACACCACACCATCCCCCCCACCACACCTTCCCCACACCACACCATCCCCACACAACACCATCCCCCACACCACACCATCCCCACACAAAACCATCCCCACACCACACCATCCCCACACAACACCATCCCCACAAACCCCACCACCCCGACACCAACACCAATCCCCACACAACAACCTCCCCACACCACAAACCCTCCCCACACTAAAAACCATCCCCACACCACACCATCCCCACACAACACCATCCCCATACCACACCACCCCCCACACCACACCACCCCACACAACAAACCCTCCCCACACCACACCATCCCCACACAACACCATCCCCACAACACCATCCCCACACCACAAACCCTCCCCACACCACAAAACCCTCCCCACACCACACCACCCCCCCCCCAACACCATCCCCACCCACACCATCCCCACACCACACCATCCCCACACCACACCATCCCCACACAACACCATCCCCACACCACACCATCCCCACCCCCACACCATCCCCACACCCACACCATCCCCCACAAACCCCAAACCCTACCCCCACCCACAAACCCTCCCCCCACAACCCACACCATACCCACACCACACCATCCCCACACCACCCCATCCCCACACAACACCACCCCCACACCACACCATCCCCACACCACACCATCCCCACCACCCCATCCCCACACACACCATCCCCACCCAAACACCATCCCCACACCACACCATCCCCACAACACACCATCCCCCACACCACACCATCCCCACCCCACACACCATCCCCACACCACACCATCCCCACACCACACCATCCCCCCACACCACCCACACCATCCCCACACCACACCATCCCCACACCACACATACCCACACCACACCATCCCCACACCACACCATCCCACACCACCACCCATCCCACACCACACCATCCCACACCACACCACCCCACACCACACCACCCCCACACCACACCATCCCCACACACACCATCCCCCACACACACCACCCCACACAACACCACCCCCACACAACACCATCCCCCACACCACACCACCCCCACACCACACCATCCCCACACAACACCACCCCTACACCACACCATCCCCACACCACAACCATCCCCACACAGCACCATCCCCACACAACAACCACCCCCACACAACACCATCCCCACACCACACCATCCCCACACTACACCATCCCCACATCACACCATCCCCACACAACACCCTCCCCACACCACACCACCCCCACACCACACCATCCCCACACAACACCATCCCCACACCACACCATCCCCACACCACACCATCCCCACACCACACCATCCCCCCACCCACACCATCCCCACACCACACCATCCCCACACCACACCATCCCCCAACCACACCATACCCACACCACACCATCCCCACACCACACCATCCCCACACAGCACCATCCCCACACAACACCACCCCCACACAACACCATCCCCACACCACACCATCCCCACACTACACCATCCCCACATCACACCATCCCCACACAACACCATCCCCACACCACACCATCCCCACACAACACCATCCCCACACCACACCATCCCCACACCACACCATCCCCACACCACACCATCCCCACACCACACCATCCCCACACCACACCATCCCCACACCACACCATCCCCACACCACACCATACCCACACCACACCATCCCCACACCACACCCATACCCACACCACACCATACCCACACCACACCATTCCCACACAACACCACCCCTACACCACACCATCCCCACACCGCACCATCCCCACACAAGCACCATCCCCACAACAACACCACCCCCCACACAACACCACCCCCACACAACACCATCCCCACACCACACCACCCCCACACCACACCATCCCCACACAACACCACCCCTACACCACACCATCCCCACACCACACCATCCCCACACAGCACCATCCCCACACAACACCACCCCCACACAACACCATCCCCACACCACACCATCCCCACACTACACCATCCCCACATCACACCATCCCCACACAACACCATCCCCACACCACACCACCCCCACACCACACCATCCCCCACACAACACCATCCCCACACCACACCATCCCCACACCACACCATCCCCACACAACACCATCCCCACACCACACCATCCCCACACCACACCATCCCCACACCACACCATCCCCACACCACACCATCCCCACACCACACCATCCCCACACCACACCATCCCCACACCACACCAATACCCACACCACACCATCCCCACACCACACCATACCCACACCACACCATACCCACACCACACCATTCCCACACAACACCACCCCCACACAACACCACCCCCACACAACACCACCCCCACACAACACCACCCCCACACAACACCACCCCCACACAACACCACCCCCACACTACCTCCACTCTGCCACCACGGAGGTGCTACACTAAAATAATATTTCCCACAAACAACAATACTAATGACAGTATTTCATCTTAATTAAATTCTAGACTAAGTTCCTTTGTGTTATACACAGGACAGACTTACAGGTATACACTATACCACACGTATGTTGAAATTAATACTCACCTGAAATTATAACATTGTATAGTTTCCCAGCCGCACTTGTGATACATCTGAGTAATGAGAAAATAACACGGTTGTAAAATACACACTTATGCTTGATTTACACATGTGCTAGCACACACATCATCACAGGGACGAGCACAGGATAGTGTGCTAGCACACACATCATCACAGGGACGAGCACAGGATAGTGTGCTAGCACACACATCATCACAGGGACGAGCACAGGATAGTGTGCTAGCACATACATCATCACAGGGACGAGCACAGGAAAGTGTGCTAGCACATACATCATCACAGGGACGAGCACAGGAAAGTGTGCTAGCACATACATCATCACAGGGACGAGCACAGGATAGTGTGCTAGCACACACATCATCACAGGGACGAGCACAGGAAAGTGTGCTAGCACATACATCATCACAGGGACGAGCACAGGAAAGTGTGTTAGCACACACATCATCACAGGGACGAGCACAAAAAAGTGTGCTAGCACATACATCATCACAGGGACGAGCACAGGAAAGTGTGCTAGCACACACATCATCACAGGGACGAGCACAGGAAAGTTTGCTAGCACATACATCATCACAGGGACGAGCACAGGAAAGTGTGCTAGCACATACATCATCACAGGGACGAGCACAGGAAAGTGTGCTAGCACACACATCATCACAGGGACGAGCACAGGAAAGTGTGCTAGCACACACATCATCACAGGGGCGATCACAGGAAAGTGTGCTAGCACACACATCATCACAGGGGCGATCACAGAAAAGTGTGCTAGCACACACATCATCACAGGGACGATCACAGGAAAGTGTGCTAGCACACACATCACAAACACAAGTAACTCTCAACACAATGTTGATGCTGGACATTATTAATTCATCTTGTCACATTAGTGACGTTATCCCACAACTTTACTGTCCTACGGAACCCATTCCCGTCTATTTTTTAACATCAACTGTCAAATTATGTTTGACAGGAATGTGAATCTGTACTTCTTCGTAATCTGTATCCCTGTCGTAAAGTGTATCCCTGAGGTGAAGTGTATCCCTGAGGTGAAGTGTATCGCTGAGGTGAAGTGTATCCCTGAGGTGAAGTGCATCGCTGAGGTTATCTCCTTGCTGAGATAACAAAAACTCAGCTAGATGGGGCAGCGTAATATAATTTATATGCGAGACAACCTCATTATTGATTCATTTTGAATAACTGACTACCTGCAACAGGCATTAAGGTCCGGTTCCAGTATATAAACACTGACAGATACAGGAATTTCG
>NC_069422.1:42965085-42985085 GCF_026875155.1 Cherax quadricarinatus
ATTATTCTTAATTAAGACAGTCTTCATTAATTAAGACTGTCGAATAAATCTTAAAAATATATTTTGACGAAAAAAATATAGTGAAAATTAATGCGTGTTATAAGGCGATAAATATCACATTATTACCAGAGATATTATTAAGGGTATTACGCCCAGGGTAATATTCTTGAGGCTGGTGAAGGGGGGGTAAGCTCTTGATCCTAGAAGTTAGAGCCCTTCTCCCCTCCTATGCACTCCGACTTCACTGTGCACTCTGAACTGTTATGGGTCCCTGAAACTTGAACTGTATGGGGGTCCCTGTATCTTGAACTGTATGGGGTCCCTGAACTGCATGGGGGGTCCCTGAACCTTGAACTGTAAGGGGGTCCCTGAACCTTGTACTGTATGGGAGTCCCTGAACCTTGAACTGTATGAGGGTCCCTGAGCCTTGAACTGTATGGGGGTCCCTGAACCTTGAACTGTATGGGGGTCCCTGAACCTTGAACTGTATGGGGGTCCCTGAACCTTGAACAGTATGGGGGTCCCTGAACCTTGAACTGTATGGGGGTCCCTGAACCTTGTACTGTATGGGAGTCCCTGAACCTTGAACTGTATTGGGGTCCCTGAACCTTGAACTGCATGGGGGTCCCTGAACCTTGAACTGTATGGGGGTCCCTGAACCTTGTACTGTATGGGAGTCCCTGAACCTTGAACTGTATGAGGGTCCCTGAGCCTTGAACTGTATGGGGGTCCCTGAACCTTGAACTGTATGGGGGTCCCTGAACCTTGAACTGTATGGGGGTCCCTGAACCTTGAACAGTATGGGGGTCCCTGAACCTTGAACTGTATGGGGGTCCCTGAACCTTGTACTGTATGGGAGTCCCTGAACCTTGAACTGCATGGGGTCCCTGAACCTTGAACTGTATGGGGGCCCCTGAACCTTGTACTGTATGGGAGTCCCTGAACCTTGAACTGTATGGGGGGTCCCTGAGCCTTGAACTGTATGGGGGTCCCTGAACCTTGAACTGTATGGGGGTCCCTGAACCTTGAACAGTATGGGGGTCCCTGAACCTTGAACTGTATGGGGGTCCCTGAACCTTGTACTGTATGGGAGTCCCTGAACCTTGAACTGTATGGGGGTCCCTGAACCTTGAACTGCATGGGGGTCCCTGAACCTTGAACTGTATGGGGGTCCCTGAACCTTGTACTGTATGGGAGTCACTGAACCTTGAACTGTATGGGGGTCCCTGAACCTTGAACTGTATGGGGGTCCCTGAACCTTGTACTGTATGGGAGTCCCTGAACCTTGCACTGTATGGGGGTCCCTGAACCTTGAACTGATATGTGGTCCCTGAACCTTGAACTGTTATGGGGTCCCTGAACCTTGAACTGTATGGGGATCCCTGAACCTTGAACTGTATGGGGGTCCCTGAACTTTGAACTGTATGGGGGTCCCTGAACCTTGAACTGTTTGGCGTCCCTGAACCTTGAACTGTATGGGGGTCCCTGAACCTTGTACTGTATGGGAGTCCCTGAACCTTGAACTGTATGGGGGTCCCTGAACCTTGAACTGATATAGGGTCCCTGAACCTTGAACTGTTATGAGGTTCCTGAACCTTGAACTGTTATGGGGTCCCTGAACCTTGAAGGATGGGAGCCAGCTAGTTAAGCTTGAAGGATGGGAGCCAGCTAGTTCAGCTTGATGGGTGGGAGCCAGCTAGTTAAGCTTGATGGATGGGAGCCAGCTAGTTAAGTTTGAAGGGTGGGAGCCAGCTAGTTAAGCTTGATGGATGTAAGCCAGCTACTCCAGCTTGATGGAGAGGAGCCAGCTAGTTCAGCTTGACGGATGGGAGCCAGCTAGTCCAGCTTGATGGATGGGAGCCAGCTAGTCCAGCTTGATGGATGGGAGCCAGCTAGTCCAGCTTGATGGATGGGACCCAGCTAGTTCAGCTTGATGGATTGGAGCCAGCTAGTTAAGCTTGAAGGATGGGAGCCAGCTAGTTAAGCTTGAAGGATGGGAGCCAGCTAGTTCAGCTTGATGGATGGGAGCCAGCTAGTCCAGCTTGATGGATGGGAGCCAGCTAGTTCAGCTTGATGGATGGGAGCCAGCTAGTTAAGCTTGATGGATGGGAGCCAGCTAGTCCAGCTTGATGGATGGGAGCCAGCTAGTTCAGCTTGATGGATGGGAGCCAGCTAGTTCAGCTTGATGAATGGGAGCCAGCTAGTCCAGCTTGATGGATGGGAGCCAGCTAGTTCAGCTTGATAGATGGGAGCCAGCTAGTTAAGCTTGAAGGATGGGAGCCAGCTAGTTAAGCTTGAAGGATGGGAGCCAGCTAGTTCAGCTTGATGGATGGGAGCCAGCTAGTCCAGCTTGATGGATGGGAGCCAGCTAATTCAGCTTGATGGATGGGAGCCAGCTAGTTAAGCTTGATGGATGGGAGCCAGGTAGTACAGCTTGATGGATGGGAGCCAGCTAGTTAAACTAGATGGATGGGAGCAAGTTAGTTAAACTTGATAGATGGGAGCCAGCTAGTTAAGCTTGATGGACTAGAGTCAGCTAGTTAAGCTTGATGGACGGAAGCCAGTTAGTTCAGCTTGAAGAGTGGAAGCCTCAGCTTGAAGAATAGAAACCCAACTAGTTTATTTTGAAGGATGGAAGTCTAGTTCTTGGTGTATAATGCAGTTTTCGTACAGGATCTCTCTTGTCAACTTCGCCAGGTGAACTGATGTCACATCTAACATCATTATGTGATGGTATGAGAGTGGAAGAACTTGACTAACTCAGAGACAACTCATGAATGGTCAAGAAATGTCAAAGTATTATGTACAGTGGCATATCACCAGCTACTCAGAAAAAATACCTTGACTTTGCCCACTGTAAATAACTCACACCTACTAAAACTAGTCTAAGTCCAGTCATACCTTGCTAGAACTTTGGCTGTTATAAGTCATAACTACATATAAGTAACATCGTAATAGTTTTGGGACTGGATTCACGTCAGTGTAAACGACTTGTTAGCCTTGTTATCTGATCTTTAATTTCTAAATAGGTCATTACCCCTGTAACCTGTCGAGCTAGCACGACACTGAGACACAGTCCCTGGACCCATTATGTGTCTCTGTAATCTGTTGACTTCCACCTACACTAACTGTGGGATCTGCGTAATAAGGCTATTAAAATAACCTAATTTCTCATCCCACATTGTTTACCTCTTCTCCTTTTCTCACCTCATTTATCTCCTCTTCTCACCTCGCTTATCTCCTCTCATCTTCTCACCTTGTTTACCTTCTGTTCTTGAATATTTAACGAGGCTTCACTCCTTGAATACGAAGGACAAACGTTGCAAAATAAGCTTCGAAAGAGACTATATTTGGCTCTTTATAGAGCTTTATGACGTGATTAAGCTTTACACAGAGTGAAACGTCGTCCTGTTACAAGCTTATTCTACTCCTAGTGTATTTGTCATCATGATTGCCCTATAATATTTCCTTTCCAATTGATAAAATCTGACGTGAGAGCGGGACGCTGGGGAGATTATTTCCGGAATTATCAACAGATGTTAACAGGTATTTAACAGATGTAACAGACCCGTTTTATTCGTCCGTGGCCTTGTGCACAGCTGGTCAGTACACACAGTTATACTTAGTGTGAGAGCTTTCGGTAATTTACTGCCTGGCTGAGTCTGTAGACACCATCAATTCACATGGAACTGACAGTCGATTGATTTTTTCCATTTGTAAACAGTTCACCCGTGCTGTTGAAAGCTTTAGCTCATTTTCCAGCTCATCGCTTATCGTAGTGAGCTTTTTTTTATGGTCAAAGAAATTTGCATAATGTTAAGCAGATGCAACGAGAGTTACGTAGTGAGGGTAAGAATTTTTTTTTTTTCAGATTATTTGTGAATTGTGTCCTTAACGTAGGTGAGTTGTACCCGATTTGTATGAGAATTGTGGTGCAGTTAGTGTAGAGGATATTTGTTATTAGTTTATATGGGAGTTGTTACATATTTTTATGTCGGGAACCTTTTGATCTGTTTTCTGACCTGTGACCTGGTCATCCCCTATAACTCACTCCCACACCCCGACAACTCACTCCCACATCCCTATAACTCTATCTTACACCTCAACAACTCACTCCCACACCCCAACAACTCACTCCCACACCCCAACAACTCGCTCCCACACCCCAACAACTCACTCCCACACCCCAACAACTCACTCCCACACCCCAACAACTCACTCCCACACCCCAACAACTCACTCCCACACCCCAACAACTCGCTCCCACACCCCAACAACTCGCTCCCACACCCCAACAACTCACTCCCACACCCCAACAACTCGCTCCCACACCCCAACAACTCGCTCCCACACCCCAACAACTCGCTCCCACACCCCAACAACTCACTCCCACACCCCAACAACTCACTCCCACACCCCAACAACTCGCTCCCACACCCCAACAACTCGCTCCCACACCCCAACAGCTCACTCCCACACCCCAATAACTCACATCACACACTCGCTGGATGCTGTTGTACGCAGCAGTTGTCAACTCACATCTCAGAACTTGTTTGATGACCTAATTGACTGATTCAAAGATCATCTCACACAAGTCATAAATCTGGTCATCCCTGCCTCTGATTGGTTTATAGTTCTCTTCTCCCATGCCTCTGATTGGTTTATAGTTCTCTTCTCACCTGCCTCTGATTGGTTTATAGTTCTCTTCTCCCCTGCCTCTGATTGGTTTATAGTTCTCTTCTCCCCTGCATCTGATTGGTTTATAGTTTTCTTCTCCCCGCATCTGATTGGTTTAAGCAATACTTACTTAACATGGACAGAGCGAATTAGCATGAGAGAAGGTCATTAAGTTCCTTGTATGGGGCATTCACTCTGTGTTCCACGTAGGCAGTGCAAAACTACGAGTCATCTCGATGTAGATGGGAAGGTATCTACTGTTCACTGCTGGATCTAATCTCCGTGTACATGTACACTGGTCTGTGTTGGACTTATTGTACAGTACACAGTGTAAGTACAGGAATGTAGGTTACAGTGATGGAATGCAGTGGAATCACCAGTTACTACTGTAACTGCTGTAGTTTGGGATTGACTGTAACTAGAGAGCGAGAGAGAGAGAGAGGAGAGAGAGAGAGAGAGAGAGAGAGAGAGAGAGAGAGAGAGAGAGAGAGAGAGAGAGAGAGAGAGAAGAGAGAGAGAGAGAGAGAGAGAGAGAGAGAGAGAGAGAGAGAGAGAGAGAGAGAGAGAGAGAGAGAGAGACCCTTTCAAACTTGTGTGTTTCTCATGGCTATTCACTGCAACATAGACCATTGATCATAATGTAATTAATGATGGTATTGATGACCTTGATGGCCTTGATGATGTTGATGACGTTGATGACGAAGATATTGATGATGTTATAACGTTAATAATGTTGAAGAAGTAGATAATGTAGAAGACGTCAGTGATGCCATGACGATGATGACGCTGATGACGAAGAAGACATTGATGGCCTTGATGATGTTGATGACGTTGATGGGGGGATCCTTGGCTCGTGTTGATGCTGTTTACATTATTTTCGCTAAGCACTTATAACGAGGGAAAAAAAAGAGAGAATCTCGCCCAGTAATTGGCTGACACTCTATAATACCAGCCAATCAGCGCTCTCAGTAGGCGATCCCAGGCTTAACTGAGGCTTCCATCACTGTACAGTTACTGAGGCTTCCATCACTGTACAGTTACTGAGGCTTCCGTCACTGTACAGTTACTGAGGCTTCCGTCACTGTACAGTTACTGAGGCTTCCATCACTGTACAGTTACTGAGGCTTCCATCACTGTACAGTTACTGAGGCTTCCATCACTGTACAGTTACTGAGGCTTCCATCACTGTACAGTTACTGAGGCTTCCATCACTGTACAGTTAGTGAGGCTTCCATCACTGTACAGTTACTGAGGCTTCTATCACTGTACAGTTACTGAGGCTTCCATCACTGTACAGTTACTGAGGCTTCCATCACTGTACAGTTACTGAGGCTTCCATCACTGTACAGTTACTGAGGCTTCCATCACTGTACAGTTGCTGAGGCTTCCATCACTGTACAGTTGCTGAGGCTTCCATCACTGTACAGTTGCTGAGGCTTCCATCACTGTACAGTTACTGAGGCTTCCATCACTGTACAGCTACTGAGGCTTCCATCACTGTACAGTTACTGAGGCTTCCATCACTGTACAGTTACTGAGGCTTCCACCACTGTACAGTTACTGAGGCTTCCATCACTGTACAGTTAGTGAGGCTTCCACCACTGTACAGTTTCTGAGGCTTCCATTACTGCACAGTTACTGAGGCTTCCATCACTGTACAGTTACTAAGGCTTCCATCACTGTACAGTTGCTGAGGCTTCCATCACTGTACAGTTACTGAGGCTTCCATCACTGTACAGTTACTGAGGCTTCCATCACTGTACAGTTACTGAGGCTTCCATCACTGTACAGTTACTGAGGCTTCCACCACTGTACAGTTACTGAGGCTTCCATCACTGTACAGTTACTGAGGCTTCCATCACTGTACAGTTACTGAGGCTTCCATCACTGTACAGTTACTGAGGCTTCCATCACTGTACAGTTACTGAGGCTTCCATCACTGTACAGTTACTGAGGTCTCCATCACTGTACAGTTACTGAGGCTTCCATCACTGTACAGTTACTGAGGCTTCCATCACTGTACAGCTACTGAGGCTTCCATCACTGTACAGTTACTGAGGCTTCCATCACTGTACAGTTACTGAGGCTTCCATCACTGTACAGTTACTGAGGCTTCCATCACTGTACAGTTAGTGAGGCTTCCATCACTGTACAGTTACTGAGGCTTCCATCACTGTACAGCTACTGAGGCTTCCATCACTGTACAGTTACTGAGGCTTCCATCACTGTACAGTTACTGAGGCTTCCATCACTGTACAGCTACTGAGGCTTCCATCACTGTACAGTTACTGAGGCTTCCATCACTGTACAGTTAGTGAGGCTTCCATCACTGTACAGTTACTGAGGCTTCCATCACTGTACAGATACTGAGGCTTCCATCACTGTACAGTTACTGAGGCTTCCATCACTGTACAGCTACTGAGGCTTCCATCACTGTACAGTTAGTGAGGCTTCCATCACTGTACAGTTACTGAGGCTTCCATCACTGTACAGTTACTGAGGCTTCCATCACTGTACAGTTACTGAGGCTTCCATCACTGTACAGTTACTGAGGCTTCCATCACTGTACAGTTACTGAGGCTTCCATCACTGTACAGTTACTGAGGCTTCCATCACTTTACAGTTACTGAGGCTTCCATCTCTGTACAGTTACTGAGGCTTCCATCACTGTACAGCTACTGAGGCTTCCATCACTGTACAGCTACTGAGGCTTCCATCACTGTACAGTTACTGAGGCTTCCATCACTGTACAGTTACTGAGGCTTCCATCACTGTACAGTTACTGAGGCTTCCATCACTGTACAGTTACTGAGGCTTCCATCACTGTACAGTTACTGAGGCTTCCACCACTGTACAGTTACTGAGGCTGAGAGCTTCCATCACTGTACAGTTACTGAGGCTTCCATCACTGTACAGTTACTGAGGCTTCCATCACTGTACAGTTACTGAGGCTTCCATCACTGTACAGTTACTGAGGCTTCCATCACTGTACAGTTACTGAGGCTTCCATCACTGTACAGTTACTGAGGCTTCCATCACTGTACAGCTACTGAGGCTTCCATCACTGTACAGTTACTGAGGCTTCCATCACTGTACAGTTACTGAGGCTTCCATCACTGTACAGTTACTGAGGCTTCCATCACTGTACAGTTAGTGAGGCTTCCATCACTGTACAGTTTACTGAGGCTTCCATCACTGTACAGCTACTGAGGCTTCCATCACTGTACAGTTACTGAGGCTTCCATCACTGTACAGTTACTGAGGCTTCCATCACTGTACAGCTACTGAGGCTTCCATCACTGTACAGTTACTGAGGCTTCCATCACTGTACAGTTAGTGAGGCTTCCATCACTGTACAGTTACTGAGGCTTCCATCACTGTACAGATACTGAGGCTTCCATCACTGTACAGTTACTGAGGCTTCCATCACTGTACAGCTACTGAGGCTTCCATCACTGTACAGTTAGTGAGGCTTCCATCACTGTACAGTTACTGAGGCTTCCATCACTGTACAGTTACTGAGGCTTCCATCACTGTACAGTTACTGAGGCTTCCATCACTGTACAGTTACTGAGGCTTCCATCACTGTACAGTTACTGAGGTTTCCATCACTGTACAGTTACTGAGGCTTCCATCACTGTACAGTTACTGAGGCTTCCATCACTGTACAGTTACTGAGGCTTCCATCACTTTACAGTTACTGAGGCTTCCATCACTGTACAGTTACTGAGGCTTCCATCACTGTACAGTTACTGAGGCTTCCATCACTGTACAGTTACTGAGGTTTCCATCACTGTACAGTTACTGAGGCTTCCATCACTGTACAGTTAGTGAGGCTTCCGTCACTGTACAGTTACTGAGGCTTCCATCACTGTACAGTTACTGAGGCTTCCATCACTGTACAGTTACTGAGGCTTTCATCACTGTACAGTTACTGAGGCTTCCATCACTGTACAGTTACTGAGGCTTCCATCACTGTACAGTTACTGAGGCTTCCATCACTGTACAGGTACTGAGGCTTCCATCACTGTACAGATACTGAGGCTTCCATCACTGTACAGTTACTGACGCTTCCATCACTGTACAGTTACTGAGGCTTCCATCACTGTACAGTTACTGAGGCTTCCATCACTGTACAATTAGTGAGGCTTCCATCACTGTACAGTTACTGAGGCTTCCATCACTGTACAGTTACTGAGGCTTCCATCACTGTACAGTTACTGAGGCTTCCATCACTGTACAGTTACTGAGGCTTCCATCACTGTACAGTTAGTGAGGCTTCCATCACTGTACAGTTACTGAAGTCTCCATCACTGTACAGTTACTGAGGCTTCCATCACTGTACAGTTACTGAGGCTTCCATCACTGTACAGTTACTGAGGCTTCCATCACTGTACAGTTACTGAGGTCTCCATCACTGTACAGTTACTGAGGTCTCCATCACTGTACAGTTAAGATTTCGTTCGGATTTTTAACCCCGGAGGGTTAGCCACCCAGGATAACCCAAGAAAGTCAGTGCGTCATCGAGGACTGTCTAACTTATTTCCATTGGGGTCCTTAATCTTGTCCCCCAGGATGCGACCCACACCAGTCGACTAACACCCAGGTACCTATTTGCTGCTAGGTGAACAGGACAACAGGTGTAAGGAAACGTGTCGAAATGTTTCCACCCGCCGGGAATCGAACCCGGGCCCTCCGTGTGTGAAGCGGGAGCTTTAGCCACCAGGCCACCGGGCCACCACTCACTGTACAGTTACTGTGGCTTCCATCACTGTACAGTTACTGAGGCTTCCATCACTGTACAGTTACTGAGGTCTCCATCACTGTACAGTTACTGAGGTCTCCATCACTGTACAGTTACTGAGGCTTCCATCACTGTACAGTTACTGAGGCTTCCATCACTGTGCAGTTATTGAGGCTTCCATCACTGTACAGTTACTGAGGCTTCCATCACTGTACAGTTACTGAGGCTTCCATCACTGTACAGTTACTGAGGCTTCCATCACTGTACAGTTACTGAGGCTTCCATCACTGTACATTTACTGAGGCTTCCATCACTGTACGGGTACTGAGGCTTCCATCACTCTACAGTTACTGAGGCTTCCATCACTGTACAGTTACTGAGGCTTCCATCACTGTACAGTTACTGAGGTTTCCATCACTGTACAGTTACTGAGGCTTCCATCACTGTACAGTTACTTAGGCTTCCATCACTGTACAGCTACTGAGGCTTCCATCACTGTACAGTTACTGAGGCTTCCATCACTGTATAGTTACTGAGGCTTCCATCACTGTACGGTTACTGAGGCTTCCATCACTGTACAGTTACTGAGGCTTCCATCACTGTACAGTTACTGAGGTTTCCATCACTGTACAGCTACTGAGGCTTCCATCACTGTACAGTTACTGAGGCTTCCATCACTGTACAGTTACTGAGGCTTCCATCACCGCACAGTTACTGAGGCTTCCATCACTGTACAGCTACTGAGGCTTCCATCACTGTACAGTTACTGAGGCTTCCATCACTGTACAGTTACTGAGGCTTCCATCACTGTAGAGTTACTGAGGTTTCCATCACTGTACAGTTACTGAGGCTTCCATCACTGTACAGTTACCGAGGCTTCCATCACTGTACAGTTACTGAGGCTTCCAACACTGTACAGTTGCTGAGGCTTCCATCACTGCACAGTTACTGAGGTCTCCATCACTGCACAGTTACTGAGGCTTCCATCACTGTACAGTTACTGAGGCTTCCATCACTGTACAGTTACTGAGGTTTTCATCACTGTACAGTTACTGAGGCTTCCATCACTGTACAGTTACTGAGGCTTCCATCACTGTAAAGTTACTGAGGCTTCCATCACTGTACAGTTACTGAGGTTTCCATCACTGTACAGTTACTGAGGCTTCCATCTCTGTACAGTTACTGAGGCTTCCATCACTGTACAGCTACTGAGGCTTCTATCACTGTACAGTTACTGAGGCTTCCATCACTGTATAGTTACTGAGGCTTCCATCACTGTACAGTTACTGAGGCTTCCATCACTGTACAGTTATTGAGGCTTCCATCACTGCACAGTTACTGAGGTTTCCATCACTGTACAGCTACTGAGGCTTCCATCACTGTACAGTTACTGAGGCTTACATCACTGTACAGTTACTGAGGCTTCCATCACTGTACAGTTACTGAGGCTTCCATCACTGTACAGCTACTGAGGCTTCCATCACTGTACAGTTACTGAGACTTCCATCACTGTACAGTTACTGAGGCTTCCATCACTGTAGAGTTACTGAGGTTTCCATCACTGTACAGTTACTGAGGCTTCCATCACTGTACAGTTACCGAGGCTTCCATCACTGTACAGTTACTGAGGCTTCCATCACTGTACAGTTGCTGAGGCTTCCATCACTGCACAGTTACTGAGGTCTCCATCACTGCACAGTTACTGAGGCTTCCATCACTGTACAGTTACTGAGGCTTCCATCACTGTACAGTTACTGAGGTTTTCATCACTGTACAGTTACTGAGGCTTCCATCACTGTACAGTTACTGAGGCTTCCATCACTGTTCAGTTTCTGAGGCTTCCATCACTGTAAATTTACTGAGGCTTCCATCACTGTACAGTTACTGAGGTTTCCATCACTGTACAGTTACTGAGGCTTCCATCTCTGTACAGTTACTGAGGCTTCCATCACTGTACAGCTACTGAGGCTTCTATCACTGTACAGTTACTGAGGCTTCCATCACTGTATAGTTACTGAGGCTTCCATCACTGTACAGTTACTGAGGCTTCCATCACTGTACAGTTATTGAGGCTTCCATCACTGCACAGTTACTGAGGTTTCCATCACTGTACAGCTACTGAGGCTTCCATCACTGTACAGTTACTGAGGCTTCCATCACTGTACAGTTACTGAGGCTTCCATCACTGTACAGTTACTGAGGCTTCCATCACTGTACAGCTACTGAGGCTTCCATCACTGTACAGTTACTGAGACTTCCATCACTGTACAGTTACTGAGGCTTCCATCACTGTACAGTTACTGAGGTTTCCATCACTGTACAGTTACTGAGGCTTCCATCACTGTACAGTTACTGAGGCTTCCATCACTGTACAGTTACTGAGGCTTACATCACTGTACAGATACTGAGGCTTCCATCACTGCACAGTTCCTGAGGTCTCCATCACTGCACAGTTACTGAGGCTTCTATCACTGTACAGTTACTGAGGCTTCCATCACTGTACAGTTACTGAGGCTTCCATCACTGCACAGTTACTGAGGTCTCCATCACTGCACAGTTACTGAGGCTTCCATCAGTGTACAGTTACTGAGGCTTCCATCACTGTACAGTTACTGAGGTCTCCATCACTGTACAGTTAGTGAGGCTTCCATCACTGTACAATTACTGAGGCTTCCATCACTCTACAGTTACTGAGGCTTCCATCACTGTACAGTTACTGATGCTTCCATCACTGTACAGTTACTGAGGCTTTCATCACTGTACAGTTACTGAGGCTTCCATCACTGTACAGTTACTGAGGCTTCCATCACTGTACAGTTACTGAGGCTTCCATCACTGTACAGTTACTGAGGCTTCCATCACTGTACAGTTACTGAGGCTTCCATCACTGTACAGTTACTGAGGCTTCCATCACTGTACAGTTACTGAGGCTTCCATCACTGTACAGTTACTGAGGCTTCCATCACTGTACAGTTACTGAGGCTTCCATCACTGTACAGTTACTGAGGCTTCCATCACTGTACAGTTACTGAGGCTTCCATCACTGTACAGTTACTGAGGCTTCCATCACTGTACAGTTACTGAGGCTTCCATCACTGTACAGTTACTGAGGCTTCCATCACTGTACAGTTACTGAGGCTTCCATCACTGTACAGTTACTGAGGCTTCCATCACTGTACAGTTACTGAGGCTTCCATCACTGTACAGTTACTGAGGCTTCCATCACTGTACAGTTACTGAGGCTTCCATCACTGTACAGTTACTGAGGCTTCCATCACTGTACAGTTACTGAGGCTTCCTTCACTGTACAGTTACTGAGGCTTCCATCACTGTACAGTTACTGAGGCTTCCATCACTGTACAGTTACTGAGGTTACCTTTACTACACAGTCATGTTACCATCACTACACAGTCATGTTACCATCACTACACAGTCATGTTACCATCACTACACAGTCATGTTACCATCACTACACAGTCATGTTACCATCACTACACAGTCATGTTACCATCACTACACAGTCATGTTACCATCACTACACAGTCATGTTACCATCACTACACAGTCATGTTACCATCACTACACAGTCATGTTACCATCACTACACAGTCATGTTACCATCACTACACAGTCATGTTACCATCAGTACACAGTCATGTTACCATCACTACACAGTCATGTTACCATCAGTACACAGTCATGTTACCATCACTACACAGTCATGTTACCATCACTACACAGTCATGTTACCATCACTACACAGTCATGTTACCATCAGTACACAGTCATGTTACCATCACTACACAGTCATGTTACCATCACTACACAGTCATGTTACCATCACTACACAGTCATGTTACCATCACTACACAGTCATGTTACCATCACTACACAGTCATGTTACCATCACTACACAGTCATGTTACCATCACTACACAGGTTTAATTACATGTCATTAGTGAACGTGTTCTGACGAGATTCCGTTCGATAAGTTCAATAAATTTCGTTCATTTAATTAAACGCGCCGGGAGAGGAATGGTCTGAAAGTGAGGCCTAATGACCAGTACCTTGGTCTGGGACCTGCCAGCCAGGGCAGTGGGGCGTCAACCCCTCTGTCCCCTCTCTGAAAGTTACCATCTGTATACAGACTCGAACCACCGACCTCAGTCCTTCAGAGTGCATGTGTCATATTCATCAATAAAGATTCCCAGGTGCTGCACATGTGTCATATTCATCAGTAAAGATACCCAGGTGCTGCACGTGTGTCATATTCATCAATAAAGATTCCCAGGTGCTGCACATGTGTCATATTCATCAGTAAAGATACCCAGGTGCTGCACGTGTGTCATATTCATCAATAAAGATTCCCAGGTGCTGCACATGTGTCATATTCATCAGTAAAGATACCCAGGTGCTGCACATGTGTCATATTCATCAGTAAAGATACCCAGGTGCTGCACATGTGTCGTATCCATCGGCAAAGATACCCAGGTGCTGCACATGTGTCATATTCATCAGTAAAGATACCCAGGTGCTGCACATGTGTCGTATCCATCGGCAAAGATACCCAGGTGCTGCACATGTGTCATATTCATCAGTAAAGATACCCAGGTGCTGCACATGTGTCGTATTCCATCGCAAAAATACCCAGGTGCTGCACGTGTGTCTAATTCATCAGTAAAGATACCAGGTGCTAGCACATTGGGTCGATTCATCAATGAAGATATCCAGTTTTCGTGTGTCTAATTCATCAATACAAGCGTCCCTTTTACAACATCGTCTGAAAAATTGGAGTCGCCTAAGTGCCATCATTCTACCCTTTCATAAGATTTTGCCGCTTCTCTCTTCAATAATCAAACTCTCACTCTCCCACACACAAAAAATGGGAATTAACTGTATTTACTAACCCGATAACTATTCCATATATTTTCCACCTTAATTTCTCTCCCATCCTCTCTATCGTTCGTCTTTTCTAGATTCGTCAGTGCAACACATAGGTGTTTGATCTTAGCTAAGCAATGTTTGCTAGTAAGCTGTAATCTCGAAATTTATTTACATTTCCCTCGTTATATTCTCCGTAATCCTACTCTCTGACTGTGTCCTGACTCTCCCTGACTCTCCCTGACTCTCCCTGACTCTCCCTGACTCTCCCTGACTCTCCCTGACTCTCCCTGACTCTCTCTGACTCTCCCTGACTCTCCCTGACTCTCCCTGACTCTCTTTGACTCTCCCTGACTCTCCCTGACTGAGTCCCTCGCTAGCAACTCTTCCTTAAACTTTGCCAGGTGTATATAACGTAGTTAATTTATCATTCTTTTCACCATTTTCTCTGTGTGTATGTATACGTGCGTATCTGTATGTTTGTGTTAAGACGTATGTATGTATGTGTGTATTTGTATGCATCTAAGGGTATATTTGTGTGTGTGTGTGTGTGGGTGTGTGTGTGTGTGTGTGTGTGTGTGTGTGTGTGTGTGTGTGTGTGTGTGTGTGTGTGTGTGTGTGTGTGTGTGGTGTGTTTTGTGTGTGTGCCGAGAGACAAACACCTCTCTATGTATGTACACTCCCCCGGGAGTGTTTGGAAGATAGTGTACGTGTTATCGTTCTCTGTATTGGCAGGATAATACAAAGTTGGTCTTATATGACACAAGGAAGAGTTAGAATTGATGTTATTTGCTGTACCAGGTGTGGGAAACGGAAGACTGTCAGCACACAGTCTGTAATTCTTGCTGAAGTTTGTATATAATCTGTAGGGTTAATGTATGACTCATTTAGTAAAAATAACTGATCTAGTCTTGCTGGTTCATCGACCTCACTATCTTCTTTCTTTTTTTTTTTTTTTTTTTTTGTCTCGTGTGGGTCTATACTCGCTGACAGTCGTTCATCGTGACTTATCCTGGGAATAACTATGGGAAGGATGAGGGATGGGGTGAGGGATGGGATGAGGAATGGAGGGTGAAGGATGGGGGATGAGGGTGATGGATGGGGGATGGGGTAAGGGACGGGGATGGGTGGTGGCTGCTGATGCAGCAATGTCACAGTAGTGCTGTCTGTTCATCCTTTTAGAACCTCTGTAGCTGAGTGGTACAGTGCTGAACCTCCCCCCCCCCCACACACACACATATGCAACACGGTTCGATTCCTCGTGCATTCTTGTATTTACTGAGTTATGTTTGCATGGGTTGTATTTGTATGGGTTGCACTTACTATCTGTGGTTGCAGGGGTCGAGTCACAGCTCCTGGCACGGGTTGTGTTCGTGAACGAAGATTTTCGACACGCCACTTCACAAATAAACAAACAACTTCAAAATATCTTATAACAAACGGAACATTCTGACACACCAGTCAATACTAAACGAAACATGGTTCATCATAAATGAACACTGAGCGAAACGTTCCGACATGCCACACGCCATTGAGAGAAACCTTTCAGTGTCCTGCCAGTCAATTAGCTTAGTATTTTAAAGCATCCTTATGATAAAAAAATATATATATATCGACGCTATAATTGCAGAATGAGCGGAAAGTTTTCAGGTGTTTTAGAGATGAGGCTGAAAAGTAATAGGTAAGAGACAAGAGGTAAATAGGTAGAAGAAATAGGAAATACCCTATTTCTGATAAAGAGAGAAATTGATGAAAGTGAAGGATTTTGGTTCTGGAGAGAGAGAGAGAGAGAGAGAGAGAGAGAGAGAGAGACAGGCAGACAGACAGACAGACAGACAGACACAGACAGACGGACGAACAGACAGACAGACAGATAAAGACAGAGACAGACAGACAGACAGACAGACAGACAGGCAGAGACAGGCAGACAGACAGACAGACAGACAGACAGACAGACAGACAGACAGAAGGAAAGGGGAGACCGAAGAAGAGAAGAAACGGAAATTAACTGTGTTACGAGAAACTTTACTTACTCTTTTAAAGCTATCTTTACTAACTCTTTCAAAGCTATCTTTCCTCGCTATCTTTACTTCCCAGAAACCTGCCTTAATATACCGTCGTTCACCTTCACTACTCACATCCAGCCTTGTTTGCATACCAAATGGAGCACTAGTGACCACAAACATAGCGACCACTTTACGGAGACACTGCAAGGCTCTGGTACCTTTGTGAAGACCCCTTAAGGTTGTGATTTGAAAAATCGTACTTGTGTGCATACAGTGAGGGCTCCTCATGCAGGAGATTTCCTGTTGGCCTCCCATCAGAGCATTCTTATAAGTGTTGTACTTCGCCCTGTCATCCCCCTGGTCTACAACACAAGAGACCAGAGCTGGTCTCTTGTGTTGTAGACCAAGGGAAAAGACCACCAACAAGTTGGTGACTAAGACACATGAGCAACACTTGGGTATCTTAACTGATGGAAAATAAAGATACCCAGGTGTTGCACATGTGTCTTACTCGACTGATTAATTCCACTTCCCAATTTTGATCCAGCCTAGAAAAGTTAAATAAATAAAAGGATCCTCTCTAAAAAGTAAGATAAGAGGAAGATCCTCTCTAAAAAGTAAGATAAGAGGAAGATCCTCTCTAAAAAGTAAGATAAGAGGAAGATCCTCTCTAAAAAGTAAGATAAGAGGAGGATCCTCTCTAAAAAGTAAGATAAGAGGAGGATCCTCTCTAAAAAGTAAGATAAGAGGAGGATCCTCTCTAAAAAGTAAGATAAGAGGAAGGATCCTCTCTAAAAAGTAAGATAAGAGGAAGATCCTCTCTAAAAAGTAAGATAAGAGGAAGATCCTCTCTAAAAAGTAAGATAAGAGGAAGATCCTCTCTAAGCTTCATAGAAAAAAGTGAAGGTTGTCAGAAGTGCACTTGTGACACCAGGAATCTAGAGCAGATACTTGAAGAACCATAATAGCCACGATAACAGTGTAAGAATAGAGATTTAGAAGAGAATTTAGTGAATGAGAAGCCACCAACTATGTTAGTTAAATAGGTTTAAAGACTATCTACTATACGAGTCATTAAGGCTGCATGTTGCCTCTACACCACAGGTCAAAAATACTTTACGAACTTAACTATTAATTAAAATAAACCCTTATCGTATATACTGTGAGATATACACACACCTCTTAGCGTATATACCGTGAGATATACACACACCTCTTAGCGTATATACCATGAGATATACACACACCTCTTAGCGTATATACCATGAGATATACACACACCTCTTAGCGTATATACCATGAGATATACACACACCTCTTAGCGTATATACCATGAGATTTACACACACCTCTTAGCGTATATACCATGAGATTTACACACACCTCTTAGCGTATATTCCATGAGATTTACACACACCTCTTAACGTATATACCGTGAGATATACACACACCTCTTAGTGTAGATATACAACGAGGAATACAGACAGTGGATGACTGTGAGAACCAAAGAACAACTGAACAAAAGTGTTCCAGTCATGGACTAGCAATATCAGAGTTCTCATAAAAAAAGGTGTAAAGTTTCTATAAGTGCATGTAAACTTGGAGAGATACCAGGCTGTGATGGGTGGCTGGTAGCCAGGACACCCTGAGCTGGCCAGGGAAGGTTATAGAGCAGTCGTAGTCAACACTGTAGTTAAGGATACACCATCTTGTATACCCTGACCTGTTTTATTTTTGATGTGAGGGCAAGAAAGTCTTTACTTCTGGATCCCTAGTGAGCAGTGACACAGGCTACATGGAAGGTATCACTCAGCAGTGATACAGGCTACATGGAAGGTGTCACTCAGCAGTGATACAGGCTACATGGAAGGTATCACTCAGCAGTGATACAGGCTACATGGAAGGTGTCACTCAGCAGTGATACAGGCTACATGGAAGGTATCACTCAGCAGTGATACAGGCTACATGGAAGGTGTCACTCAGCAGTGATACAGGCTACATGGAAGGTGTCACTCAGCAGTGATACAGGCTACATGGAAAGTATCACTAAGCAGTGATACAGGCTACATGGAAGGTATCACTCAGCAGTGATACAGGCTACATGGAAGGTATCACTCAGCAGTGATACAGGCTACATGGAAGGTGTCACTCAGCAGTGATACAGGCTACATGGAAGGTATCACTCAGCAGTGATACAGGCTACATGGAAGGTGTCACTCAGCAGTGATACAGGCTACATGGAAGGTGTCACTCAGCAGTGATACAGGCTACATGGAAGGTGTCACTCAGCAGTGATACAGGCTACATGGAAAGTATCACTCAGCAGTGATACAGGCTACATGGAAGGTATCACTCAGCAGTGATACAGGCTACATGGAAGGTATCACTCAGCAGTGATACAGGCTACATGGAAGGTATCACTCAGCAGTGATACAGGCTACATGGAAGGTATCACTCAGCAGTGATACAGGCTACATGGAAGGTGTCACTCAGCAGTGATACAGGCTACATGGAAGGTATCACTCAGCAGTGATACAGGCTACATGGAAGGTATCACTCAGCAGTGATACAGGCTACATGGAAGGTATCACTCAGCAGTGATACAGGCTACATGGAAGGTATCACTCAGCAGTGATACAGGCTACATGGAAGGTATCACTCAGCAGTGATACAGGCTACATGGAAGGTATCACTCAGCAGTGATACAGGCTACATGGAAGGTATCACTCAGCAGTGATACAGGCTACATGGAAGGTATCACTCAGCAGTGATACAGGCTACATGGAAGGTGTCACTCAGCAGTGATACAGGCTACATGGAAGGTATCACTCAGCAGTGATACAGGCTACATGGAAGGTATCACTCAGCAGTGATACAGGATACATGGAAGGTATCACTCAGCAGTGATACAGGCTACATGGAAGGTATCACTCAGCAGTGATACAGGCTACATGGAAGGTATCACTCAGCAGTGATACAGGCTACATGGAAGGTGTCACTCAGCAGTGATACAGGCTACATGGAAGGTATCACTCAGCAGTGATACAGGCTACATGGAAGGTATCACTCAGCAGTGATACAGGCTACATGGAAGGTATCACTCAGCAGTGATACAGGCTACATGGAAGGTATCACTCAGCAGTGACACAGGCTACATGGAAGGTGTCACTCAGCAGTGATACAGGCTACATGGAAGGTGTCACTCAGCAGTGACACAGGCTACATGGAAGGTGTCAATCAGCAGTGATACAGGCTATATGGAAGGTATCACTCAGCAGTGATACAGGCTACATGGAAGGTGTCAATCAGCAGTGATACAGGCTACATGGAAGGTATCACTCAGCAGTGACACAGGCTACATGGAAGGTGTCACTCAGCAGTGATACAGGCTACATGGAAGGTGTCACTCAGCGGTGACACAGGCTACATGGAAGGTGTCAATCAGCAGTGATACAGGCTACATGGAAGGTATCACTCAGCAGTGACACAGGCTACATGGAAGGTGTCAATCAGCAGTGATACAGGCTACATGGAAGGTATCACTCAGCAGTGATACAGGCTACATGGAAGGTGTCAATCAGCAGTGATACAGGCTACATGGAAGATGTCAATCAGCAGTGATACAGGCTACATGGAAGGTGTCAATCAGCAGTGATACAGGCTACATGGAAGGTGTCAATCAGCAGTGATAC
>NC_069422.1:42990085-43020085 GCF_026875155.1 Cherax quadricarinatus
CACTACACTACACTACACTACAGCTTACACTACACTACACTACACTACACTACACTACCACTACACATACACTACACTACACTCTACACACACTACACTACTACATACGCTACACTACACTACACTACCTACATACACTACACTACACTAATACCTACACTACACTACACTACACTACACTACACTACACTACACTACACTACACTTACACTACACTACACTACACTAACTACACTACATCTACACTACACTATCACTACACTACACTACACTACACTACACTACACTACACTACACTACACTACACTATAACACTACACTAACTACACTACACTACACTAGCTACACTACACTACTACTACACTACACTACGCTACACTATACTACACTACACACTACACTACACTACACTACTACACTACTACACTACACTACACTACACTACACTACACTACATACCACTAACACTACACTACACTACACTACACTACACTACACTACACTACACTACACTACACTACACTACTACCTACTACACTACACTACACATAACTACATCTACACTACACTACATACACTACACTACACTACCACTACACTACACTAACGCACTACACTACACTACACTACACTACACTAACTACACTACTACATACACTACACTACACTACTACACTACACTACATACTACACTATACCTTACACTACACTACACTAGCTACACTACACTAACTACACTACATACACTACACTACACTACACTACACTACACTACACTACACTACACTACACTACACTACACTACACTACACTACACTACACTACACTACACTACGCTACACTACACTACACTACACTACACTACACTATGCTACACTACACTACACTACACTACACTACACTACACTACACTACGCTACACTACACTACACTAGTGATGCTTGTAGCTTCCTAGGTGATCGGGTGAGAGGTGCGGGCTTATATCGACAGGAAGACGAGGAGATTCTAAAGGATATTCACTGCATCATTTGCATATACTAAGAGACAAATGCAAAGTGAAAAATGAGGCAGGTTGGTGGAGAGTAAAAAAATAAAATCTTCATTGCTCTGAAAAGAGGAAATTTTCTTATACGTGGGAGCTCGTTTCTGGGATGATGGGGGAGCTTGTGCATGGTGGGAGAGCGCTGGGAGGATTACCAGAAGGAAAATACACCATATTTTTGGGTATATCACTGTATCTTACAGTCTGGTATACTGTTGTATAACGCTGCACCTACCGCCTTGTTTACTTCCTGTCTACCTGTGCTGTGCTTGCTGCTGCTGCTGCTGCTGCTGCTGCTGCTGCTGCTGCTGCTGCTGCTGCTGTTGCTGCTGCTGCTGCTGCTGCTGTTTGCTGCTGGCTGTCTGCTGTGTGCTGCTGCTGTTGCTGCTGCTGCTGCTGCTGCTGCTGCTGCTGCTGCTGCTGCTGCTGCTGCTGCTGCTGCTGCTGCTGTTGCTGCTGCTGCTGCTGCTGCTGCTGCTGCTGCTGCTGCTGCTGCTGCTGCTGCTGCTGCTGCTGCTGCTGCTGCTGCTGCTGCTTCTGCAGTCAGTGTTTGTATCAGTGTGTGTTGACCTAGTGTGTTGCACTGAAGGCTGTCACCTTCCTGGATGCTAGTTAGTAAGGTAAACACTTCTCTAGAGGCTGAATAGTGCTACAATCACCCCACTAGAAGCTGAATAGCGCTACAATCACCCCTCTAGAAGCTGAATAGGGCTACAATCACCCCTCTAGAAGCTGAATAGTGCTACAATCACTTCCCCAGAAACTGAATAGAGGTACAATCACATTCCTATAATATGAATAGTGCTACAATCACATTCCTATAAAATGAATAGTGCTACAATCACCTTCCTATCATATGAATAGTGCTACAATCACCTTCCTATAAAATGAATAGAGCTGCAATCACCTCTCTGGAAGTTAGTTAGCGAGGACAATCACCTCCCTACGCGGAAGCTGCGGTGGATTTATTGACATGGTGATCTGGAGCGCTCGTGAGATGAATCTGTTTGTCTGTGTGGTCACCAAACACACACACACACACACACACACACACACACACACACACACACACAACACACACCACACACACACACACACACACACACACACACACACATGACATGACATGGTGACAGCAGTAAGAGAAGAGAGAGAGGGGTGGGTGGATTGCATATTCTTAGACTGCAAGAAGGCGTTTGACACAGTACCACACAAGAGATTAGTGCAAAAACTGGAGGACCAAGCAGGAATAACAGGGAAGGCACTGCAATGGATCAGGGAATACTTGTCAGGAAGACAGCAGCGAGTAATGGTACGAGGCGAGGTGTCAGAGTGGGCACCTGTGACCAGTGGGGTCCCACAGGGGTCAGTCCTAGGACCAGTGCTGTTTCTGGTATTTGTGAACGACATGACGGAAGGGATAAAACTCCGAGGTGTCACTGTTTGCAGATGACGTGAAGTTGATGAAGAGTTCATTCGATCGAAGACCAGGCAGAAATACAAAGGGATCTGGACAGGCTGCAGACCTGGTCCAGCAACTGGCTCCTGGAGTTTCAATCCCACCAAGTGCAAAGTCATGAGGATTGGGGAAGGGCAAAGAAGACCGCAGATGGAGTACAGTCTAGGGAGTCAGAGACTACAAACATCACTCAAGGAAAAGATCTTGGGGTGATATAACACCAGGCACATCTCCTGAAGCGCACATCAACCAATAAACTGCCGCAGCATATGGGCGCCTGGCAAACCTCAGAACAGCATTCCGACATCTTAATAAGGAATCGTTCAGGACCCTATACACCGTGTACGTTAGGCCCATATTGGAGTATGCGGCACCAGTTTGGACACCCACACCTAGCCAAGCATGTAAAGAAACTAGAGAAAGTGCAAAGGTTTTGCAACAAGTCTAGTCCAGAGCTAAGAGGTATGTCCTACGAGGAGAGGTTAAGGAAATCAACCTGACGACACTGGAGGACAGGAGAGATAGGGGGGACATGATAACGACTTACAAAATACTGAGAGGAATTGACAAGGTGGACAAAGACAGGATGTTCCAGAGACTGGACACAGTAACAAGGGGACACAGTTGGAAGTTGAAGACACAGATGAATCAAAGGGATGTTAGGAAGTATTTCTTCAGCCACAGAGTAGTCAGGAAGTGGAATAGTTTGGGAAGCGATGTAGTGGAGGCAGGATCCATACATAGCTTTAAGCAGAGGTACGATAAATCTCATGGTTCAGGGAGAGTGACCTAGTAGCGACCAGTGAAGAGGCGGGGCCAGGAGCTCGGACTCGACCCCTGCAACCTCAACTAGGTGAGTACAACTAGGTGAGTACACACACTTCCACTCTTATTTAGTAACCAGGGCGTAATCCACATATCAGGTTACAAGTAGATTTTATCTAACATTTTTGTAATCACAATCTATGCTGCTCTCAGGCCTCTTTTAACAGGAATTTGCATACGTTGTTTATCTACGTAGATGTAGAATCGTAGATAATGGTAGATAACTTTTCAACGCTGGTGGCTGGGTTAATATTGACGGGTAAATATTTGAGCGACAGATTAATTCTGGGAGATTGTTTTTTTTTTTTAATTTTTGAAGCTTTGAGGGAAAGAGAGAGCACCAACATGTTGAATATTGTCAACACGATACACACCATTTTGTTTAACTGATACTAAAACATTTTGGGGAAACTTAATATATATATAATATATATATATATATATATATATTATATTTATAATATATATATTATATATAAATATATATTATAATATAATGTAAAAATTATATAATATATTAATTATATAAAAAATATATATATTTATAAATAAAATATAAATTATTAAAATATATAAATAATTATTTTAAATTATTTTAAATTTCCCAAAAAAGGTTATATCCCAGTATTTTTTCATGGGAGACTTATTCCCCTCTGAAATATCAAACTTGAATTTTAAAGATAGACAACAAAAAAATTTTTATTGAAAAACTTGAATAGATTTTATTATGTGTTATGTGAGGGAGAGAGAGAGAGAGAGAGAGAAAACGTGGAGTTAGTGAAAAATGGGAGCAGGAGAACAACAGAAAAATATCGGGAAACGGGGAGGGGGAAGAAAAGGGTGGCTAGGAAGAGAACAGAGAGAGAGAGAAAAAAAGAAAGAGACAGAGACAGAGACGAGCAGAGAAAAGAGAAAGAGAGAGCAGAGAAGAGGAGAGAGAGAGAGAGAGAGAGGGGGAGAAAAGAGAGAGAGAGAAAAAAAGAGAGAGAGAGAGAGAGAGAGAGAGAAAGGAGAGAGAGAGAGAGAGAGAGAGAAGAGAGAAGAGGAGAGACTTAAGACTAAATTTAACACGGGGATGTTGGGAAGAAATTTTTCGTAACAAGTTGTCAAAGTGGAATAGCTGGGTATGAGTAGTGGAGGAGGACCATACACAGCTTGAAAAAGAGGTATGAAAAGTTTTGGGAGGGGAGAGAGTGGACCTATATAACCATTAAGAGAGGGGGCCAGGAGCTAGCCTCGCCCCCTGCAACCACAATTAGGTGAAACACTGAAAAATGTTCGCCAGAGCCGAGGGGGAAAAACTCTCTCTTTCATTCTTTTACGTTAGTTTTGGCTACACGTTCGTCTTTTTTTGACATTTTAAAAAAGCTTTTTTGGGACTTTTTTTCACCCGTTGTGTCTGTTGTTTTGCTTTTATGTCTGTTGCGTCGTTTTTTAGTCTTTGATTTCCTTTGGCTTTATTTGTCTTTGATGTCTGTTGTGTCTGTTGTTTAGTCTTTTTATGCCTGTTTGTTTTTGTTTTTTGTCTTTGATTCCTGTTGTTTTGTTGTTTTTGTCTTTGATGTCTGTTTTGTCTGTTGTTTTGCCTTTGATGCCTGTTGTTCTGTTGTTTAGTCTTTATGTCTGTTGGTCTGTTGTTTAGTCTTTGATGTCTGTTTTGTCTGTTATTGTCTTTATGTCTTTGTTCGTTATTTGTCTTTGATGTCTGTTGTTCCGTTTTTTTTAGTCTTTTATGTTTTTTTCTGGTTTAGTCTTTGATGCCTGTTTTGGGCTGTTTTTTAGTCTTTGATGCCTGTTTTGTCTGTTGTTTAGTCTTTGAGTCTGTTGTGTCTGTTGTTTAGTCTTTGTGCCTGTTGTGTCGTTGTTTTTTTCTTTAATGTCTGTGTGTCGTGTTTGTCTTTAATGCCTGTTGGTCTGTTTGTTTATTTTGTGCCTGTTTGTCTGTTTTTTAGCTTTGTGCCTGTTGTGTCTGTTGTTTAGTCTTTTTAAGTCTGTTGTGTCTTTGTTTAGTCTTTGATGCCCGTTTGTCGTTGTTTTTGTCTTTTATTCTGTTGTTCTGTTGTTTATCTCTGATGTCTGTGTATTTTGTTTTCTTTGTTCTGTTGTTTTGTCTTTGATGTTGTTGTGCTGTTTTTTAGTCTTTAATGCCTGTTTTGTCTGTTGTTTGTCTTTTTGTCTGTTGGTCTGTTGTTTTGTCTTTTTATGTCTGTTTTGTCGGTTTAGTCTTTGAAGTCTGTTGTGTCTTTATTTAGTCTTTGTTCTATTGTGTCCGTTTTTTTAGTCTTTGATTCTGTTTGTCTTTGTTTGTCTTTGTTGTCTGTTTTGTCTGTTATTTTTTCTATTCTGTTGTGTCGTTGTTTAGTCTTTTATGTCTATTGTGTCCGTTGTTTGCTTTGATGTCTGTTGTGTTGTTTTTAGTCTTTTTGTCTGTTGGTCTGTTTTTTAGTCTTTTATGTCTGTTGGTCTGTTGTTTAGTCCCTTTGGATGTTTTTGTTTTTTTGTTATTTAGTCTTTGATTCTATTTGTCCGTTGTTTGTCCCCTTTAAAACTTTTGTGTCGTTTTTATCTTTGTTGTCTGTTGTGTCTGTTATTTTGCTTTTATGTCTGTTGTGCTGTTGTTTAGTCTTTGAGTCTGTTGTGTCTGTTTTTAGTCTTTATTTCTGTTTTTTGTCTGTTGTTTAGTCCTTTGTGTCATTTTGTCTGTGTTTATTTTTTGATGTCTGTTGTGTCTGTTGTTTTGTCTTTGATAGTCTGTTGTTTTGTTTTTTTAGTCTTTTATGTCTGTTGTGTCTGTTGTTTAGTCTTTGATGTCGTTGTGTCTGTTTTTTAGTCTTTAAAGTCGTTGTGTCGTTTTTTAGTCTTTGATGTCTGTTGTTCTGTTTTTAGTTTTGATGTTTTTGTGTCCCGTTGTTTTTTCTTTGATGTCTTTTGTTTGTTGTTTAACCTTGTTGTCTGCGTGTCTGTTGTTTGTCTTTTTATGCTGTTTTGTCGTTTTTTTAGTCTTTGATTTTGTTGTGTCTGTTGTTTAGTCTTTGATGTCTGTTGTTCTGTTATTTAGTTTTTATGCTGTTTTCTGTTTTTTATTTTTGAGTCTTTTGTACTGTTGTTTAGTCTTTGATCTGTTTATCTGTTTTTAGTCTTTGATGTCTGTTGTGTCTGTTGTTTAGTCTTTGTTGTCTGTTATGTCTGTTGTTTAGTCTTTGATGTCTGTTGTATCTGTTGTTTAGTCTTTAATGTATGTTGTATCTGTTGTTTAGTCTTTGATGTCTGTTGTGTCTGTTGTTCAGTCTTTGATGTCTGTTGTGTCTTTGTTTAGTCTTTGATGTCTGTTGTGCTGTTGCTTAGTCTTTGTTGTCTGTTGTGTCTGTTATTTAGTCTTTGATGTCTGTTGTGTCTGTTGTTTAGTCTTTGATGTCTGTTGTGTCTGTTATTTAGTCTTTGATGTCTGTTGTGTCTGTTATTTAGTCTTTGATGTCTGTTGTGTCTGTTGTTTAGTCTTTGATGTCTGCTGTCTCTTTTGTTTAGTCTTTGTTGTCTGTTGTGTCTTTTGTTTAGTATTTGATGTCTGTTGTGTCTGTTGTTTAGTCTTTGATGTCTGTTAACATAAGAACATAAGAACGAAGGAACACTGCAGAAGGCCTACTGGCCCATGCGAGGCAGGTCCAAGTCTCCTACCGGCTTAAGCCAATGCACCCAACCTAGTCAGGTCAGGTCACATTGACTTAAGGGAGGAACACGGCAACCGACCTGGTAGCACAAGCTATCAGGTCCAACTCACACCCACCCACATCTACTCATGTATTTATCCAACCTATTTTTAAAGCTACACAACGTTCTGGCCTCTATCACTGTAACTTGGGAGTTTGTTCCACTCACCACAACTCTATTACCAAACCAGTACTTTCCTATATCCTTCCTGAATCTGAATTTTTCCAACTTAAAACCATTGCTGCGAGTCCTGTCTAGTTAGATATTTTCAGCACACTATTTACATCCCCTTTATTTATTCCTGTCTTCCATTTATACACCTCAATCATATCCCCCCTAATTCTACGTCTTTCTAGAGAGTGCAGATTCAGGGCCCTTAGTCTATCCTCATAGGAAGGTTTCTGATACATGGATTAACTTTGTCATCCTCCTTTGTACATTTTCCAGAGAAATTTATAATCCATTTGTTATACGTTGACCAAAAAAACTGTGCCAGCATAATCTAAATGAGGCCTAACAAGGGATGTATAGAGTGAAGAACAACCTGTGGACTCTATTATTTATGCTTCTGATATGAAGCCACGGATTCATATTAGCTTTATTACGAAACATCTGATGCACTGTTGTCTTGGTTTCAGATTACTGCCTACCAAGAACTTCCTAATCTTTTTCGCAATCCGTAATATTAAGATCTACATTTATTTGTTTATATGTGGGCATGGTTACTGTCTGTCCACATTTTAGAACTTTGCATTTGTCTATATATTTAAACTGCATCTGCCACTTCTCCGACCACTTGCATCAGTCTATTCAAATCTTCTGGACGTCTGGAGTGCCGAATGTCCTCGTCTAAATGGAATCGACGGCCTTTTTGGTGCATCGGGAAACATGCCGATGTCGCTCTTTATGCCCCTCATATATATCGTTTGGTAGATTGTGAAAGCAGGGGGCTCCAACACTGACCCTGAAAGGAACACCGCTCGTGATGACGCTTCCCCCACTCTGATTTCTCCCCATTAATGCAACTCTCTCTCTGCTGCCTATTTGTCAACCATGCCTCTAATCCAGGAAAAATTCTCCTCCTATTCATGTGCCTTTAATTTCCTCAATTGTCTATGATGTGGGACCCTGTCAAAGGCCTTACTGCAGTCCATATACACAATATCAATCATACAAGTCTACTCCTCAAATACCTTAGTTGAAAAAAAGTTAATAAATTCGTTAAGGCAGGAACGCCCCTTTGTAAAACATGCTGAGATTCGTTGATCCAATTTTATGCTTTTTCAAGGTGGCTTACGAACTGCCTCGGCAAATTATTGATTCCATAAATTTTCCAACTATGGAGGTTAGGCTTATTGTCTATAGTTCCGAAGCTAAGGACCTGTCACCTGTTTTGAAAATAGGTTATCACATTTGCCATTTTCCACTTATCTTGGCACCATGCCATGTTTGTAGTGATTGTTGAAAAGATTAGCCTAAGGTGTGCTTAAGCTCCCCCCCCCCCCCCCCCCCCCCCCCCTCTTTACATTCCTTTAGAACCCTTGCATACAGTCATCAGGCCTGGGGGGATTTGTTATTTTAATTTATCTATTTGCCTAAGAACCATGTCACTTGGATCCCTATCGTGCACAGTTTATTATCGTCCTTTCTACATAAATTTATCATTACTGGAATATGCTCCCCGCCGCCTCCCACCCTCCTGTGTTAAAACTGAGTGGAAGTATGTGTTAAAAATTCTTACCCCATATTTTCCTTATCACTGCCAGTGGCTGCGACCCAAGGATCTTTTGAGTGGGTGCCTATCTTGTCCCCTGATATTACTTCTGTTTACCTGAAAGATCCTTTGGGTTAGCTTCGATTCTCTGCAACTTTAACCTCATAATCTCTTTTTGCTTTTCTATTCCCTTTTTTATTTCTCTCTTTAATGAATATATTGATTATCTTAATTGCCCCTCACCTCTTTTTTGATTTGCCTATATATGCCCTCTCTTTGACCAATCAGATATTTTACTATTGTTCATCCATTTATTCATTTTTGTTTGAATGATTTCCTATTTGTAACATAATTTGACTGAGCAGCTAGAAAAAACTTATGCCCTGGGAGAAAGCATCATATCGGCATCCATTCAACCACCTACCTGACACCTTAGTCAGGTCATCATTCCAGTTCCAGCCCTCCTAAGTAATAATTTTTTCCAGTCCTATGGAAATCAGCCAAGCGGAAAAGTCAGGGACGGAGACTTGATTGCCATTATTAGGGAAATTCCATGGATTATATTAAAAACTGAGATGATTTGTGATCACATTCCCCAAGCTCATCATTTACCTCAAGATTATTAATTTGTGTTTCCCCTACTGGCAAGAACCTAGTCAAGGAGGGTAATATTTCTCTAGTGGCTCTGTCACAATTGTTTTTAAAAAACAATCCTGGCTCGTATCAAGAAGTCACCTGACTCTAAATTTCCTGTCAAATGCTCCAGTCAATCTGTCTATGTTGAAAATCTCCCATTACCACAACATTTTCTATGTAGATGCCTTACGAATATTCGTCCCATAGAAGTTTACTCACTCCCTTTTGAAGATTTGGGGCCCTGTAATTCACACCCAAAATTAGTTTTTTTCTCGGCCCTCGAGAGCGGTAACCAAAACAGATTCAGTGGCTGACGCTTTCTACGTTATTTCTTGTTCTAACATCAACAATTTAAATTGGTCTCTAGAATACATCGCTACTCCACCACCCTTTCCTAGTTGACCCTGTCAGTGTGGAATAATTTATAGCCTTGTATGTGACATTCAGAGGGCATCTCTCTATCTTTCAGATTGAGACCAGGTCTCTGTTATAGAAATTACAATAATATCTATGTTTCCTGCACTTGCAATTAATCTAGCCCTTCTATCTTATTTCTTACACTCCTGCTATTTAGTATAGTAAACCTTAGGGAGAGCTAGTCCCTTGCTGTTGTCCTTGCTGTCCTTTGGCTTTGCGACCTGATCTATTGTTCTTTATTCATTAACTTCATGCGAAAATGCCTTTTAACATTTACTGATTCAACCCTAGTGTTGCCAACCTGCTTGTTTCCCACACACACCCATACCTCTATCTTCCATCAGTTTTAAAATCATAGGCATTTCACAATGGCCTTCTCAATTCCGAGTCTGCAGCTCTACCACCCCAGCCCCAGAGAGATGTACCCCATCCCTTGCATAACATATCAATGTTTGACATTAAAGCTTGTTCCAGTTTCAATGAATGGGATTAGCAACTCCTTGCAGTATCTGTCTATCCAGCATATTTACACCATTTGCCATAGACAACCAATTCATTTCTACTCCCTTCTAGGCAAGATGCTACATATGATTGGGATACCTCCATAGACATTAATGAAAATCTATAGCTGACCTGTACTTATCTAGCTGCTCTTTCTCCTAACCCTTCCCAATATCATTTCCACCAGCACTGAGACAGATAATGGGCTTGTTCCATTACCTGACATGATATTATCCAGCCTGTTGACAATGTCCCACAACACCAGCTCCTCCAGGGGTAGCACAACTCTCTCTATCTCTCATATCTTCTTATTCCTATTACAAAAAGCACCGGTCAATATATCTTACCTGAGAGTCACCAACCATAAAAAAGGGGTTCCCCATTAAAAGGGGTTTAATTTTCCTTGCCAGAATCTTCTCCAAGAACAAAAACTTTTCCCCTTTAGACTTAAACCTAACTTTCTTACCGATGCCCCCCCTTTATGTGAACCCTCCCACTTGAGATCGGGCTGACCCTTTCGGGGACCTTCTACCCCCCCCAATACATTCACAGCAGAGACAGATAATGGCCCTTTCCCAACCCCCCCCCTTTTGATTAATCCTTCCCCCCCCTTTTAAAAACCCCCCAAAAAACCCTCCGGGAAAGCACCCCCTTCAATCTTTACCTTTTTTAAAAAAAGCGCAATTTTTCCTTTGGAGCCCCAAACTTTTTGGCTTTTTTTAATTTTTTTGGCGGGTCGTTTTTTTACCTTTTTCTTTGGCTGAATCTTTTTCTGGGCGGAGCGATTCGTTTCGTTTTTATCTTTTTCCTTTTTGGGGCCCCTTTTTCTTTTGGCCCTTTTTACTTGAGCGTTGCTGGACCCCTTTATGCGGGTGGGTCGTTTTTATCCTTTGTTCCTGGGCGTTGACCTTTTATGCTGGTTTTTTTTTAAATTTTTAGCCCCCTTTTTAGCTTTGAGGTTTTTGGCTTTTTTAGCCCCCTTTTTTTTTCCGGGAGCGGCTTTTCCCTTTTTATCTTTACCTTTTTTTTGAGCTTTTATGCTTTTGGTCTGTTTTTTAGTCTTTGTGTCTTTGTGTCTGTTTTTACTTTGATGTCTTTGGTCTGTTGTTAGTTTTTGATGTCTGGTTTTTTTTGTTTAGTCTTTGATGTTTTTTGTCTGTTGTTTAGTCTTTGAGTCGTTGGTCTGTTTTTAGTCTTTGGCTTTGGCTGTTTTTAGTCTTTGATGTCTGTTGTTCTTTTTTTTTGGGGTCTTTGTTTTGTTGTGTCTGTTTTTGGGTTTCTTTGATGTCTGGTTTGTTGTTTTTAGCCCTTTGATGTTTTTTGTTTGTTTTTTGCTTTGATTCTGTTGTTCTGTTTTTTTATTTTTTTGTCTGTTGTGTCTGTTTTTTTATCTTTGATGTCTGTTGTTCTGTTGTTTGCTTTATGTCTGTTTTCTTTGTTTAGCTTTGATGTCTTTTGTGCTGTTTTTAGTTTTGATGTCTGTTTGTTTCTGTTTTTAAAATCTTTGTGTCGGGGTTCTTTTTTTTGCTTTGATTCTTTTGTTCTTTTTTTTAGTTTTTTTGATGTCTGTTTTGTCTGTTTTTATCTTTGATGTCGTGTTCTTTGTTTAGTTTTTGTTGTTGTTGGGTTTTGTTTGTTTTGAGTCTTTGTTGTGTTTTTGTTTTTTTCTTTGTTGTTGTTGTGGCTGTGTTTGTTTTGTGTTTTTGGGTTTTTGTTTAGTTTTTTGAATTTTCTGTTTTTTTTCTGTTTTTTTACTTTTGTTCGTTGTGCTGTTTGTTTTCTTTGGGGGTTTTGTGTCGGAGTTTTGGGGTGTCTTTTTGTTTTTTTTAGTCTTTGATGTCTGTGTTCTGTTTTTTAAAAATATTTTTTTGTTTTGTTCTGTTGTTTTAGTTTTTAAAGTCTTTGTGTCTGTTTTTAAATAATTTTGATGTTGGGGGTTCTTTGTTTATTTTGATGTCTGTTGTTCTGTTTTTTAAATAATTTTTTGATGTCTTGTTCTGTTGTTATCTTTGATTTTTTTGTTTTTTAAAATTCTTTGATGTCTGTTGTGTCTGTTGTTTAGTCTTTGAGTCGTTTTTGTTTAAATTCTTTGATGTCTTGTGTCTGTTGTTTAGTCTTTGATTCTGTTTGTTTTATTTTTTTTGATGCTGTTGTGTCTTTGTTTATTTTTTGTTCGTTGTTTCTGTTATTTAAATTATCTTTGATGTCTTTTGTGTCTGTTGTTTGTCTTTGATTCTGTTGTTTGTTTTTTTCTTTGAGTCTTTGGTTCTTTGTTGGGGTTTTTGATGTCTGTTGTTTTGTTTTTAAATTTTTATTCTTTGTGTCTTTGTTTAGTTTTTGATGCCCTGTTTTTTGATTTAAAATTTTTGAGTTTTTTGCCTTTTTTTAAATTTTTAAAATTCTTTTGTTAGTTTTAAATTTCTTTGGTCTTTTTTTTATTTTATGGGGTTTTTTTTTTTCTTTTTCGTTTTATTTGAGTCTTTTTTCGTTATTTAAATAATTTGAGTCTTTTTGCGTTTTTATTTTATTCTTTTGCGTTTTTAAAAAATAGATTTTTGTGTCTTTTGAGTTTTTGTCTTTGTTTCTTTTTTAAAATTACTTTTTGTTTTTCTTTTTTTTGTTTTAATTTTTTTTACGATTCTTGTTTACCCGAACTTTGTTTATCTTACTTTTTTTACAACGTTTTTTGTTTTTATTCCCTTTTTTTTTACGATGTCTTTTTATCTTTAATTTTTTTTAAACTTTGTGCTTTTTTTATCTTTACCCTTTTTTTTAACAGTTTTGTTTAAATTTTTTAACCTTAAACACAGGGTAAAATTTAACAAACTTTTAAAAATTTTGGTCTATTCATCTTCTGGAAAAATTTTTGGTCTACCTTATTCTAAATTTTTTAAAACATTGGTTTTTTCCTTTAAATTTAATTTTTTGGGTTTTCAAAAAGTTTTTTTCCCTCTCACAATTTGTCACCATTTTTTCGTTTCTCATTTTACAAGTGTTTTTGGGATCTTAATTTCAAAAAGGTTTCGTATTCCCGCAACAAAATGTCTCATCTCTCACCGTCAAAAACAGTGTCTCTCACGTACTCTCCACTTTCAACAACGTGGTCTCACGCATCCCCAAAACTTGCAACAACAGTGGTCTCACATCTCTCACACTTTAAACAACATGTGTCTCACGATCTCTCCACTTGTCAACAACATGTTCTCACGTCTCTCACACTTTCAACAACATGTTCTCACGTTCTCTCACACTTTTTCAACAACGTGGGGTCTCACGTACTCTCACATTTGTCAACAACAGGGGGTGTCTCACGATCTCTACACTTTTTCAACAACAGGGTCTCACATCTCCACACTTTCAACAACAGTGTTCCACCATCTCTCCACTTTCAACAACGTGTGTCTCACGATCTCTCACACTGTCAAAAACAGTGTGTCTAAACATTTCTCACACTTTCAAAAACAGTGTGTCTCATATCCTCACACTTTTCAAAAACAGTTTCTCACGATCTCTCCCCTTTTTTCAACAACAGTGTGTCTCACCTCTCTCACACTTTTTTCAACAAAAAAGGGGGTCCCACCACTCTCACATTTTTAAACAACAGTGTTCTCACCATCTCTCACACTTTGTCAACAACAGGTGCCCCGCATCTCTCACACTTTTTTCAACAACAGTGTGTCTCACGATCTCCAATTTTTTCAACAACAGGGTCTCACGCATCTCTCACACTTCAACAACAGGTTCTCACGATCCTCACACTGTCAACAACAGTTGTCCCCACGATCTCTCACCTTTGTCAACAACAGTGTTCTCCGTACTCTCACACTTTTTCAAAACCCTGTGTCTCACGTATCTCTCAACACTTTTTTAAACAACGTGTGTCTCCGCATCTCTCACACTTTCAACAACAGTGTGTCTAAAAGCATCCTCACACTTTCAACAACATGGTCTCACCATCTCCCATTTGTCAACAACAGTGTGTCTCACGCATCTCTCACCTTGTAAACAACAGTGTTCCACGCATCTCCACACTTGTCAAAAACAGTGGTCTAAGCTCCCCTCAACTTGTCAACACCAAAGTGTCTCACCTCTCTCACACTTGTCAAAAACAGTTGTCCACCATCCTCCATTTTGTCAACAACATGTGTCTCAAGCATCTCTCACAGCCCCAGTGCTGGCATTCCATCGGGGCCCGACTGAGTCTTAACTCGGCTAATATTCCTTTTTGCAGCATGCAACATTTAATATAAATAAAGGGGTCCAACACCCCGGGCTGCAGCATTCCCAACCAACCCACTAACTTTTTACTTCATTTTTGGCTTTTTTCTGTTAAACCACCAAAACACCTGGCTTATCATGCTATAAATTAAACACTTTTACAACATTTGGGGTATTTTTAGAGGAAGCTTTTCGCCACACAGTGACTTCATCATACTAAATAAATAAAAAAGGTGAAAAAATAGGGGTTGAGGAAAACAGTCCCTGGAGTCTTTTGTAATTACTCCTCACCAAAAATATCAGTCCATCAGAGGCACTTGCGTCCCTCTGTACAGTCCTCTTACAGGCCTCTGACATGCCTCTGTAAGTGCCTCTGTCTGCCTCTGTACATGCCCCTGTCAGTGCCTCTGTACAGTGCCTCTGTACTTTCCCTCTGACAGTGGGGAAGAAAGGCAAAGGAAGGGGGAGAAAAGGGGGGAAGGGGGGAAAAGGGGGGGAAGGGAAGGGAAAAAAATATAAAGGAGGGAAGGGAAGGGTAGGGGAAGTGACTTGATGCTAGGGGAGGACCAAAAATCAAAACAGTCACCCACCATCCCTTTTTTGAGTCAAACCCATTACTCCTTTGCCAGGGAGTCACCACCCTCTTTATGCCCCCCTTTATTTCCATTAAACAGTTGTAACTTCCTACACTTCCCCTCGCCTCTTAACCAGGGAACTTTATACCGGGGCACAAAATTTTTCAGGCAAACTGAAGTTTGTTTAAATAGGGGAAAAAGGATTTATATTAAGGGGGGAATAAAGGGGAAAAGTTGGGGTTTGTGGAGGTTTTTTGGGGGGGTGGTTGGAAAGGGTTTTTGAGGGAGGTTTTTAAAGGGGGGTTTTTTGGGGGGGTTTTTGGGGGGGGGTTTTGGGGGGAGGTTGTGAGGGAAAGGGTTTTGAGGGGGTTGGGGGGAGGTTGGAGGGGTTGTGAGGGGTTGGAGGGAGTTTTGGGGGGAGGTTGTGAGGGAGGTTGTGAGGGAGTTTTGGGGGGGTGGGAGGTTTAGGGGTTGTGAGGGAGGTTTGGAGGGGTTGTGAGGGGGGTTGTGAAGGGGGGTTGGAGGGGGTTTAAGGGGGAGGGGTTGTAAAGGGGGTTTGGGGGGGGGGGGGGGTTTAAAGGGGAAAGGGGAAGGGGTTTTTTTTAATTTAATTTTAAATTTTAAGGGGGGTTTTGGGGGTTTGAAATTTTAGGGAGGGGGGGGGTTTAAAGGGGGGGGTTTAATTTGGGGGAAATTTAATTTTGGGGGGGGGAGGGGTTGGAAGGGTTTTAAAAATTTTTTAAGAGGGTTTTTTGGGGGGTTGGAAAAATTTTAAATTTAAGGGGGGAGGGGGGGGGGGTTAAAAAGGTTTTTTTAAAATTTTGAGAAAAATTTAAAAAAAAAAAAAAATTTTATTTTTTTTAAAAATTTTTAAAATTGGAATTTTTAAAATTTTAAAATTTTAAAATTTTTAAAAAAAAAAATAGAAAAATTTTAAAATTTTTAAATTTTAAAAGTTTTTATTTTTTAAATTTAATTTTTAAATTTGAATTTGAATTTTTTAAAAAAAAAAATTTTTTGGGGGTTTTAAATTTTTTAAAAATTTTTAAAACTTTTTTTTTTAAAAATTTTTTTTAAAAATTTAAAAATTTTTTTTAAATTTTTTTTTTAAAATTTAAATTTTTTTAAAAAGGGGTTTTTTGGGTTTAAAAATTTTAAATTTTTAAGGTTTTTTTAAAAAAAATTTTTAAAAAATTTTAAAAATTTTTTTTTTAAAAAAAAAAGGGGGGGGGTTTTTTGGGGGAAATTTGGGGAAATTTAATTTTTTAAAATTTTTAAATTTTTAATTAAAAAATTTTTAAATTTTTTTAAATTTAAATTTTTTTAAAAAATTTAAAATTTTAATTTTAAATTTTTTTTAAAATTTTTTTTTTTAAATTAATTTAGTTTTTTAATTTGATATTTTAAAAATTTTAAATTTTTAAAAATTTTTTAAATTTTTTTATTTTTTTTTTTTATTTTTTAATTTTTTGGGAAATTTTTAAAAATTTTAAATTTTTAAAATTTTAAATTTTTAAAATTTGTAAATTTTTTAAAATTTAAAAAATTTTTTTAAAATTTTTTTTTTTTTTTTAAAAAATTTTTTTTTTTTTTAAAATTTTTTAAAAAAACTTTTACGGGTTTTTAAAAATTTTAAACTAATTTTTTTTCCCTTTTTAAAAATTTTTTAAAAATTCGTTTAAAAATTTTTTTTTTATTTAAAGGGGTTTTTTTAAATTTTTTTAAAATTTTAAATTTTAGGGGTTTTTTTTTTTTTTTTTGGGGGGGTTGGGGGGGTGGGAAAAATTTTTTTTTATGGGGTTTTTTAAAAGGGGGTTGTTTAAATATAAAAATTTTTTTTTTTTTAATTTTTTTTTTTTTAAAAAATTTTAAATTTAAATTTTTAAAAAAAAATTTTTTTTAAAAGGTTTTTTAAAATTTTTTTTTAAATTTTTTAAAATTTTTAAATTTTTAAAATTTTTTTTTGGGGTTTGGAATATTTTTTGTAAATTTTTTTAAATTTTGTTTTTTTAAATGAACAAAAACCAAAAAAATTTTTAAATTTTTTTTTTTTTCTGATTTTTTTAAAAATTTTTTTTTTTTTAAAAATTTTTTTTTTTAACATTTTTTTTTAAATCCCTTTTTTAAACCCCTTTTTTTTTTTAAAAAAATTTTTTTAAAACCCAAATTTTTTTATTTTCAAAATTTGTTGGAAAAAAATTTTTTAAAAAAATTTTTTTTTTAAACCCCAAAAATTTTTTTTCCCAAAACCCTTTTTTTTTTCCCCCCCATTTTAAACCCCCCCCCCCCAAAAAACCCCAAAAAACCAACCCCCCAACCCAAAACAAACCCCCCAACCAACCTTACCCCCCCCCCCAAAAAAAAACCCAAAAACCCCCAAACCCCAAAACCCCCTTAAAAAAAAAAAATAAAACCCCCCAAAAAAATTTCCCCCCCCCCAGGTCAAATTTCCCCCCCCCTTTTTTTTTAACAAAAAAAAAGCAAAATTTACTAAAAAATAATTAAAATTTAAAAAAAGAAATTTTTTTAAAGTTTAAATAAAATATAAATAATTTTTAAAGGGGGTTTTAAAGGCCTTTTTTCCCCCGGGGGGTTTTTTTTTCCAAAAATTTTAAAGGGGAAAAACCCAAAAAAAAAAAAAAAAAAAAGAAAAAAAAAAATTTAAAAAAAAAAACAAAAAATAAACCCCCCAAAACCCAAAAAAAATTAAAAAGGAATTTTTTTTTTTTCTATTTCCAAAATTTGGGGGGGGTTGCTTTTAAAGGCCCCCCTTTAAAAGGGTATAAATTAAATTTTTAAAAAAAATTTAACTTTTTAAAAATTTTTCAAAAATTAATTTTTTATTTTTAAAATTTTTAAAAATAAAAACAAAAAAAAAGGGGGGTTTTTGTTTTCCTTTATTTTTGGGTTTTTTTTTTGAGTTTTTTTTTAAAGGGTTGGTTTTAAAAAAAAAAGGAAAATTTTTTAAAAAAGAGAAAAATTTTTTGGAAAGGTTTAAAATTTAAAATTGATAAATTTTTAAAAATGGGGTGAATCTTGGGAGGGGTTTTTTTTTTTTGAAAGGGGGTTTTAACTTTAGAAACGGTTTTTTAAAATCTTTGGGGAAAATTTTTATGGGCAAAGGGGATAAATTTATGTTGGGAATGTGTGGAATTTTTTTAAAATTTTTATTTTAAAATGTTTTGAATGGTTTTGTTTTTTTAAATTGGGGGGAGAAAGGGGTTGGTAAGTTTTTAGGGTTTGGGGCGAATTTTTGGGTTTTGGGTTTTTTTTATTTTTTGGGGAAATTTTTGAAAAATGGTAATGGTTTTAAAAGGGGGTTTTTAAAATTTTGGGGTTTTAAAAGCATAAAATAAAAAGGGAAATTTAAAATTTATTCAGGTTTTTTTTTTTTTGGGGGAAAAGGGGGGAAAGGTTTTTTTAGGGTTTTAATAAAATATGGGAAATTAGGGGTTTTTAAAAAAGGGGGGGATTTTAGAAAAATTATGGGTTTGGGGGGGGGTTTTTATTTCCAAAATGGTTTTTAAAAAAAAAATTTCTTTAAAAGTTTTGCAGGGTTTTGGGTTTTGGTCGTGGTTGATTTGGGGGAAATTATGGTGGGTTTTGGGGGGTTATGGTTGATGGGCTAGGTTTTAAAATTGGATAAGGGTTTTTTGTATGATTTATTTTGTTTTAACTACTGTTGTTGTAGCTACTGTTGTTGTAGCTACTGTTGTTGTAACTACTGTTATTGTTTGCTACTTTTGTTGTAGCTACTATTGTAGCTACTGTTGTTGTAACTGTTGTTGTTGTTGTAGCAACTGCTCTTGTAACTACTGTTGTTGTAGCTACTTTTGTTGTAGCTGCTGTTGTTGTAGCTACTTTTATTGTAGCTACTGTTGTAGTAGCTACTGTTGTTGTAACTACTGTTGTTGTAACTAATGTTGTTGTAGCTACTGATGTTATAACTACTATTGTTGTAGTTACTGTTGTTGTCGTTACTTTTGTTGTAACTACTGTTGTTGTAGCTACTGTTGTTGTAGCTACTGTTGTTGTAGCTACTGTTGCTGTAACTGCTGTTATAACTACTGTCCTTGTAGCTATTGTTGATGTAACTATTGTTACTGTAATTACTTTTACTGTAACTACCGCTATTCTAACTACCGCTATTCTAACTACCGCTATTCTAACTACCGCTATTCTAACTACCGCTATTCTAACTACCGCTATTCTAACTACCGCTATTCTAACTCCCGGGCTATTCTAACTACCGCTATTCTAACTACCGCTATTCTAACTACCGCTATTCTAACTACCGCTATTCTAACTACCGCTATTCTAACTACCGCTATTCTAACTACTGTTACTCTAACTCATAATTGGAAAAAAAAATCAAAATAGCGACAGGAGTCACAATTTCGAGAAAAAAAATTAATTAGGTTGGCATTAATCGGACATTTCTATTAAATCCTCAACACTATGTTGAGCCACATAAACATTACAGTGTCCTGCCATGTTTGCAGTTGTGTTTGTGTGTGTGTGTTTGCTGTGTTTGACTCGTTAGCCTTGACAAGGTTAATGGTGTTTGATGTTCACTGTGGATATTGTACCTCCTTTGTTGCTCCTTCACATATTGATTAATGTTTAGTCTTTATTCTGATTATCATCCTTACTAATTATTATTGTTATTGTTATTATTATTATTAGTAGTAGTAGTAGAGTAGTAACAGTAGTAGTTGTAGTTCAAAGCTTTAGGCTAAGGTACGGTCACCACCATCAACCATGGTGACAGGCTCAACAGGCATCTAACACCGAGGTACCTGATTACTCTCAGGTGGAAAATGGAGTTAGGTGTAAGGAGACTTGCCGGTAAGTCTAGCCGTACCCTGGAATTGAACCCGGGTCTCTTCTGTTGTGAGACGAACTTTGTGGCAGTGTGCTGCAAGAAGACTGTACACTGCAGTCAGGAATACTGCAGATGTATACTGAGAGACGCATACATCTGTGTGTGTGTATGTATATATTTTATATATATATAATTATATATATATATATATATATTTTAAAAATATATATATATATATATATATATATATATATATATAATATATATATATGTATAAAAATATATATATATATAATATAATATATATTATATTATATATAAATATATATATATATATAATATAAATACATATATATATATATATAATATATATATTAATTTTATATACGGGAGACGCATACATCTTTTGTAATATATATATAATATATATATATATATAATATATATATATATATATAATATATATATATATAATATATAATATAAAATATACAATATGTGTATATTAAAAGTGTATAATATGTATATACCTGAGAACGCATACAAACTCTCTGTATATGAACCTAAAAATAATTTAAACTAAATAACAGAATGTATTTGTTCATTTATTAGTTAAATTATCTATAATATTATTGAATCTGTGTAGAGCTCTATCAAGTCATGACTTGATGAAGCTCTACAGAGAGCCCATAATTCACGTGTATTCCCTGTAACACAGGCGAGAAAGATACGTGATAATATACACCTAGAAAATCCTAAAGGGATTGGTACCAAACTTGCACACGAAAATCACTCCCTATGAAAGCAAAAGACTCGCCAGGAGATGAAAAGCAGAGACAACACTGTAAGTGTCAGGGGCCCAAGACTATTCAACTGCCTCCCAGCATATATAAGGGGGATTACCAATAGATCCCTGGCTGTCTTCAAGAAGGCACTGGACAGGCACCTAAAGTCAGTACATGACCAACCGTCAGTTTGCGGGTGGCCAGTAGTAACAGCCTGGTTGATCACATCCTGATCCACCACGAGGCCTGGTCTCAGACAGGGCAGTGGGGGCGTTGAACCCCGAAACCCTCTCCAGGTATACTCCTGGTATGTCTACATGACTCCTCCCCCTACCTTCTACATTTACCAAGTCTTCCTCTCCCACTTGAAACGTTCCCCACCCCCCCCCACCCACTACCAAAAATTCCTCTTTAAATTTTGGCCCCCCCTCATCATTCCTCTCTCTTTTCTCTCTCTGTCTCTCTCTGTCTCTCTGTCTGTCTCTCTGTCTCTGTCTGTCTCTCTCTCTCTCTCTCTTCTCTCTCTTCTCCCCTCTTTTCCTCCTCTCTCTTCTTTCCCCTCTCTCTCTCTTCTCTCTTCTTCTCTTTCTCTTCTCCTTCTCTCTCTTCTCTCCCTTCTCTCTCTCTCTCTCTTTTTTTCTCTTTTTCCCTTTCCTCTTTCTCTTCCTCCCCCCTTCTCCTTCTCTCTCCTCTTCTCTCCTTCTCTTCTCTCTCTCTCTCTCTCCTTCTCTCTCTCTCTCCTTCTCTCTCTTCCTTCTCTTCTCTCTCTCTCCCCCTCCTCTCTTCTTCTGTCTCTCTGTCCTCTCTATCTCTCCTTTTTTTTTTACACGGGGTTTGAAAAGGTAAGGGATCCCTAGCTTTTTGAAAATTACGGGTTAAGGATTCCTAACTTTAGGGCAACTAAGAGTGTTAAAATTTCTTTTGAAAGCTTTTTATTTTTATGAGACTTTTAAAAAGTAGAGAAAGGAAATGAATTTGGACCCCATCGGGGGCCCCGCATTTTCTTTTACAACGACTTTATCTCGTTGACATCATTTGCTGTACGAATGTTTTCCAACCGAGTCATCCGGGTAAGTATGATCTAATGGAGTATGTTTGGAGAAGGGGACAGCCCGAGTGAAGTTTCGCTTTTTGCCCCCTTTTGGGAAAAAAGCTTTTTCACGCTGTCCTCGAAGTGGATCCAAGTGTGGTATTTTGACAATATTGGCCTTGTACATAACAGTAAGGCCACCCACATCCTCCTATGTTGAAGGCTCTGCTGAAATGACAGATCTATCCGGGATGGGTTCAGGCGAGAGATGGACGTCTTGCTCTGTTCTCTACTTCTGTCAAGCAGTCGCAGATGAGAGGAGGGGCAGGTAAACCAAGAAAGTGGAGCATACTCAAGGTGTGAGCGTACTTGTGCCTCGTACAGGATCTTGCAACCCCTACTGTCAAGCAGATGCGAGATACGGCGAAGTGCTGTAAGCTTCCTGGCTGCCTTGTTTGCAAGATTTACAACATGGTTCTTCATGGTTAGTTTGGAGGTCAAATTTCACCCCAAGGATATCAACTTCTTCTCCAGGTGCCAACATCGTCCCATTCATCCTTACTACTGCATCAGCATTACCATCATGGTGCTAGAGACGATCATCATTTGCGTTTTCTCAGGTGCAAATGTTACTTGCCATCTATTTCCCCAAGCTGATATTAGCTCTCAGCTGGTGATTGATGTAGCTTAGAGCAGCTGGCATTTCTTCTCTTGGATAAGTGAATGTCAGTGTACAGTCGTCTGCATATGCATGTGATTCTGGGATGAGATGAAGAAGGTCGTTGAAGTAGACATTCCCTAACAGTGGACCAGCACGCTTCCTTGTGGAACGCTTGCCCCAATAGGATGCCTTGCTGATTCCGTTCCATTGAGGACTACACTTAGAGATCTACCATGAAGGTAATCACTGAGGAGACATAGCGTAGAGCCTGCAATTCCCAGTGCCTGAAGTTTTGCTAAGAGGCCCTGGTGCCACACCCGGTCGAAAGCGCCAGCAATGTCCAGTGCTACAACACAGTGACTTTGGATTCATCCAGTGACTGGTGCCCACTTAGTGGAGAGGTTTAACAAACAGATCAGCAGCAGAGTACCTTTCCTGAAGCCATATTGACGATCACAAAGTAGTGAGTGGTAGTCAAAAAAATCTGTCATTTGTCTTGAGATTATTGTCTCAAGGATCCTACCAGTGATTGACAGGAGTGACACTGGTCTGTTAGTTGCTGATTTCTGCTCTGCTCTTCTTTTGTGAACAGGACTACATTTGCCTCTTTCCATGGAGAGGGCCATTTACACTGTACTAGGCAGTGCTGAAAGATGCGAGTTAGAGGTGCTGCTAGCTGGTCTGCACATCTTCTCAACAATCTTGGGCTCAACTTGTCTGGGCCCACAGCCTTTTCTTGGTCAAGTGATTTAAGAAGGAAATGCACCTCCTCCTGCCTTATTGTCACCACTGACAGTTTTGACACAGTTCTTGCAGCTAGCCGAGGAGGGTCCCTTGCTGGATCAGGAACTTGCATTTTGGTAGCAAAGTGTTCAGCAAAGAGGTCCGCCTTCTCTTGACTACTAGTAGAGGTGGTCCCATCCTGTCGATTTAGAGGTGGAATAAGTTCATCAGGCAGATAACCTTGTCTGTCCTTGACCAGGGACCACCAGGTTTTGGAGCCTACCCTACCTGATGCTAACTTCCTTTTAGTGTCCACCTCCCATTTAGCAATGGCCCACTTTTGAACATCACCCATATGCCTACAGGCTTGCATGTGCAAGTTCCTGTTATAGGTGGTAGGATGTCTCTTATACCTTCGCCATTCTTTGTACTTAGCAGTAGCAGCCTCTCTACAACGAAAGCCAAACCAAGGCTGTGTCACATATTGCCGGTGAGGAATGTGTTCTTGTTGCAGATTAAGGATGTGTCCAGTGAAGGCTTTCACTTGGTTGTCAACATCCCCCTGGAGAAGAGCATTCCAGTCGGTGGTGGCGAGCTCAGAGCAAAGGGCTGGCCAATTACCTCTTTCCCATAGCCAGGTTGTGCGTGTGGACTCCTCACCTCGTTCTGTTGGGATCTCTCTCTCTCTCTCTCTCTCTCTCTCTCTCTCTCTCTCTCTCTCTCTCTCTCTCTCTCTCTCTCTCTCTCTCTCTCTCTCTCTCTCTTCTTCTTCTTCTTCTTCTTCGTCTTCATTACTCTGCGTACATCATTCAGGACCTTCTGACAGCCAATTAATCGCTAACTGTAGTGCTGGTGGACTCTCACTTTGAGACAGTAAGGAAGCATCAGGTGTATACAGCACTCAGTGTTTAATTCTGAAGAGCCCTGAACACACGCTGTGTGAGGCTTCATGCTTCTCAAATTGCTTAATAGATATGTGTAGGGCATCAAAGGTTCATGTGTATGACTGTTTCAGTCCCTCCTTTATGACTGTTTCAGTCCCTCCTTTATGACTGTTTCAGTCCCTCCTTTATGACTGTTTCAGTCCCTCCTTTATGACTGTTTCAGTCCCTCCTTTATGACTGTTTCAGTCCCTCCTTTATGACTGTTTCAGTCCCTCCTTTATGACTGTTTCAGTCCCTCCTTTATGACTGTTTCAGTCCTCCTTTATGACTGTTTCAGTCCTCCTTTATGACTGTTTCAGTCCCTCCTTTATGACTGTTTCAGTCCCTCCTTTATGATTGTTTCAGTCCCTCCTTTATGACTGTTTCAGTCCCTCCTTTATGACTGTTTCAGTCCCTCCTTTATGACTGTTTCCGTCTCTCCTTTATGACTGTTTCAGTCCCTCCTTTATGACTGTTTCCGTCTCTCCTTTATGACTGTTTCAGTCCCTCCTTTATGACTGTTTCCGTCTCTCCTTTATGACTGTTTCAGTCCCTCCTTTATGACTGTTTCCGTCTCTCCTTTATGACTGTTTCAGTCTCTCCTTTATGACTGTTTCAGTCCCTCCTTTATGACTGTTTCAGTCCCTCCTTTATGACTGTTTCAGTACCTCCTTTATGACTGTTTCAGTCCCCCCTTTATGACTGTTTCAGTCCCTCCTTTATGACTGTTTCAGTCCCTCCTTTATGACTGTTTCAGTCCTTCCTTTATGACTGTTTCAGTACCTCCTTTATGACTGTTTCAGTCCCATCTTTATAACTGTTTCTGTCCTTCCTTTATGACTGTTTCAGTCCCTCCTTTATGACTGTTTCAGTCCCTCCTTTAAGACTGTTTCAGTCCCTCCTTTATGATTGTTTCAGTCCCTCCTTTACGACTGTTTCAGTCCCTCCTTTATGACTGTTTCAGTCCCTCCTTTATGACTGTTTCAGTCCCTCCTTTATGACTCTTTCAGTCCCTCCTTTATGGACTGTTTTCAGTCCCTCCTTTATGACTATTTAATTTCCCCCCTTTTTATGACTGTTTCAGTTCCTCCTTTATGACTGTTTCAGTCCCTCCTTTATGACTGTATCAGTCCCTTCTTCATGACTGTTTCAGTCCCTCCTTTATGACTCTTTCAGTCCCTCCTTTATGACTGTTTCAGTCCCTTCTTCATGACTGTTTCAGTCCCTCCTTTATGACTCTTTCAGTCCCTCCTTTATGACTGTTTCAGTCCCTCCTTTATGACTGTTTCAGTCCCTCCTTTATGACTGTTTCAGTCCCTCCTTTATGATGTTTCAGTCCCTCCTTTATGGACTGTTTCAGTCCCTCCTTTATGACTGTTTCATTTCCCTCCTTTATGACTGTTTCAGTCCCTCCTTTATGACTGTTTCAGCCCCTCCTTTATGATGTTTCAGTCCCTCCTTTATGATTGTTTTCAGTCCCTCCTTTAGGGACTGTTTCAGTCCCTCCTTTATGACTGTTTCAGTCCCTCCTTTATGACTGTTTCCGTCTCTCCTTTATGACTGTTTCAGTCCCTCCTTTATGACTGTTTCCGTCTCTCCTTTATGACTGTTTCAGTCCCCCCTTTTACGACTGTTTCCGTCTCTCCTTTATGACTGTTTAAAGTCCCTCCTTTATGGACTGTTTCCGTCTCTCCTTTATGACTGTTTCAGTCTCTCCTTTATGAACTGTTTCAGTCCCTCCTTTATGACTGTTTCAGTCCCTCCTTTATGACTGTTTCAGTACCTCCTTTATGACTGTTTCAGTCCCCCCTTTATGACTGTTTCAGTCCCTGCTTTATGACTGTTTCAGTCCCTCCTTTATGACTGTTTCAGTCCTTCCTTTATGACTGTTTCAGTACCTCCTTTTGACTGTTTCAGTCCCATCTTTATAAACTGTTTCTGTCCTTCCTTTATGACTTTTTCAGCCCCTCCTTTATGACTGTTTCAGTCCCTCCTTTAAGACTGTTTCAGTCCCTCCTTTATGATTGTTTCAGTCCCTCCTTTATGACTGTTTCAGTCCCTCCTTTATGACTGTTTCAGTCCCTCCTTTATGACTGTTTCAGTCCCTCCTTTATGACTCTTTCAGTCCCTCCTTTATGACTGTTTCAGTCCCTCCTTTATGACTATTTAAGTCCCTCCTTTATGACTGTTTCAGTTCCTCCTTTATGACTGTTTCAGTCCCTCCTTTATGACTGTTTCAGTCCCTTCTTCATGACTGTTTCAGTCCCTCCTTTATGACTCTTTCAGTCCCTCCTTTATGACTGTTTCAGTCCCTTCTTCATGACTGTTTCAGCCCCTCCTTTTTTGACTCTTTCAGTCCCTCCTTTAGACTGTTTCAGTCCCTCCTTTATGACTGTTTCAGTCCCTCCTTTAGGGACTGTTTCAGTCCCCCTTTATGACTGTTTCAGTCCCTTCTTCATGACTGTTTCAGTCCCTCCTTTATGACTCTTTCAGTTCCTCCTTTATGACTGTTTCAGTCCCTTCTTCATGACTGTTTCAGTCCCTCCTTTATGACTCTTTCAGTCCCTCCTTTATGACTGTTTCAGTCCCTCCTTTATGACTGTTTCAGTTCCTCCTTTATGACTGTTTCAGTCCCTCCTTTATGACTGTTTCAGTCCCTCCTTCATGACTGTTTCAGTCCCTCCTTTATGACTCTTTCAGTCCCTCCTTTATGACTGTTTCAGTTCCTCCTTCATGACTGTTTCAGTCCCTCCTTTATGACTCTTTCAGTCCCTCCTTTATGACTGTTTCAGTTCCTCCTTCATGACTGTTTCAGTCCCTCCTTTATGACTGTTTCAGTCCCTCCTTTATGACTATTTCAGTCCCTCCTTTATGACTGTTTCAGTTCCTCCTTTATGACTGTTTCAGTCCCTCCTTTATGACTGTTTCAGTCCCTCCTTTATGACTGTTTCAGTCCCTCCTTTATGACTATTTCAGTCCCTCCTTCATGACTGTTTCAGTCCCTCCTTTATGACTGTTTCAGTACCTCCTTTATGACTATTTCAGTCCCTCCTTCATGACTGTTTCAGTCCCTCCTTTATGGCTGTTTCAGTACCTCCTTTATGACTATTTCAGTCCCTCCTTCATGACTGTTTCAGTCCCTCCTTCATGACTGTTTCAGTCCCTCCTTTATGATTGTTTCAGTCCCTCCTTTATGATTGTTTCAGTCCCTCCTTCATGACTATTTCAGTCCCTCCTTCATAATTGTTTCAGTCTCTCCTTCATGACTGTTTCAATCCCTCCCACGGTATTGTTGTAGCTATGATACTATTCCAGCCACGGTATTATTCCAGCCACGGTATTATTCCAGCCACGGTATTATTCCAGCCACGGTATTATTCCAGCCACGGTATTATTCCAGCCACGGTATTATTCCAGCCACGGTATTATTCCAGCCACGGTATTATTCCAGCCACGGTATTATTCCAGCCACGGTATTATTCCAGCCACGGAATTATTTCAGCCATAGTACTATTCCAGCCACGGTATTATTCCAGCCACGGTATTATTCCAGCCACGGTATTATTCCAGCCACGGTATTATTCCAGCCACGGTATTATTCCAGCCACGGAATTATTTCAGCCATAGTACTATTCCAGCCACGGTATTATTCCAGCCACGGTATTATTCCAGCCACGGTATTATTCCAGCCACGGAATTATTTCAGCCATAGTACTATTCCAGCCACGGTATTATTCCAGCCACGGTATTATTCCAGCCACGGTATTATTCCAGCCACGGTACTATTCCAGCCACGGTATTATTCCAGCCCCGTTATTATTCCAGCCACAGTATTATTCCCGCCACGGAATTATTTCAGCCATAGTACTATTCCAGCCACGGTATTATTCCAGCCACGGTATTATTCCAGCCACGGTATTATTCCAGCCACGGTATTATTCCAGCCACGGTACTATTCCAGCCACGGTATTATTCCAGCCACGGTATTATTCCAGCCACGGTCCTATTCCAGCCACGGTATTATTCCAGCAACGGTACTATTCCAGCCAACGTACTATTCCAGCCACGGTATTATTCCAGCCACCGTACTATTCCAGCCACGGTATTATTCCAGCCACCGTACTATTCCAGCCACGGTATTATTCCAGCCACGGTATTATTCCAGCCACGGTATTATTCCAGCCACGGTATTATTCCAGCCATGGTACTGTTTCAGCCACGGTACTATTCTAGCCACGGTATTATTCCAGCCACGGTACTATTCCAGCCACGGTATTGTTGCAGCCACGGTACTGGGACTGCTATGTCTGTTCTCCGTCTTTCAGATCGTGACAGGATAGATACTTCATCCCCCCGGGACATTCCACTGTGTGCAGAGTTTCATCAGTTCAGGTCAGAGCTCTACTCTCAATCACTGATATGTAGGAGGGTGGTGAGAAATATGCCCTGAGGGGCGCCTGGTGCAAATCTCTTGGAAAGGGAGACATAGCCTTGATCCAGACACTGAGGGATCACATCCTCCTCCTTCCATTGTCATGAGAGACTCCCTGGGCCTGGCTGCCTCGAGGAAGGGACTCTTAGAGACTCTGAGAGACTCCAGTGACTGCAGTGGAAATTGATTCAGATATCCCTAGGTGTGATCTGTCTAAAGTGAAGAGTCTAGAAACAAGCACAGGCGGACACACACAATATCGTGCTTGCATCTACCTTTAGTGTATATATATATATATATATATATATATATATATAATATATATATATATATATATATATATATATATATATTATATATATATATATATATATATATATATATATATATATATATATATATATATATATAGGGAGGTACCACCTCTAGAACTGTTATAGGGACCCTCATCCTCAAGAAAAGAATAAACTTGCTTCAGGGAAAACTCAAGGTTCTCCCTGAAGCTGTTTGAGAATTTTCTCCTACCACCCCCTATATTTTATATACATTTTATTTAAAGACAAAATACATTGACAAAACATTCACAAAAATATGATAGAAAGTTAAACAACATAGGTAACTCAGAGCTACATCTCGAATACTTCGTCCAGCTCCCCGGCGGTGGGCCGCGTGCCCAGAATGCTGCAGGCATTTCCTCTCTGGATCGCAACACTGAGTCTCTGAAAGAGGAAGCTGGTCACCCTGTGGTCCTTGGTTTCTATGATGAGCTTTCCACCCAGCTCTATTAGGAACTTTAGAACACACTTGCCCCATGCTCCAAGGGTCTCCGACCCTATTGGGATGAAGTTATAGCAAGGGGGAAGGTCTTCATATTTGCGGATCTTCTGGGTCTCCCTGTGGCTGGCAGCTCCACCCCCTTCCACTACGGAGTATGGCAAGTAGGTGTCTGCCAATGTGGCGGCACATGTGTAGTCCCAGGCAATCTGCTTTCCATCCTTCCAAGGTAGCATAGTGGCTCCATCAGGACGCTTTTGACTTCCGTCAGACCTCTGCACTTGGGGTTCCCGTTGAGCTGGGCAACGGGCTGTGGCGAGGCTTCTCTTTATGATGTCATTGACCTCCTCATGCCTGGCATACTTCCCTTCTGCTGTGTGACACACGAGACCATGAAGTCCGAATTGATCAGCTGTCGCCCTGCCGCAAATACACCTATGTTCGGTGAGGATGGGGGCGGCTAGGCGAAGAGCAACACCAATCCGAATGGCCTGTGGGTCTAGTCGAGTGCCCAAGGAGGAATTGGGAACAGCTAACAGGAAATCTCCTGAGTGTGGTGCCTTCACTGCCAGGAGACGAGCTTTGTCCTTTCCTGAGGCGTTGGAGAGCATTGTGTTGGCGATTTTTTCCATGATCGGTTTGTCCCAGTGGGATTGTTTGTGTTCTTTGGGAGGAGCTGGTCTACTGGAGGAATCTGTAAGGGTGTCCCACCGAATCGCTGCTTCAGTAAACCTGGGGTCTTGAGCTCCTAC
>NC_069422.1:43030085-43040085 GCF_026875155.1 Cherax quadricarinatus
CAGAGAGTGTCGTCTGGTGTTGCAAATACTTGGTCTGCTCTCACTACTTAGTTCCCCCAGCGATACTGCTGATTGCCCTACTTAAATAGGATTAAATACCTTGATAAAATTTGCATATGACATCAGAGGTTGTAGATCCTATGGAACGGAGGGTCAGACCCCCCCCATGTTGCACGGATGGTAAGTGGTTAACCTGTACACTTTGATAGTAAGTACTGCCTTGATGGTAAGTGTTGCCTTGATGGTAAGTACTGCCTTGATGGTAAGTGTTGCCTTGATGGTAAGTGTTGCCTTGATGGTAAGTGTTGCCTTGATGGTAAGTGGTACCTTGATGGTAAGTATTGCCTTGATGGTAAGTACTGCCTTGATGGTAAGTGTTGCCTTGATGGTAAGTGCTGCCTTGATGGTAAGTGGTACCTTAATGGTAAGTGTTGCCTTGATGGTAAGTACTGTCTTGATGGTAAGTGTTGCCTTGATGGTAAGTGTTGCCTTGATGGTAAGTGTTGCCTTGATGGCAAGTGTTGCCTTGATGGTAAGTGTTGCCTTGATGGTAAGTGGTACCTTGATGGTAAGTACTGCCTTGATGGTAAGTACTGCCTTGATGGTAAGTGTTGCCTTCATGGTAAGTACTGCCTTGATGGTAAGTGGCACCTTGATGGTAAGTACTGCCTTGATGATAAGTGGTACCTTGATGATAAGTGGTGCCTTGATGGTAAGTGGCACCTTGATGGTAAGTGGCACCTTGATGGTAAGTACTGCCTTGATGGTAAGTGCTTCTTTGATGGTAAGTAGTACTTTGATGGTAAGGTGGTACCTTGTTGGTAAATGGTGCCTTGATGGTAAGTGGTACCTTGATGGTAGGTACTGCCTACGATACCCCAGGGCTCTGGGGTATCGTAGTGTTGGTGGGATGTTGTTCCAGGACTCTGGGGTATCGTAGTGTTGGTGGGATGTTGTTCCAGGGCTCTGGGGTATCGTAGTGTTGGTGGGATGTTGTTCCATGACTCTGTGGTATCGTAGTGTTGGTGGGATGTTGTTCCAGGACTCTGGGGTATCGTAGTGCTGGTGGGAAGTTGTTCCAGGACTCTGGGGTATCGTAGTGTTGGTGGGATGTTGTTCCAGGACTCTGGGGTATCGTAGTGTTGGTGGGAAGTTGTTCCAGGACTCTGGGGTATCGTAGTGTTGGTGGGATATTGTTCCAGGACTCTGGGGTATCGTAGTGTTGGTGGGATGTTGTTCCAGGGCTCTGGGGTATCGTAGTGTTGGTGAGATGTTGTTCCAGGACTCTGTGGTATCGTAGTGTTGGTGGGATGTTGTTCCAGGACTCTGGGGTATCGTAATGTTGGTGGGAAGTGGTTCCAGGACTCTGGGGTATCGTAGTGTTGGTGGGATGTTGTTCTAGGGCTCTGGGGTATCGTAGTGTTGATGGAATGTTGTTCAAGGACTCTGTGGTATCGTAGTGTTGGTGGGATGTTGTTCCAGGACTCTGGGGTATCGTAGTGTTTGTGGGATGTTGTTCCAGGACTCTGGGGTATCGTAGTGTTGGTGAGATGTTGTTCCAGAGGTCTGGGGTATCGTAGTGTTGGTGGGATGTTGCTCCAGGGTTCTGTGGTATCGTAGTGTTGGTGGAATGATGTTCCTGGACTCTGGGGTATCGTAGTGTTGGTGGGATGTTGCGCCAGGGTTCTGTAGTATCGTAGTGTTGGTGGGATGTTGTTCAAGGGCTCTGGGGTATCGTAGTGTTGGTGGGATGTTGTTCCAGGGCTCTGGGGTATCGTAGTGTTGGTGAGATGTTGTTCCAGGGCTCTGGGGTATCGTAGTGTTGGTGGGATGTTGTTCCAGGGCTCTGGGGTATCGTAGTGTTGGTGAGATGTTGTTCCAGGGCTCTGGGGTATCGTAGTGTTGGTGAGATGTTGTTCCAGGGCTCTGGGGTATCGTAGTGTTGGTGAGATGTTGTTCCAGGACTCTGGGGTATTGTAGTGTTGGTGAGATGTTGTTCCAGGACTCTGGGGTATCGTAGTGTTGGTGAGATGTTGTTCCAGGGCTCTGGGGTATCGTAGTGTTGGTGAGATGTTGTTCCAGGGCTCTGGGGTATCGTAGTGTTGGTGGAATGTTGTTCCAGGACTCTGGGGTATCGTAGTGTTGGTGGGATGTTGTTCCAGGACTCTGGGGTATCGTAGAGTTGGTGAGATGTTGTTCCAGGGCTCTGGGGTATCGTAGTGTTGGTGGGATGTTGTTCCAGGGTTCTGTGGTATCGTAGTGTTGGTGGAATGTTGTTCAGGGCTCTGGGGTATCGTAGTGTTGGTGAGATGTTGTTCCAGGACTCTGGGGTATCGTAGTGTTGGTGAGATGTTGTTCCAGGACTCTGGGGTATCGTAGTGTTGGTGAGATGTTGTTCCAGGACTCTGGGGTATCGTAGTGTTGGTGAGATGTTGTTCCAGGGCTCTGGGGTATCGTAGTGTTGGTGAGATGTTGTTCCAGGACTCTGGGGTATCGTAGTGTTGGTGAGATGTTGTTCCAGGACTCTGGGGTATCGTAGTGTTGGTGAGATGTTGTTCCAGGGCTCTGGGGTATCGTAGTGTTGGTGAGATGTTGTTCCAGGACTCTGGGGTATCGTAGTGTTGGTAAGATGTTGTTCCAGGACTCTGGGGTATCGTAGTGTTGGTGAGATGTTGTTCCAGGACTCTGGGGTATCGTAGTGTTGGTAAGATGTTGTTCCAGGACTCTGGGGTAACAATGTCGTAATTCCCTACTCAATTTCCGTTTTTTTTTTCTTGTTGTGCGAGGGAAATATATGAGGTGATAGAGGAGAAATATCTCCTGAGATGAGAACTATGTGGGGGGAAAACTGTTAAGATGTGTTGTTATGGCTTAGAGTGGGAAGTGTTGCAGGTGGGTGGTGGAGGAGGAGGTGGTGTTGGTGCATAGTACAACACAATACAATAATCACACAGTACAATAGAAAGCAATACAACAATGCAACACATTACAGCTCAATACAAGAACAATATAGTACAATACCACACAACACAATGCAACACAATACAATAACAAAGGAACACAATACGACAACAGTACAACACAACACAATACAATACAATACAACAGAAATACAACATACTGCAACACAATACAACACAAGACACTCGTTCACCATTAAACACTTATTAATGTGACCATCTTTCATTTTACTCAAATGAATCATTAAAAAAAGGGGATCAACTAATTAATGTCCTAATTACAGTGCCACTAATTACCCGCTGTAATATGTCTTCAAAATTACTAATTACAAGCTGTAATACGTCTTAATTTTTTAATTTCCAGCTGTAATACATCTTAAAAATCATTAATTACTCGCTGTAACATGTATTAAAAATCATTAATTACCATCTGTAATATGACTTAAAAATCACTAATTATCCCCTGTAATATGTCTTAATCAATCACTAATTACCAGCTGTAATATGTCTTAAAAATCACTAATTATCCGCTGTAATATGACTTTAAAAATAACTAATTACCCGCTGTAATATGTCTTAATACCACTAATTATCCCCTGTAATATGTATTAAAATCACTAATTATCCGCTGTAATATGTCTTAAAAATCACTAATTATCCCCTGTATTATGTCTTAAAAATCACTAATTATCCGCTGTAATATGTCTTAATCAATCACTAATTACCAGCTGTAATATGTCTTAAAAATCACAAATTATCCCCTGTAATTTGTCTTAAAAATTACTAATTATCCGCTGTAATATGTCTTAATCAATCACTAATTACCAGCTGTAATATGTCTTAAAATCACTAATTATCCGCTGTAATATGTCTTAAAATCACTAATTATCCGCTGTAATATGTCTTAAAAATCACTAATTACCCTCTGTAATATGTCTTAAAAACCACTAATTATCCCCTGTAATATGTCTTAAAAATCACTAATTACCCGCTGTAATATGTCTTAAAATCACTAATTACCCGCTGTAATATGTCTTAAAATCACTAATTACCCGCTGTAATATGTCTTAAAATCACTAATTACCCGCTGTAATATGTCTTAAAATCACTAATTATCCGCTGTAATATGTCTTAAAATCACTAATTATCCGCTGTAATATGTCTTAATTAAAATCACTAATTATCCGCTGTAATATGTCTTAAAAATCACTAATTACCCTCTGTAATATGTCTTAAAAACCACTAATTATCCCCTGTAATATGTCTTAAAAATCACTAATTACCCGCTGTAATATGTCTTAAAATCACTAATTACCCGCTGTAATGTCTATGAAAAACTTATTACAGACTGTCCACGAATTCCTTTTCCGGTGTCAGTTTTTGTTTACAATGTGTGAGAAATAAGAAAATGCAAATCTGAGCTGACGATAGCGTAGTTATCGTGGTTACCTGCGTGCAATAGATAGTTATCGTAGTTGTGTGCATGGGTTAACTTAGTTATCACAGTTTTGTGCATGCGATAGCGCAGTTATTGTAGTTCTGTACATGCGATAACGAAGTTACGTATACTACAATGACATTCCCTGAGTGATGGATTGGTCGTGATGGTCGTGATGGTCGTGATGGTTACGATGGTCGTGATGGTCGTGATGGTCGTGATGGTCGTGATGGTCGTGATGGTCGTGATGGTTGTGATGGTTGTGATGGTCGTGATGGTCGTGATGGTTGTGATGGTCGTGATGGTTGTGATGGTCGTGATGGTTGTGATGGTCGTGATGGTTACGATGGTCGTGATGGTTACGATGGTCGTGATGGTCGTGATGGTTGTGATGGTCGTGATGGTTACGATGGTCGTGATGGTTACGATGGTCGTGATGGTCGTGATTGTTACGATGGTCGTGATGGTTACGATGGTCGTGATGGTCGTGATGGTTACGATGGTCGTGATGGTTGTGATGGTCGTGATGGCCGTGATGGTTACGATGGCCGTGATGGTCGTGATGGTCGTGGTGGTTGTGATGGTCGTGATGGTTACGATGGCCGTGATGGTCGTGATGGTCATAATGGTTACGATGGTCGTGATGATCGTGATGGGCGTGATGGTTACGATGGTCGTGATGGTCGTGTTGGTTACGATGGTCGTGATGGTCGTGATGGTTACGATGGTCGTGATGGTCGTGATGGTTACGATGGTCGTGATGGTTGTGATGGTCGTGATGATCGTGATGGTTGTGATGGTCGTGATGGTTGTGATGGTTGTGATGGTCGTGATGGTTGTGATGGTCGTGATGGTTGTGATGGTTGTGATGGTTGTGATGGTCGTGATGGTTGTGATGGTCGTGATGGTTGTGATGGTTGTGATGGTTGTGATGGTTGTGATGGTTGTGATGGTTGTGATGGTCGTGATGCTCGTGATGCTCGTGATGGTTGTGATGGTCGTGATGCTTGTGATGGTCGTGATGGTTGTGATGGTTGTGATGGTTGTGATGGTTGTGATGGTCGTGATGCTCGTGATGCTCGTGATGGTTGTGATGGTTGTGATGGTTGTGATGGTTGTGATGGTCGTGATGCTCGTGATGGTCGTGATGCTCATGATGCTCGTGATGGTTGTGATGGTTGTGATGGTTGTGATGGTTGTGATGGTCGTGATGCTCGTGATGCTCGTGATGGTTGTGATGGTCGTGATGCTTGTGATGGTCGTGATGGTTGTGATGGTTGTGATGGTTGTGATGGTTGTGATGGTCGTGATGCTTGTGATGGTCGTGATGGTTGTGATGGTTGTGATGGTTGTGATGGTTGTGATGGTTCGTGATGCTCGTGATGCTCGTGATGGTTGTGATGGTTGTGATGGTTGTGATGGTTGTGATGGTCGTGATGCTCGTGATGGCGTGTGATGCTCATGATGCTCGTGATGGTTGTGATGGTTGTGATGGTTGTGATGGTTGTGATGGTCGTGATGCTCGTGATGCTCGTGATGGTTGTGATGCTCGTGATGGTTGTGATGGTTGTGATGGTCGTGATGCTCGTGATGGTCGTGATGCTCATTGATGCTCGTGATGGTTGTGATGGTCGTGATGGTTGTGATGGTCGTGATGCTCGTGATGCTCGTGATGGTTGTGATGGTCGTGATGGTTGTGATGGTTGTGATGGTCGTGATGGTTGTGATGGTCGTGATGCTCGTGATGCTCGTGATGGTTGTGATGGTCGTGATGCTCATGATGCTCGTGATGGTTGTGATGGTCGTGATGGTTGTGATGGTCGTTGTACCAGGTCAATACACTTCTTGCGGGTGTTTGTGAAGGCTGGTGTTTTTCCAAACACCAACAGTTGTCATTAACACACTCAGTACTGTAGTAATAACAACTGAAGAGCCATGCCTGATATGTTGACCAGGAAGTGGAATGAAGCGGGACGAAGTGGAATGAAGCGGGACGAAGTGGAATGAAGCGGGACGAAGTGGAATGAAGCGGGACGAAGTGGAATGAAGCGGGACGAAGTGGAATGAAGCGGGACGAAGTGGAATGAAGCGGGACGAAGTGGAATGAAGTAGAATGAAGTGGAGTATTGAAATGTTACGACCACCAGAGGTGCGCTGAGGTCAGACAACAGTGAGGCTGAGTAACAACAAAGGTACACATGCTGAGGTTGCTGAGGTCAGACAACAGTGAGGCTGAGTAACAACAAAGGTACACATGCTGAGGTTGCTGAGGTCAGACAACAGTGAGGCTGAGTTAAAGCCACATTACCTCAGCTGTACCGGAAGTTACATAGCTACATCGTGTATGACACCGTTGTAACAGCGGATATAAATGAGCAGAAGAACTTTGCAGTGTGTTCTTGCAGGCTCGAGCCTCCGTCCGGCAGCTGTGGTCCAGACTCCTACTGGCAAAGCAATTAATGTTATTTTTTTAAAAAGACCCAAAAAACTATAGACCCAAAAAATCATGAATTCGCGAAATCGGAAAAAAATGAGAACAGTTTATATGTTTTATAGTAAGCTAATTAACTGTTTTTTTCGACAATGTTCATTGTTCCTGAACAATGAACAATTATTATTTTGTACGTTCTGTTTGGTATGAAATAATTCAGTGTTTTAACCTTTTAAAAGTTTGTGATGTCTTGATGCTGAGGACGATCTCTTGATCCAAGGAACTGGAGCTACCTCACTCTCCTTCCTTGGATCAAACTGGATGAAGAATTACGTGAACAATCTCCACCTTATTATTATTATTATTATTATTATTATTATTATTATTATTATTATTATTATTATTATTATTATTATTATTATTATTATTATTATTATTATTGAGCAAAGGAAGGTAAATTATGTGTTCTATTTTCTGTGGTGAGGCTTGAGGGGTGACTGCGGCAATCAGCCAGTCGATGGCTTTCTGTCGCACCCGTGATGTTTCCCCTGACGACCTCCTCGGAAAGACTTTCTGCACCAGACGGAGCTGCTTCCTCAGGCAAGCTAATAAATAAGTCACACTGGAACTGACATTCACCAGTTGGTATTATCATTATTGGTATTATTAATATTATTATTATTATTATTATTATTTTATTATTAAAGATTCGCCGGTATTCTCCCGGCCCGGGCCTTTTCCAAGTAGTGGCCCGGCCTTGGCTCCCTCTTTAGGGAGTGTCTGAGACCTAAGTCTCCCATGGGAGGAGGCACAAGTACCCCCTCATCTTTGGGACCAACTGTCCCCAGGCCTAGCCACAAGCTAGGCTCTCTGGTCTGCTATCCCCGCCCCAAGGGGGCTAATGGGAATGACAGTCTTGTGAGCTGTAAGCTCGGGCTCAGGCACCTGCCCTACCTTAGAAGGGCTGGGCATGGTGTCGATGTTTATTATTATTATTATTATTATTATTATTATTATTATTATTATTATTATTATTATTATTATTTTTAATATTAGTAAATAATAATAGTAGTAAGATTATGTTATGAGTGTTGTTGTTATTATTATTATTTTATTATTATTATTATTATTATTATTATTATTATTATTATTATTATTATTATTATTATTATTATTATTATTATTATTATTTTATTTATTATTATTATTATTATTATTATTATTATTATTAATTATTTGGTGGCAGGAATGGTGAAGGCAATAATTCGTCCGCCAACTGGCCATTGAAACTGTTGGCAGAAATGTCAGCAGCTGGTGTGAGAGAGTGAATGTTCGTGTACATCTTTCACTCGAGAGGAACTATTATGGTAGGTAAGACACATGGGCAACAGTAGGCAACTTTATTCCGAAACGTTTCGCCTACACAGTAGGCTTCTTCAGTCGAATACAGAAAGTAGGCACGAACAGTAGAGATGTGAAGACGATCTACTCAGTCCATCACCCTTGAAGTCGTAGAATTTGAGGTTGTCAGTCCCTCGGCCTGGAGAAGTTCAGTTCCATAGTCAGGAACTATCTCTTCCTGCCTACTTTCTGTATTCGGCAGATAGTTCCTGACTATGGAACTGAACTTCTCCAGGCCGAGGGACTGACAACCTCAAATTCTACGACTTCAAGGGTGATGGACTGATTACATCGTCTTCACATCTCTACTGTTCCTGCCTACTTTCTGTATTCGACTGAAGAAGCCTACTGTGTAGGCGAAACGTTTCGGAATAAAGTTGTCTAACTGTTGCCTATGTGTCTTACCTACCAACCTGTAGGTATTGTATACCATTTTGATGTTCAGGAACTATTATGCTTATGTGAATGGCTAAATCCTTATGAGTTACACAGGTCAAAGGGAAGTCGGTGTATTAAGTGAGTGTATCGTCCAGTTACAATCTTGGGTTATGGCAGTTGTATTCATACAGGTTCAAGTAATTATTTCCGTTCTCTTCTTTTTAATGCCCGATCCTTCCTCTCTCTCTTTCTCTTGTATTCTTTTGTTTCTTATTCTCTAACCTTCCAATAGTTTAATCCTTCCTGTTTTCTTCTTTCTTAACTCTAAATTCATTCTCTCTCCTCAACGCATCATGCCTCTTTTTTTTTTTTTTCTTTTTTTTTTTTTTACACAGGGTTTGACAAGGTTAAGGATCCCTAGCTTTATTGACAAGCTATTTACAGGTTAAGGATTTCTAACTTTATTGGTAAGCTAAGAGCTGTTACCTACATCAGCTCATTTGAAAGCATTTTTATTGTTATGAGACATACAAGTACGGAACAGGATGAAGTTGGAGCCATCTGTGGGCCAGCATTTTCATTTGATCAACTGACTTTATCTCGTTGACATCATTATGCTGTACGAATGTGTTCCATACTCGAGTCATCCTGGGTATGTATGATCTCAGATGGAGTGATGTTCTGGAGAAGGGAACAGCCAGAGTGAAGTTGCTGCTTTCTGCCGTCTTGTGGCATAAAAGCTTGTTTCACGCTGTCCTCGAAGTGGATCCAAGTGTGGTATTTTGACAATATTGGCCTTGTACATAACAGTAAGGCCACCCACATCCCTCCTATGTTGAAGGCTCTGCTGAAATGACAGATCTATCCAGGATGGGTCCAGGCGAGAGATGAGACGTCTTGCTCTGTTCTCTACTCTGTCAAGCAGTCGCAGATGAGAGGGGGGGGCAGGCAAACCAAGAAAGTGGAGCATACTCAAGGTGTGAGCGTACTTGTGCCTCGTACAGGATCTTGCAACCCCTACTGTCAAGCAGATGCGAGATACGGCGAAGTGCTGTAAGCTTCCTGGCTGCCTTCTTTGCAAGATTTACAACATGGTTCTTCATGGTTAGTTTGGAGTCAAATTTCACCCCAAGGATATCAACTTCTTCTCCAGGTGCCAACACCCTCCCATTCATCCTTACTACTGCACCAGCATTACCATCATGGTGCCTAGAGACGATCATCATTTGCGTTTTCTCAGGTGCAAATGTTACTTGCCATCTATTTCCCCAAGCTGATATAGCTCTCAGCTGGTGATTGATGTAGCTTAGAGCAGCTGGCATTTCTTCTCTTCGATAAGTGAATGTCAGTGTACAGTCGTCTGCATATACATGTGATTCTGGGATGAGATGA
>NC_069422.1:43045085-43062585 GCF_026875155.1 Cherax quadricarinatus
GGTTTTTTCCTATTTGGTTTGAAATAAAGGTTTTGCAAATGAAGAAATCGGGTGTTGCATTTAAGGTAGAATCAGAGTCCTTCATGTTGAAATTAATGGGGGTTTTTGAAAACCATTGGGCTTTTAAATCGGTTTTGCCACTAAGAGGTTTTTTGAACATGGTTCCTTTAAGGGTTTTTGAAATAAAGGTGGCCAAATGAGTAATCGGGTGTTGCCACTAGAGGCAGTTTTGGAAACATGGTTCCCCTTTTAAGGGGGGGGAAAAAAGGGGGGAGAAAAGGGGAGGATTGGGGGGGGGAAAAATTGGGGGGGAGGCAAATAGGGGTACCTGGGGTTTTTAAAAATAAGTTTAGTGAATGGTATCGGGGTTGAAATAGGGGGGGGGAAAAATATTTCCTAGGGTTTTTAAAAAAAGGGGGTGTAAAATTTGGGTCGCCTCCGGGGGTTTGACTAAAAATTAGGGGCACACCTTTGCTTTTTCCCCCTTCTTGGTTGAATTTTTAAATCTTTTCACCTTTTACTTTTTTAATTTTCTTTAACCCTCCAGGTTTATTTAAAACCCTTTTTCGTACCTTTTTTTGTGAACCCCCCCCGGGGGTAAAAACACCCCTGAGGATCCGGGGTTTTCGAAAACTAACCAGTTAGGGGAAACCTTTTTGACTAAAAAAAGTTTTGAATCATTTTTAATTTTTATGGTTGAAACCTGAGGTTTTTTGGGGGTTGAATTTTCAGGTTTTTGGGAAAAAACCTGCTTTATTCGGGTTTGCCACAAAAACTCCCGGGCCCAACCCCGGTCCCCTTTTAGGTTAACCATTTTTTCCCGTTTTTCATTTTGCCACCACTTTTCCCGTTTAAAACCTTAAACACAATTTATTCCTCGTTTTAACCCTTTTTCTTTGTCTTTGCTTTAATTTTTGATTCCTTTTATTTAATTTTTCTTTTTTTCTTTCACCCATTTTTGCCTCCCCATTTCCTTGATTTTTTCCCCTTTTTCTATTCTTTTTGTTTTTTTCGGTTGGGGGGGCCACTACTACCCCCTTAACATAAGGTCGGTGCCATTTGCCCTTTTCTCGTGTTGAACTTTTTGGTGGACAAATTTGAACTTTTCCCAGGTTTGAAAAATTTTTTTTTCCAACCTTTTTTTCCTCCGGGGGGTTAACATTTTTTCAAAAGGGCATTGAAAACCCTTTTTTCCTTTTTTTAAAACACAAAATTTTCCCCAACCCTGTATTTTTTTGTGTTGCCTTTTCACCCCCAGTTAAATTTTTTTCGGGGACCTTTTTTTTTTTTGAACCCACCTTTTTTACACAACCTGACGATTGGTTTTAAACCCCCCTTTAGGTTTTTTTGCAACTTTTTTGGGTTGTCCTAGGTTTTGGGCCCCCCTTTGAGTCCGGGGGTAAATTTATTTAATCCCTCATTTTTAAACAAAATTTTGAACCCTTTGCCCGTTTGGTTTTGGCCTGGTTTTTTTGCACCATGGGGTTACACTTTTTTTGCCTGGTTTGCCCCCCTTTTTGGGGCCTTTTGGTTTTTTTTGCCCCCAAAAACACAATTTTTGCCTCTCTTTTTTTACAACCCCCAAAATTTAGAAAAAACCCTGTTTTTACCTCCTTTTTTTAATTTTATTTTTTCAGGTTTGGGGCCAAAACCCTCCCTTCCAGGGTTCTTTGGAGTGCCACCAACCCCCCCCTTTTTCCTCAGTTTTCCCTAATTTTAAATTACATTTTACGTTTTTGTTTGAACCCCCGGGGGGTTTATTTTGCAACACTGCTTCCTTTTGGTGTTTTTTAAACATTTAATTTTTCTCAACACAAACGTTTTACCTCTTGCTTGAAAATTGATTAGAAACCACTCCCTTTTTATTTTAATTTAACCCCCATACCAAATGACTTTATCAGTTTTTTAAAACTAATTTCCAAGAACCATTTTGGTCCTTTTGACATCAAGGTTTTTAATTTGCAATTGCGTTAACCCATTTTTTTTTAACAATTTTTCATTTTTCCTTTTTGGGGTTATTTTCCTTTTTTGGGAAACCCAGGTAATGGGTTGTTACTTCCCATCCCCCTTTGTTTTATCCCCCACCTTTTCCTTTTTTTTTCGGCGCCATTTTTATTGGTACACCCCATTTATTGTTGCCCCCAACCTTTGTTGTGTGCCCTCCCCCTTTTCTGGTTTTTCCCTTTTAAAAAGGGTTTTTATAATTTTTATCCTTAAAAAAAATTTTATTTGGGGTTTTCTTTTTTTTTTTGGGTTTTCTTTTTCCTTTTTTGGGGGTTTTCCCCTTTTTTGAAACGGTTTTTTAGTGGGTTTTTGGGCCCCCATTTTTTTCCCCCCCCAAAAATTTTCTTATTTTTTATTAGGATTGTTTTCACTGTGGGATTTTAAAGGCCGGGGGTTGTTTTATATTAGGGTTTTTTTTGGGGTGTTGTTTTGTTTGGGGTTTTGTAGTTTTTTTGTTAACCTTGTATTGGTTTGAAAAGAGGGGGGTTTTTTTACTGTTTTTTTTTGGCTTTTTTTGTTTTTAAATTGGTTTTGTAATAAATTTTGTTCCAGTTTAAATTTAAAATTTTTTTTGTTGTTTCACTTTTTAAAATTGTTTTTAAAGGTTTGTTCACTTTTTTGGTTTTTCTTCTTTTTTCCCCTTTTAATTGGTTTTTTCTGTTTTTTTTTGTTGGATTGTGTTAAGGGTTTGTTCATTTTTGGTTTTGGGTCCCCATTGGGTGTTCAATTAAAAAAATGGCGTTTTTTGGCGGAGTTTTTCCCTTTGGCTTTAAATTTTTCCCGGTGTTTGTTTACCTTATATTTTTTTTATTCCATTTTTTGTTCACTATTTTATTTTTAATTTTTTTTCGGTTTTTCAATTGTTTTGGTTTTTGTAAGGGCCAGGGTGTTTTTTCCCCTTTAAAATGGCAGTTTTTTAGGTCAGGTGTTTTTTATTATTGGCCCCGTTTTTGGGGGTGGCCCAAAGGTGTTCCAAAAAAGATTCCCCATGAGGAAAGGCAGGGGCCCCAACATTTTTATGTAGTGGGGGGTTTGTTCACTATTTTGGGATTGTAAAAGGCCCGGGTTTTCCCAAGTTGGCAGGTGGATGGCGGGGTGTTTTTTTCCCCAAGAGGAAAAGGGGGGGAGGAAAGGTGTTGAACATTGGGGCAGTTAGGAAAGGCCCAGGTTTTGTTCAAAGTAGGTTTTGTAGGGGGGCAGTTTTTGTTTCACTAAAAGGAAAAGGGGAACCCGGGTTTTGTTCACTAGGGGCGGGTGTAGGATGCAGGTGTTTTTCATAGAATGGCATTTTGGGAGGATGGGGGGGTTTTGTTCACTAGTTTTCCCGGGAAGGAGGGCCGGGTTTTTCCCCTAGTTTTAAAAAATTGTAATGGCGGGTGTTTTTTAAATAGTATGGTATTGTAGAGGCAGGTGTTTTCCCCCCTTTTGTAGGGCCAGTTAGGAGGGCCCGGTGTTGTTCATTTGAAAGGCAGTGTGGGATGGCAGGTGTTGTTCACTAGAAAGGCGTGAAGGAGGGCAGGTTTTTTTCACTAGTAGGTATTGTAGATGGAGGTGTTGTTCCTTTTTGGGAAATTGTTGAGGGGAGGTTTTTGGTTCACTAGTATGGAAAATTGTAGAGGGCGGGTGTTTTTTTACTGGAAAGGAATTGTAGATGGGGGTGTTTTCACTAGTATGGTTTTGTAGATGGAGGTTTTTGTTACTAGTAGGGATTGTAGATGGCGGGTGTTTTTCACTATTTATGGCAGTGTAGGAGGGAGGTGTTGTTCACTAGAAAGGCATGTAGGATGGCAGGTGTTGTTCCCCAGTATGGCGGTAGGATGCGGGGTTGTTTTTCCCATAGTATGGCAGGGGGTAGGAGGGCGGGTGTTGTTCACTAGTATGGTTTTGGTGGAGGGGCAGGTTTGTTCCTGAAAGGTTTATTGTGAATGGAGGTTTTGGGTTCACAGATGGTAAGTAGAATGGAGGTGTTTTTCACTAGTATGGTATTGTGGGAGGGAGGTATTGTTCACTAGTTGGTATTGGATGGCAGGTTTTTTGTTCACTAGTAGGGTTATTTTTAAAGGCGGGTTTTGGTTCACTAGTATGGAAAATTGTAAAGGCGGGGCTTTTTGGTTTCTGGGTTTTGGTTTTTGTAGATGGCGGGTTATTTTTTCACTAGTATGGTTTTGTAAGGGCAGGGCGTTGTTTACAAAAGGGGAAATTGTAGAGGGGGGGGAAAAGGTATTGCCCCCTAGTAGGGTTTATTGTAGTTGGAAGGTATTGTTCACAAAAGTATGGAATTGTAGTTTGGCAGGTGTTTTTTAAACTATTTATGTTTTGGGAAAAAGGCGGGTTTTTGTTCACTAGTATGGTTTTTTGTAGATGGCAGGTGTTGTTCACTAGTAGGGTTTATTGTAGAGGGGAAAGGTATTGTTCATTTGTATGGTATTGTAGATGGCAGGTATTTTTCCCACTAGTAGGGGTATTGTAAAAGGAAGGCGGTTTACTATATGGTATTGAAATGGCAGGTATTGTTCATTTCTTAGGGGAATTGTAAAAGGGCGGGCGTTGTTTATATTTGGGTTTTTTTGAAGTTTGGCAGGTATTGTTCACTAGTTTGGCAGTGAGGATGGCAGGTGTTGTTCACTAGTATGGCAGTGTAGGAGGGTTTGTGTTTTTCACTGTATGGAAAGGGGTAGGATGGCAGGTGTTGTTCACTAGTATGGCAGTGTAGGAGATGGCAGGTGTTGTTCACTAGTATGGTATTGTAGATGGCAGGTGTTGTTCACTAGTATGGTATTGTAGATGGCAGGTGTTGTTCACTAGTATGGTATTGTAGATGGCAGGTGTTGTTCACTAGTATGGTATTGTAAAAGGGGGTTGTTGTTCACTAGTTTGGTTTTGTAGATGGCTTTTTGGTTTCACTAGAAAGGTATTGTAATGGCAGGTGTTTTTCACTAGTAGGTTTTGAAAGATGGCAGGTGTTGTTCCTATTTGGAATTTAGAGGGGCGGGTTTTTTTTCACTAGTATGGTATTGTAAGGGCAGGTATTGTTCACTAGTTTTTGGTTTTGTAAAGGGCGGGCGTTGTTTACTAGTATGGTATTGTAGAGGGCGGGTTTTATTGTTCATAGTATGGTATTGAAGATGGAAGGCGTTTGTTTACTAGTATGGAAATTGTAGTTTGGCGGGTTATTTTCACTAGTATGGTATTGTAGAGGGCGGGGTATTGTTCACTAGTTGGTATTGTAGGGGCAGGTTTTTTTTTCACTAGTATGGTTTTGTAGAGGGGCAGGGTTTTTCACTAGTAGGGGATTGTAATGGCGGGTGTTGTTAAAATTTTAAAAGGAAAGTAGGGGGAAAGGATTTTTTCCTGTATGGAAATTGTAGAGGGAAGGTTTTGTTCACTAGTATGGAAATTGAATGGCAGGCGTTTTTTTCTGAAAGGTATTGTGATGGCAGGATTGTTCACTATTATGGTTTTTGTAGATGGCGGGCTTTGTTTACTATATGGTATTGTAGATGGGGGTATTGTTCACTATATGGCATTTGTAGGGGGCAGGTGTTTTTTTTCATTTGTATGGCAGTGTAGGATGGCGGTTTGGGTTCACTATTTATGGCTTGTAGGATGCGGTGTTGTTCATTAGTAGGGCGTGTGGGTTTGGCAGGTGTTTTTCATTTAGAGGTTTTTTGTAGATGGCGGGTTTGTTGCTCACTAGTAGGGAATTGAAGGGGGGGGGGGTTTTTTGTTCATAGTAGGGGATTGTAGTTTGGCAGGTGGTTCAAGTATGGAAATTGTAAAAGGGGCCGGGTTTTTCCCACTAATTGGTATTGTGATGGCAGGTGTTTTTCACTAGTAGGTATTGTAGAGGGGAAAAGGGTTGTTCACTAGTATGGTTTTTGTAGATGGCAGGTGATTTTACTAGTAGGGTTTGTAGAGGGCCCAGAAATTGTTCATTTATATGGAATTGTAGGGGAGGTATTGTTCCTATAATGGTTTTGTAAAATGGCAGGAAATTGTTCACATTGGTATTGTAATGGCGGGCGTTGTTTACAAGTATTTAATTTAGAGGGCCCGGTTTTTGTTCACTATTGGTATTTTTAGATGGCAGGCGTTTTTTTATTTAGGGGGGAAATTGTAGTTTGGCAGGAAATTTTTTCCCTGTATGGTTTTGGGTAGATGGAAGGTTTTGTTCACTAGAAAAAAAAAAAAATTTGGTTTTTATTTTAGATGGCAGGTTTTGGGTTCATAGTATGGTATTTTTAGAGGGCGGGTGTTGTTCCAAATTTATGGTTTTGTAGAGGGCCAGGTGTTTTTTCCCCTAGTAGGAAATTTTTTAGAGGGCAGGTTTTTGTTCACTAGTATGGTATTGTAGATGGGGGTTTATTGTTCCACTAGTTTTGGTTTTGGGAGGGCAGGTTTTGTTCATTTATATGGTATTGTAAGGGCAGGCGTTTTTTTTACTAGTATGGTATTGAAAATGGAAAGGTATGGTTCACTATTGGAATTTTAGATGGCAGGCGTTTTTTACTATAGGGTATTGTAGATGGCGGGTATTGTTCACTAGAGGGTATTGTAGATGGCAGGCATTTTCATAGTAGGGTATTGTAGATGGCGGGTGTTGTTCCTAGTAGGGGTAGTGTAGATTGACGGGGTTTTTGTTCATAGTTTTGGAAATTGTGAGGGGCGGGTGTTTTCCCACTGAAAGGTATTGTAATGGCAGGGGTTTTTCCCCCAACTAGTTGGTTTTGTAGATGGCAGGTGTTTTCCCTGTAGGAAAATTGTATGGAAAGGAAAAGGGTTCCCCCTATTGGGTATTGTAGATGGAGGTATTGTTCACTAGTATGGTATTGTAAAAGGCAGGTGTTGTTTACTAGTTTTTGGTTTTGGTAGAGGGCCCAGGCGTTGTTTTACTATTTATGCTATTGTGGGATAAGGTGTTGTTCACTAGAAATGGTTTTGTAGAATGGCGGGTTGTTGTTCACTAGTAGGGAAATTGTAGATGGCAGGGGGTTGCCCCCACTAGTTGGATTGTAGATGGCAGAAATTGTTCACTTGTAGGGTTTGTTTTAGAGGGCAGGTATTGTTCATTTGTATGGTAGTTTTGATGGCAGGTTTTGTTCATTTGAAATGGTATTGTAGAGGGCAGGAAATTTTTTCTTTTTAATGGTAGTGTGGGATGGCAGGTATTGTTCACTTGATGGTAGTGTAGGGCCCAGGTATTGTTAAATTTGTAGGGTTTGGTAGAGGGCAGGTGTTGTTCACTAGTTGGTTTTGTAGAGGGCCCAGGTATTTTTTTCTTTTGTATGGTAGTTTTAGATGGCAGGTATTGTTCATTTGTAGGGTTTAGGGTAGAGGGCAGGTTTTGTTCACTATATGGTATTGTGTTTGGCAGGTGTTTTTCACTAGTTTTGGTATTGTAAGGGCAGGTATTGTTCACGGGTTGGTTTGTAGATGGGGGTTTGTTCACTTTTTGGAAATTTGTAGAGGGCCCGGGAATTTTTTCACAATTAGGGTTTTTGTAAAAGGCGGATTGTTCATAGTATGGTATGTTGCTGGCAGGTATTGTTCTTTTGTATGGTATGAAGGATGGCCCATACTGGGCAGATCCTAAGGCCCAAAGCAGGCAAGTCCTTCTGGGTAAAAACTTACCAAACAAAGCCCAGGGGCTAAGGGTTTCTATACCCTTACAACCACAAGTCACTCACAAAGCGGGGCTGGTAAAAAACCAATATTTCCCCGCAAAACTTTGAAGTATCTTCAAAAGGGAAAAAATTTTTTGCACCCGGGGGGGGTTTGGGGAGGAACTAATTAGGGGAAAACTTTAAATGTGAGAGAGAGAGAGAGAGAGAGGGGAACAGAGACAGAGAGAGAGGACAGAGAGAGGGGGAACAGAGAGAAGATAGAGGGGGGAGAAAAGAAGAAGAAAGAAAAGAGAGAGAGGGGGAAGGAGAGGTCGAAATTTTTGCAAGTGTACACCCTCTAAAAATCATTTTCTTTTTCCCCCTTTAGGTCTTTTAATTTTTAAAAAATTCTAGGGGGGTTTCATTTATCGGGGAAAATTTAAAGGAAAGAAGAAGACTTTTAAAGAATGAAAGAAGAAGAGAAATATTCTTAAAAGAAGAGAGGCAATGAAAGAAAGATTAGTGAAAGCAGAAGTAAGACAATAAAGTAAAATAGGAAGAGACATCCATCGGGAAAGGGGGAAAAAAGAGAAAAGAAAGAGAAGAGAGAGAGAAGGAAGAGAGAGGGGAGAAAAGAAAGAAGCGAAGAGAAAGAAAAGAGGAGAAAAAGACAAATGATTGGAAGAATAATCTTCTTTAACAGCGGGAGGAACTGATTTTGTCGGGATGTCTCCAAATATCTCCACCTTGGCATGATATCTGCAACCTGTTCTGGATGTCTTGGTATGAAACCTTGAGTGGAAGTCTAAGGGTAAGTCTACACGGGTTGATATTTCTTGGATAGTCTGCACCTGGGTGCTGATCACATGGGTATAGTTACTGATATGCCACGGTGTAAGTCTGCCACTGGTTGCTGATAGTCGCCACCTGGGGGTGATAGTCTAACCACCTGGGTGTGATAAGTCTGCCACCGGGTGTGGATAGTCTGCCACCGGTGCTGATAGTCTGCCACCTGGGTGAGAATAGCTCTATGGGGACGATAGTCTCACTGGGTGTGATAGCTGCACCTTGTGGTGCTGATAGTCTGCCACCTGGGTGCTGATAGTCTGCCACCTGGGTGCTGATAGTCTGCCACCTGGGTGCTGATAGTCTGCCACCTGGGTGCTGATAGTCTGCCACCTGGGTGCTGATAGTCTCCACCTGGGTGCTGATAGTCTGCCACCTGGGTGCTGATAGTCTGACCACCTGGGTGCTGATAGTCTGCCACCTGGGTGCTGATAGTCTGCCACCTGGGTGCTGATAGTCTACCACCTGGGTACTGATAGTCTGCCACCTGGGTGCTGATAGTCTGCCACCTGGGTGCTGATAGTCTGCCACCTGGGTGCTGATAGTCTACCACCTGGGTGCTGATAGTCTGCCACCTGGGTGCTGATAGTCTGCCACCTGGGTGCTGTAGTCTCACTGGGTGCTGATAGTCTGCACCTGGGTGCTGATAGTCTACCACCTGGGTGCTGATAGTCTACCACCTGGGTGCTGATAGTCTACCACCTGGGTGCTGATAGTCTACCACCTGGGTGCTGATAGTCTACCACCTGGGTGCTGATAGTCTACCACCTGGGTGCTGATAGTCTACCACATGGGTGCTGATAGTCTACCACCTGGGTGCTGATAGTCTACCACCTGGGTACTGATAGTCTGCCACCTGGGTGCTGATAGTCTGCCACCTGGGTGTTGATAGTCTCCCACCTGGGTGCTGATAGTCTCCCACCTGGGTGCTGATAGTCTCCCACCTGGGTGCTGATAGTCTACCACCTGGGTGCTGATAGTCTACCACCTGGGTGCTGATAGTCTACCACCTGGGTGCTGATAGTCTACCACCTGGGCGCTGATAGTCTACCACTTGGGCGCTGATAGTCTACCACCTGGGTGCTGATAGTCTACCACCTGGGTGCTGATAGTCTACCACCTGGGTGTTGATAGTCTACCACCTGGGTGCTGATAGTCTGCCACCTGGGTGCTGATAGTCTACCACCTGGGTGCTGATAGTCTGCCACCTGGGTGCTGATAGTCTACCACCTGGGTGCTGATAGTCTACCACCTGGGTGTTGATAGTCTACCACCTGGGTGCTGATAGTCTACCACCTGGGTGCTGATAGTCTACCACCTGGGTGCTGATACTCTGCCACCTGGGTGCTGATAGTTTGCCACCTGGGTGCTGATAGTCTGCCACCTGGGTGCTGATAGTCTACCACCTGGGTGCTGATAGTCTACCACCTGGGTGTTGATAGTTTACCACCTGGGTGCTGATAGTCTACCACCTGGGTGCTGATAGTCTACCACCTGGGTGCTGATAGTCTACCACCTGGGTGCTGATAGTCTACCACCTGGGTGCTGATAGTCTACCACCTGGGTGCTGATAGTCTACCACCTGGGTGCTGATAGTCTACCACCTGGGTGCTGATAGTCTACTACCTGGCTGCTGATAGTCTACCACCTGGGTGTTGATAGTCTACCACCTGGGTGCTGATAGTCTACCACCTGGGTGTTGATAGTCTACCACCTGGGTGCTGATAGTCTACTACCTGGGTGTTGATAGTCTACCACCTGGGTGTTGATAGTCTACCACCTGGGTGCTGATAGTCTACCACCTGGGTGCTGATAGTCTACCACCTGGGTGCTGATAGTCTACCACCTGGGTGTTGATAGTCTGCCACCTGGGTGCTGATAGTCTACCACCTGGGTGTTGATAGTCTACCACCTGGGTGTTGATAGTCTGCCACCTGGGTGCTGATAGTCTACCACCTGGGTGTTGATAGTCTACCACCTGGGTGTTGATAGTCTACCACCTGGGTGTTGATAGTCTACCACCTGGGTGCTGATAGTCTACCACCTGGGTGTTGATAGTCTACTACCTGGGTGTTGATAGTCTACCACCTGGGTGTTGATAGTCTGCCACCTGGGTGCTGATAGTCTACCACCTGGGTACTGATAGTCTACCACCTGGGTGCTGATAGTCTACCACCTGGGTGCTGATAGTCTGCCACCTGGGTGCTGATAGTCTACCACCTGGGTGCTGATAGTCTACCACCTGGGTGCTGATAGTCTACCACCTGGGTGCTGATAGTCTACCACCTGGGTGCTGATAGTCTACCACCTGGGTGCTGATAGTTTACCACCTGGGTGCTGATAGTCTACCACCTGGGTGCTGATAGTCTGCCACCTGGGTGCTGATAGTCTACCACCTGGGTGCTGATAGTCTACCACCTGGGTGCTGATAGTCTACCACCTGGGTGCTGATAGTCTACCACCTGGGTGTTGATAGTGTACCACCTGGGTGTTGATAGTCTACCACCTGGGTGCTGATAGTCTACCACCTGGGTGCTGATAGTCTACCACCTGGGTGCTGATAGTCTACCACCTGGGTGCTGATAGTCTACCACCTGGGTGCTGATAGTCTTCCACCTGGGTGCTGATAGTTCTACCACCTGGGTGCTGATAGTCTACCACCTGGGTGCTGATAGTCTACCACCTGGGTGCTGATAGTCTACCACCTGGGTGTGTGATAGTCTACCACCTGGGTGTTGATAGTCTACCACCTGGGTGCTGATAGTCTACCACCTGGGTGCTGATAGTCTGCCACCTGGGTGCTGATAGTCTACCACCTGGGTGCTGATAGTCTGCCACCTGGGTGCTGATAGTCTACCACCTGGGTGCTGACAGCTCACTGGTCAACATTCATTCCCCAATACGTCATCAGTTTTGTTTGATTGGCTCTCGTTTTGATAAATTTGGAATCCCAATAAAAAACGTAAGAGATGTGAAATAAAATATTGATCAACCGGAGCTTATTTACAAATAGCATTGAAATTATTTTTTAAATTATGCGAAAGTCAAGTCATGTAATACATACTAGCAGTTCATTCCATATAATAACAGATTAACATTGAACAATAATTTAGATTCCACTGATTACCGTGTATGAAAATATTGTTTGTGGGTTTTGGTGATCGACACAGTTTTGTCGAGTGAGTAATTGCAAGAGATGCATATTGGTTACCATTGTGCAATAAGACACATTTCAAGCTTCTAATGGAGCTGTCTATATAATCAGAGGTCAATCTCCTGGTCGATATCAAGTCCCATTCGAAGAAGAAGTCCAGGGATGTTATTGCAGTGTACAAGTTGTTCATCTTGGCTGAAGTCAGGAAGGAGGTCATCCTCTCTTGTCCGATAAGATGTTATTTTAACTTCTTGTTGTGGAAAGTTGTTTTATTTTAGTCTGGATGTTAAAAGTTCAGATTCATGACTTTGACAGACTGACGTCATGTATCAGATCAGTGAAGTCTTCTTGGGAGAACTACTGAGCTCTTGAAATAATTACTTAATATTAACTTCCACTACTATCACCTGCGTTACATCCTAAACTCTTTCTTCAACATCTGACAATGGAAGGTCAGGCAGTGTTGTAAACACTGGTATGGTAACATCTAACAATGGAAGGTCAGACAGTGTTGTAAACACTGGTATGGTAACATCTAATAATGGAAGGTCAGGCAGTGTTGTAAACACTGGTATGGTAACATCTGACAATGGAAGGTCAGGCAGTGTTGTAAACACTGGTATGGTAACATCTAACAATGGAAGGTCAGGCAGTGTTGTAAACACTGGTAGGGTAACATCTAACAATGGAAGGTCAGACAGTGTTGTAAACACTGGTATGGTAACATCTAATAATGGAAGGTCAGGCAGTGTTGTAAACACTGGTATGGTAACATCTGACAATGGAAGGTCAGACAGTGTTGTAAACACTGGTATGGTAACATGAAACAATGGAAGGTCAGGCAGTGTTGTAAACACTGGTATGGTAACATCTGACAATGGAAGGTCAGACAGTGTTGTAAACACTGGTATGGTAACATGTAACAATGGAAGGTCAGGCAGTGTTGTAAACACTGGTATGGTAACATCTGACAATGGAAGGTCAGACAGTGTTGTAAACACTGGTATGGTAAAAATGTAAACATGGAAGGTCAGGCAGTGTTGTAAACACTGGTATGGTAACATCTGACAATGGAAGGTCAGACAGTGTTGTAAACACTGTATGGTAACATGTAACAATGGAAGGTCAGGCAGTGTTGTAAACACTGGTATGGTAACATCTAACAATGGAAGGTCAGACAGTGTTGTAAACACTGGTATGGTAACATCTAACAATGGAAGGTCAGGCAGTGTTGTAAACACTGGTAGGGTAACATCTAACAATGGAAGGTCAGACAGTGTTGTAAACACTGGTATGGTAACATGTAACAATGGAAGGTCAGGCAGTGTTGTAAACACTGGTATGGTAACATCTAACAATGGAAGGTCAGACAGTGTTGTAAACACTGGTATGGTAACATCTAACAATGGAAGGTCAGGCAGTGTTGTAAACACTGGTAGGGTAACATCTAACAATGGAAGGTCAGACAGTGTTGTAAACACTGGTATGGTAACATCTAACAATGGAAGGTTAGACAGTGTTGTAAACACTGGTAGGGTAACATCTAACAATGGAAGGTCAGACAGTGTTGTAAACACTGGTATGGTAACATCTAACAATGGAAGGTTAGACAGTGTTGTAAACACTGGTAGGGTAACATCTAACAATGGAAGGTCAGACAGTGTTGTAAACACTGGTAGGGTAACATCTAACAATGGAAGGTCAGACAGTGTTGTAAACACTGGTAGGGTAACATCTAACAATGGAAGGTCAGGCAGTGTTGTAAACACTGGTAGGGTAACATCTAACAATGGAAGGTTAGACAGTGTTGTAAACACTGGTAGGGTAACATCTAACAATGGAAGGTTAGACAGTGTTGTAAACACTGGTAGGGTAACATCTAACAATGGAAGGTTAGACAGTGTTGTAAACACTGGTATGGTAACATCTAACAATGGAAGGTTAGACAGTGTTGTAAACACTGGTATGGTAACATCTAACAATGGAAGGTCAGGCAGTGTTGTAAACACTGGTATGGTAACATCTAACAATGGAAGGTCAGACAGTGTTGTAAACACTGGTAGGGTAACATCTAACAATGGAAGGTCAGACAGTGTTGTAAACACTGGTATGGTAACATCTAACAATGGAAGGTCAGACAGTGTTGTAAACACTGGTATGGTAACATCTAACAATGGAAGGTTAGACAGTGTTGTAAACACTGGTATGGTAACATCTAACAATGGAAGGTCAGACAGTGTTGTAAACACTGGTATGGTAACATCTAACAATGGAAGGTCAGACAGTGTTGTAAACACTGGTATGGTAACATCTAACAATGGAAGGTCAGACAGTGTTGTAAACACTGGTATGGTAACATCACTGTGTGACACAGTCATCCTTGCTGACTCCACATCATGTTATTCCCACTTGACTTTCTTGTATTGACTCAAATCTTTCATATTCACTATACAGAAATAATAATCACTGTAGTGGTTTAACGACTCTCCACACCATAGACACACCCAAGTTTAAACTTTTCCTTGACCTGTTTATCCACTATAGTCAACATTCTACACAAGTTTTACATTCCATATGGGGAGCCCAAGACTTGTCTTGTTCTCCAGCGTCACTCCAAAATAACCAAGACAACCTTGTTTTACGAAATCTGTGATGTTTTCTTCTTTGTCTTATCAAAGAATATTCGCTACAAAAATGTAACAAAATGCATTGGGGATTGTTTAAGCAGACTCTTCGTGAAGAACTCTTGTTTATCTGGAAAAAACAGCAAAATAAATATTACAATATTGTCAGATTATCGTTGTTGATGCAACTCTTTTCCTTAAATATTAAATCATTAAAAAAATAAAATTTTAATCTTTATTAAAACTATCTGTGTATACAAAATGTCATCACGAATCTGGTCTCAGACCGGGCCACTGGGGCGTTGACCCCCGACACTCTCTCCAGGTATACTCCAGGTATACATATACATGCGTTGTGGCTAAGTTCCCTATTAATTCAGGGTAGTTACGCAATATCTCACAAACTAGAGCCTCTTTGAAAAAAACATGCTGACATTTTTTAATTCAGCAGCCGCAATATACCCTAAATACCTTTAAAATACTTTGGCAACGGATGTTGTTGTTGTTATTGATCAGTGATATACAGGGTGTTTCAAATTGATGGACCCGATTTGAAATATATACTGCTTTGAAACTGGGTCCATTAATTTTAAACATGTATAGTCTTCCATCTGTGTATTGATAATCTACGGTACTCACGTTCCAGGCTTCACTATCTCACCTCTGCTGCCACTGAGCTGCGGGTGCTCCTGGCGTCGTGTAACCCCGCACGGTTTTAATGCTTCCTCGGGGATATATAAGAACAATGTGTATGTCTCCCAAGTTTCCTCTGACGTGTTAATTTATATCAGTTTAGTTTTTTAATAGAGTTAATAGTAATAATGGGATTAAACGTAATTAGTGAATTATATTACATTGGTGTTTACGAAAGAGAGAGAGAGAGAGAGAGAGAGAGAGAGAGAGAAGAGAGGAGAGAGAGAGAGAGAGAGAGAGAGAGAGAGAGAGAGAGAGAGAGAGAGAGAGAGAGAGGAGAGAGAGAGAAAGAGAGAGAGTTTGTTCATTGATTGTTCACTGTTCCAGTTCAGTTTCCATTGATCCAGAAACATTAAGTCTTACCAGACCTGATATTTTACCATCATCTCTTTTTTTGTTATTCTTGTCTTGCTTCTTCCTGTTCAAAAGGATAATAACAGGGACTATCATCATCAATAACAGTAACTATTACCCGCAATAACATGGACTATTACCATCAATAACAGTAACTATTAGCTTCAATAACAGGGGTTATTACCATTAATAACAGTAAGTATTACAATCAATAACAGGGAATATCATCATCAGTAACATGGGCTATTTCCATCAATAACAGGGGCTATTACAATCAATAACAAGGACTATTACTATCAATAACAGGGACTATTACCATCAATAACAGGGGTTATTACCATCAATAACAAGGACTATTACCATCAATAACAGGGGTTATTACCATCAATAACAAGGACTACTACCATCAATAACAGGGACTATTACCATCAATAACAGGGACTATCACCATCAATAACAGAGACTATTACCATCAATAACAGGGACTACTACCATTAATAACAGAGACTATCACCATCAATAACAGGGACTATCACTATCAATAACAGGGGCTATCACCATCAATGACAGGGACTATCACCATCAATAACAGTAACTATCACTATCAATAACAGGGACTATCACCATCAAACTACACTGCATCAAGTTCAAGAAAATAACATTATGAATTGAGTTTTTGTCATGAGATTAGTACTCACTGAGAGTGAGATCAGTACTCACTGAGAGTGAGATCAGTACTCACTGAGAGTGATATTAGTACTCACTGAGAGTGAGATTAGTACTCACTGAGAGTGAGATTAGTACTCACTGAGAGTGAGATTAATACTCACTGAGAGTGAGATTAGTACTCACTGAGAGTGAGATTAGTACTCACTGAGAGTGAGATTAGTACTCACTGAGAGTGAGATTAGTACTCACTGAGAGTGAGATTAATACTCACTGAGAGTGAGATTAGTACTCACTGAGAGTGAGAGTAGTGCTCACTGAGAGTGGATTAGAAATCACTGAGAGTGAGATTAATACTCACTGCCCAGTGAGATTAGTACTCACTGAGAGTGAGATTAGAAACTCACTGAGAGTGAGATTAGTACTCACTGAGGTGAGATTTAGTACTCCTTGAGAGTGAGATTATTTACTAGTGGGAGTTAGTACTGACTGAAGTGAGTCTGATCTCACTGTGGATGAGATCAGAGCTCATCCCACACGTCTCCCTAAGAACTTTTTGTTGAGTTTGTCTAACTTTTTCCTCTGTTTTTTGATAGGAATTTATAATCGGGAAGTTATCCGACGTTATAAGGATTCCGGTGGGGGGAGTCCCAGCAGTGGTGGAGTCCCAGCGTGGTGGGTCCCGCAGTGGTTGGAGTCCCAGCGGGGGTGGGTCCCCGCAGTGGTGGAGTCCCCAGCAGTGGTGGAGTCCCAGCAGTGGGGGAAAGTCCCCAGCAGTGGTGGAGTCCCCAGCAGTGGTGGAGTCCCCAGCAGTGGTGGAGTCCCCAGCAGTGGTGGAGTCCCCAGCAGTGGTGGAGTCCCCAGCAGTGGTGGAGTCCCCAGCAGTGGTGGAGTCCCCAGCAGTGGTGGAGTCCCCAGCAGTGGTGGAGTCCCCAGCAGTGGTGGAGTCCCCAGCAGATGGGGAGTCCCCAGCAGTGGTGGAGTCCCAGCAGTGGTGGAGTCCCAGCAGTGGTGGAGCCCCAGCAGTGGTGGAGTCCCCAGCAGTGGTGGAGTTCCCCAGCAGTGGTGGGTCCCAGCAGTGGTGGAGGTCCCCAGCAGTGGTGGAGTCCCAGCAGTGGTGGAGTCCCCAGCAGTGGTGGAGTCCCCAGCAGTGGTGGAGTCCCCAGCAGTGGTGGAGTCCCCAGCAGTGGTGGAGTCCCCAGCAGTGGCGGAGTCCCCAGCAGTGGTGGAGTCCCCACCAGTGGTGGAGTCCCCACCAGTGGTGGAGCCCCCACTAGTGGTGGAGAGGATATGTCGTGGATGGACATGGTGTGAAGATCAACCATGTGTGTCAACTAACATATCAACTGACAAACTAACAAAGAAACTAAATAATGAGCAGTGCTATGGGAAGTTAAGTTTTTATGTGTAGCAGTGATTATGAGAGAGAGAGAGAGAGAGAGAGAGAGAGAGAGAGAGAGAGAGAGAAGGGGAGATCGGGAGTGAGAGAGAGAGAGAGTGACTGACCATCAATCCATTCAACAGGCTTCCGACGTTGAATGGGTCACCTGGGTGAC
>NC_069422.1:43067226-43074726 GCF_026875155.1 Cherax quadricarinatus
CGGATACCTCAGTAAGGAATCGTTCAAGACTCTTTACACTGTGTACGTCAGGCCCATACTGGAGTACGCAGCACAAGTTTGGAACCCACACCTGGTCAAGCACGTCAAGAAATTAGAGAAAGTGCAAAGGTTTGCAACAAGGCTAGTTCCAGAGAAAAGGGTCATGTCCTAGGAAGAAAGGTTAAGGGAAATCGATCTGACGACACTGGAGGACAGGGGAGGGGGGTCAGGGGCGACAGGATAAAGATATACAAAATACTGCGTGGAATAGATAAGGTGGACAGAGACAGGATGTTCCAGAGATGGGACACAGAAACAAGGGGTCACAATTGTAAGTTGAGACTCAGATGAGCCAAAGGGATGTAAGGGAGTATTTCTTCAGCCATAGAGTTATTAGGAAGTGGAGCAGTCTAGCAAGTGATGTGCTGGAGGCAGGAACCATACATAGTTTTAAGACGAGGTACGATAAAGCTCATGGAGAGGGAGGACCCAGTAGCTTTCAGTGAAGAGGCGGGGCCAGGAGCTGAGTCTCGACCTCTGCAACTACAATTAGGTGAGTACAATTAGGTGAGTACACACACACACACAGGACTTGTCTCCACCCTGGAGCCACAACTATGTGAGTACACACAGAGGTTCAGTTAAAAATTTCACCTTAATAAATTATTTTTATTTAGCCACTTACATAAAGGAAGCTTCCGGAGACAAAGGAATTAACAGAAAAAATGGAAGACTGTCAGTGCTCTATCAGCCTAGAAATTACATGGACGCGAGGCGTTAAATTACTGACACTATTCTTGACACGCATATCATGCTAAATCACTGATAAAAATTACTGGGGGATAACTGATTTTTTCTACCGAACAAGAGCATGCTTAAAAACTATATGATTCTACAAGCGATTTATGGAAGATTAGATAGGACTGAAAAAGATGGGTTTTCAGACTACTAATTTTTTATTTTGAGAGTGCCATGTAACAGTTAACCTTGACCCATCACTCGCTAGTCCTCCCACAAACTTTTCCTGACTTCTCTCTCACCAGTTATTTTATTTTATTTATATTTTTCTCTGCGTATACTAGTGTAATGAGTGTTGAGAACAGTTGATTCATAGAGTGCTGCCGCGCCCCGTAATGTATATTAATGTATAAAATGAAGAACCAGGTCAGGAAGATGGTCTTCAAGAGAAGACCAGGTGAATAGAGGATCACAAAATCAATCCTTGAGCCTTCATTCTTCTAGATACATATAGATGACGGGAGAACACATAGTGTATTTCGATGTCTGCAGATGATGTCAAGGCAATCGGGAAGATACAAACAGATGATGATTGGTAAGAATCTGAATAACCATATGTTTAGCTGATTTTAGTGAACAGTCAAAATTTGCCTACATTGTGAATTTGTGTGAATGTTTGTATTAGCACAAAAACTGCTAATAAAATATATATTAAAATAATTTGGTGTATTTGAAAGCATTTGCTAAAAATATGCAAGACACATTCAGTACGTGTGGATATAAAACATACTGAGACGATATGAGTTATTTGTCTTACAGCTGCGTTATTTTATCAGATACTTATTAACAAGAAAGGAAAGATCTTGAGACAGTGTGGTAGTGTTCTTGAGACACTCGAGTAGGCCAGGGTAAAGCTAGGTGAGAAGCTGTAGTGTACATCAGTAGCTATTGTCTATAGACAGTCTGCAGCAAATAAGCAGCACACAGTCTTGAACAAATATGCAGCAGGTCTGTTTCAAACATGTAAGTGTGGCAAATGCTGGTGTACAAGTAAACTTCAGTTCTCCTGGAAGCATTCATGGCTGGGTAAAAGGTCTTCGCATAATTGTGCTTTGCCTAATTATGGTAATAATGAACAAGTCTGGTACAAGTATGCAGCATTTGTTGGTGCTGTTGATCTCTTCATTAGTGACTTTACTGAAGCATTTGTGGATGCTGTTGATCTCTATAAGACTTCCACTTTTATTAATACTGCTGCTTGTAACAGGAGAAACAAAATTATTCTGTTTCCTAACATCTGAAATTTTTAGGATTAAAATGATAAATGAACGTAAATAGTCTTATATTTTTAGGGGAAGGGGGGGGAGGGAGGACGAGGGTGAAATATGTTATTCCTGGATGAGAACCCTTCAAAGGAGTATACCTTGATGTTGGTGAAGGGCTCTTGATGCAGGAAATCCGAGTAACTCTTCTCTCTTCAAACCTGATTACCTCCCATTCCCCAGGCGCTGTGTGACCCTCAACGGGGGTCACGGACGAACATCTTTCTCCAGGACCAACGTCCATTTGAAGAATCCCAAACCTTAATGAGCATTCGGGTGTAATCTTGGTACAAAGAATAAATTTGCGCTCGCAAAAGTTGATGGAAACACAGATTCTCTCCTACACTTCTCTGCAAAAATTTACATAGATTTCTTTTTATACCTGGTGCAGGAGTGTCACGTATGTATCACCGGTGCCTCTCCGCCATGTAGCCAGCATGACTGTAGCATTCTGGAGGGTTGTATGTGTCGGCTCTCTAAACTTATGATGCATAGTCAACATAAGCGGTCTGACTCATGCTCCTTGTCCAGGCATCTGTTGGGCCTTACATGGCTCCCACGCATTTGGTAGTGCTGCTTGCTGGTATTCTCCCTCATGAAGCGAGGTACTGTCACTGTGAAGTGAAGTACTGTCACGGTGAAGTGAGGTACTGTATTTAAACGTTCCTGGGCGGGCATATAAAAGTTGTAACTTTTATATGCCGGCCTTTGAACACAAAGTTTCTAATCTCATAAAATAGCTCTGGTGTAAGTACAGGAAGTTCCCTTCCACAGTGCTATTTTGCGTAATATATTTTGTTGCTAGTTAGTAACATCACTAGGTTCACTTCTGTCAATTAAATCTCAGAGTATTAAATTCTTAGTTCATTTAACAACTGGTGAAATTTACTCGAGTTCCTACTTTACTTTCTTTCGCTGTTGCAACTATTGCTTGATTTATACGGACTTAGCCTTTGATTTTAATATTTTAGTAAGAATAATATTAATAATAATTTATTTTAATTAAAACATCGGCCGATTACCACCGAGGCAAGGTGACCCGAAGAAGAAACACTTTCATCATCCATTCCATCACTCCAGAAGCGTGTCTACACTACAGTTAAATATCTTACATATCAACACCCCTCCTATAGAGCACAGGCAATTTACTTCCCACCCACAGGACTCAAGTCCTGCTAACCGGTATCCCTGAATCGCTTCATAAATGTTACCTTGTTCACACTCCAACAGCAAGTCAAGTCCTAAAAAACATTCGTCTTCACTCACTCCTAACACGCTCACGCACGCTTGCTAGAAGTCCAAACCCCTCGCACACTAAAAACTCCTTTGCCCCCTTCCTCCAACCTTTTCTATGAAGACCCCGACCCTGCCTTCCTTCCACTACAGATTCATATCCCCTCCAAGTCATTCTATTTTGTTACATTCTCTATAAATGTCTGAAACACTTCAGTAACCCTTCCTCTGCCCTCTAGATAATACTTTTAGAAACCCCGCACCTTCTTCTACTTCCAAACTACGGATTCCCTGCATTATATTCTCACTGCATATTGCCCTCTGACACGACATCTTCACTGCCTCCAGTCTTCTCCTTGTTGCAACATTCACCACCTATGCTTCACACACATATAAGAGCGTTGGTACCATTATACGCTCATACATTCCCCTCTATGCTTCCATGGATAACTTTCTCCTCAGACTCCTCAGTGTGCCACTCATCTTTTTCCCCCCTCATCAATTCTGATTCACCTCATCTTTCACAGACCAGTCTGTTGGCAAGTCCACTCCGAAATATCTGAATACATACACTTCCTCCGTACTCCCTCCCTCCAATCTGATTTCGAATTTTTCATAATAATAATAATAATAATAATAATAATAATAATAATAATAATAATAATAATAATAATAATAATAATAATAATAATAGCAATTGGCAGCAGTCTTTAATCATTATAATCATTACTGAGATGATACAGTGCAACTACCTTCTGTATTATGAGGACTTTCTAAAGTATCCTATGGGTTCTTTGCTCTTGAGAGGGAGTACGTTGATACTGGTGATTTCCCTTCCTCTAATTTCCACGCCAAACTGTTTCCAAAATACATCTCCAAATTTCTGCTTCTATAATTGAGATAACTCCACCAGACTTCATCAGATTTTCATAGAATTCATCTGTTCTGCTGAGCGATTTCACGCTTACTAAAAATCATCCGGAGTCAATGTAAAGTTATGAAACTGGGAGACGTGGGAAGGAGACTAGAAACAGAATTGCATCTTATGATAATGAAGCTCATGATAACAGTTGAAGACAGAGACTTGGGAATAATAATTATTCCAAAATGGTTCCCTGTAGTGTACGTAAATAAAACATCATTACCAGCATAGGCTAAGCTTGTAAGCATGAGTGTGGCATTCGTGAACCTTGATGAGGTCTCCTTCAGACCACACTTATAAGTGACGTCTATTCTTGCTGGTATTTTCTGTCTCATGAGCATGTAAGATGGCTGGTACATCCTAAAAATTTCTACTTACATTCAGTGTACACTTAGCCTTTTCTTTCCTTTACTTTTCTTAGTAATTCTTATTCCTGCAATATTTCCTGTCCTGTTCAGGATACTTGGTCAAGACCGGGTCGCGGGGGAGATGATCTTCGATATTACTAAAAAAGTAATGATGCAGCAGTAATGCATATTATTACAGAATATGTGAAACGTTGTTAGCACTGAAACAATTTTATTTTTAAAGTATCCATAATAAAAGAACTCAAGAGACAAAATTGAAGTTCTTCGACGAGAAAATCAGTATGAAATTTTTGATTATACATCTAGATGATATATGAGTCATATCTGTCTTTGGTAATTACTAGATTATATAAAACTAAAAGATTTACAAATATTAGTCATATAAACTTTCGATTAACTCTAGTAACTATCTGATGCGTTTCTTGCTTCGTGAATACAGAGTTGGATTCGCCAGCTAAATGTGCTACTTGGTCGGTCCTGTCTGGTTGAGCTCAGACGTGTACAACTACAGTTAATTTCTTGATCTAAATCTTTGCTGATTCGTCCATTTGTATGCACATTTGTTTGTCTGTTCATCTGTTTGTCTGTGAATCTTTGCCCGGGTCGTGTCGGCCTGGTAATCTGATGGGAGCCTCGGAAGGTCGCAATATATATTTATGTGACTAACAATGAGTTTGGACTGCCATTAGCCTGATTATTCGCGCACCTCAGATGTGGTCACCTGTACTTCCCAGCACGTTCACTCCTTCCCCTGACTTTACTGCGTCGGGTCAAGGGGTTAAATAAGATAAAAAGTTAATCGTCCCGGGCTTAACATAAATGTAAAGTGGTTCATAGCTCTAATCTGTAGGAGGATGTTGAGGAGTAAAAGCTCTGCAGCCTTTAAAATTACTGGATTTTTAGCGTATATTTTCTGAGTACGTGAATAGCACGAGCATAACACCTACCATACCTTAACTCTACATGAAGGGTGAACAATTATTTTGGCCATCTTCACAAGCTCTGGTAAGCTTGACGGGCCACATACGCAGGTTAATAAAGCTTAAAATATCGTCATGTACTTGTGCATGTAGGAAATAAAGAAGATATAATTGACATTAATAGAAATTTTGGGAAAGTAAAACAAATTATTTGACAGACATTTATTCATTATATTCATTTACATGTTGATGAGTATGTGAGAAGTTTACTCAATGGGAAGACTGAGTGTGCTGCTGCTGTGTGTTAGCCAGACAGTGGAAAGCAGACGTCGCCTCAGCTCAAACGTACTCACCTCTCAGCATACATCCAAATTTGTATCTCTTCAGCTTTGCAGATAACGTCTTATACAGGTATGGTGATCTACACAGCACGAGCGTTCTTGGAACACTAGCCTTTAATTTTATAAATACGAAATCATTTAGAGAGATAAATATTGAGAAATACCACTAACTTCAAAAATACTGAATCAAATTTCAGGGTATTAATCTCTTAGTTACGCGTTAAACGTGGCCTTATCAACATCAAATAAAGGACAGACAAAAAACAGGCAATTTTCAGTCACTCTGAAATCCTGTAATATTGTTACACTCATGAGGAAGCGAAAAACACCTAATGGCTACATAGTGCCTTGATAATGGGAGGTAATCAGGTTAATTCCGATGAAGGGAAGAGTTGCTTCCCTTCATCGAGTCAGAGGTACTTCACCAGCCTTATCATAAACATCTTCCTGAATGGTGAAATACCGTAACCGTCTTGAAACTTCAGTGTCTCAGTCAAGAAGTCAACAGTAATCTGCAGAAAATTGTAGAAAGAGCTTTCTGCATTTTATTCATATGACAGGCTAAAAGAGCATATTTCTTGACACTAATTTAAATAACGTTAACGCAAAACCTGCCTTGCAGCTTTCAATTAATGAATATGGAAGGCAAATACGTAAATAAAGGGCAATATCGTACCATTCACTTGCCAGAAATCCATTTTTTTTTCATTTTCGTAATATGAAGCGTTTCTGTTCGCAGTTCTCAATTTCATGCTAGGACCTTACCCAGACTGTCTTCTTATTTATCAGGTGTAACAGTTGCTGTCTCTTACATGTTGTAACAGTTGCTGTCTCTTACATGTTGTAACAGTTGCTGTCTCTTACATGTTGTAACAGTTGCTGTCTCTTACATGTTGTAATAGTTGCTGTCTCTTACATTGTAACAGTTGCTGTCTCTTACATGTCGTAACAGTTGCTGCCATTTACACGTCCAAGAGTAAAAGAACTAATGTTACCTCACTGAGCCTTTCATCGCCGATCAGTATTATTAATTAAGTTAGCTATTAATCACTATTTTTTCTAAATACTTCCATAATAAATTTTTTTATAAACATTGTTTAGTGTTAGTGTGTTCACGAGCGTGCATACATCTGAGTATTTTTGAGTGCAGATTTTTCGTGTGTACGTGTGTCCTTGTACCTATGTGTGTGATGACAGCGGAGTGAAGGTACACTCGATTTTCTGTACACGTTGGAATGTACGCCAAATGCGGCATTAGAGAAAAGAGAGAGTGTTCTTTACCTCACATATCTAGGTGCATTTACAGCCACTTCTAGGCAGACCACACACACACACACACACACACACACACACACACACACACACACACACACACACCACACACACACACACACACACACACACACACACACACACACACACACGTGCTGCACAAGTAAATACTGTGAGAATATTGTGGAGAAAATAGCTCTCCAATTTAGATGCCAGGGAGAAACAATTACTTTCTAAATGATCCTGGTTTCTATTACAGCTATGTTAGGAAACAACAGACTGGTTAGACAAAGTGAAAAATACTAAGGAATTTATCTTTATCTTAATGGTTTTATTGAAGCACACAAAATTACGTGAATATAACATTATAATATCTTAGAGATC